>JAPKLW010000114.1:683823-717573 GCA_026898455.1 Plectranthus barbatus | reverse complement strand
GCCATCACGACAAAATCCTCAACTGGCAAAATCCTCTGCTGACAGGACGCCAGCACACCCAAGGACGCAGACTAAGCCTAAATATTCTAAGGCAAGGAAGTCAGCGTCAGCTGCCAGTGGGATCCGACAGCCAGCACCAGCTGTCAAGGGATTCCACGCACAACCTTTTAAGTATGCCAGTCACCAGCATACTTACAAGGGATCCCAATCTCAGAGAAATTCAAAAAAAAAAAAAAAAAAAAATAGGAGGAATACCTATCGGAGGCCTGAGCCCAATCACAAGTTTTCTTCAAGGGCTGTGAAGGCTAGCCGTGGTGGTCCACACTTTGAGAGACCACGAAGGCAACACGATCAGCCGGAAAAACATTTCCGAGGCTCTCAGCAGAAGAGTACTTCCAATGGAGCTACACACACAGCCACACCTTCTCAAATCAAAATCACGCATTATTTTAAAAGGAAGGGAAAGGCTGTTAATGATGTCAGCAAGGATAAAACCAAGCTGAAAATCACCCAAGTCTGGATTCCGAAAGGAATTATCCAGCGATCTAACCCTGCAGGACCCGCAGAAGATCGGGTACCTAAATGAATCTCATTTCTTTCTTGCAGGTACAGGATCATGCGACACAGCTTCATAGATCGAGCGAGTGGATCATAGACAGTGGTTGCTCCGCTCACATGACTGGTGAAGAATTTCTATTTTCAGATCTTACCAAGGTCAAAGGACCTCCAGTCGTATTCGGTGATAACTCAAAGGGCAGAGTTATCAGCAAGGGCTGCATCGAGAAGGACGATGTCAGAATCATAAATGTATCCCTTGTCACCAACCTCAAGCACAACCTCCTGAGCATCAGTCAGCTGTGCGACTACGGGTACACAGTTACCTTTGAGAAATCAGAGTGCCAGATCAAAGACAAGGAATCTGGCGAGACCAAGCTGAGAGGTGTTCGCAAAGGAGGACTTTATGTCGTCGACTGGCATAGCGGGAAGACTGACTCATGCTTCGTGGCCACCAGTTCCATGGAAACAAACTGGCTGTGGCACAAAAGGTTAAGTCATCTGAATTTCAAAACTATTAACTATCTGACTAAGCATGATCTTGTAGATGGTCTTCCCAAGGGCGGGTTCAAGAAGGAAGGCATTTGCAAGGCTTGCCAGCAAGGCAAACAAACTAAGAAGTCCTTTAAGAACCAGTCGCCAGTCTGCCCCAGTACCAGTCAGGTACTCGAACTGCTACATATGGATCTTTTTGGACCAGTAGCACCTCAAACCATTGGAGGACAACGATATTCGCTGGTGGTAGTCGATGACTACTCGCGCTACACATGGGTAAAGCTTCTCAGAACCAAGGATGAGGTGAAGATCATTCTTCCAGAATTGATCATCCAAGCTCAGAAACAGAGAGAAGCTGTGGTGAAGCGGATTCGTTCGGACAATGGGACTGAATTCTGCAACAGTCTGCTGATGGATTTTTGCGCGGAAGCTGGTATCAAACATGAAAGATCTACACCTAGGCAACCGCAGCAAAATGGACTGGCAGAACGTAGGAACAGGACGCTGAAAGAAGCGGTCCGGTCCATGCTGGCAGAGTCTGGCTTAGGACAGAGTTTCTGGGGAGAAGCGTTGGTGACGGCCTGCTACACTCAGAATAGAAGCGGGATCAACGACAGACTCCAGAAAACTCCCTACGAAGTATATTATGGTCGTAAGCCTTCTATAGCTCATCTCCGTGCTTTCGGTTCACCATGTTATATCCATAATAATGGCAAGTCAAAGTTAAATGCTTTTTCGCCTAAAGCTGATGAGGGTGTCTTTGTTGGATACGGACATCCCTCTCACAAGGGCTATAGAGTATTTAACAAGACCACCAAACTTGTGGAAATAACATGCAATGTTGTTTTTGATGAAGCTACTTTAGTGCGCAGGACCTTACGACAACTGGCTGAAGATGTTCCTGAGGTCAATGATGTCGTTGATCAGTTGGGCAGGAATTCTTCTGATACTCAACCAACTGGTTCGACTAGACCTATGACTGGATCATCTTCACAACCAGTTCCCTCGGTTGCCCATCAGCAAACCGGGAAGGTCGGTGATGCAAATGACCTTGCTGAGACCTTACACTCAATCTCCCTGAGTGGATCTAGCAACAATCAAGGGGGAATTCCGACTGGAATCTTTGAGCCAGAAGACAACGATGAACCAGCTGGAATGGAGGTACCAGCTGATACTGACATCGTTGGTGAAGGTTCGAGAAGTCAGTCAGACAATGAAGCTGATGAAGAAGTTCCGACTGGTGAAGGTCAACCACCAGTTGCAATTCAAGTTCCGACTGGTGAAGGTCAACCACCAGTTGCAGTTCCAGCTCCGACTGGTGAAAATGTGGAAGCACCAGTCATCAGGACAGAAGAACCTATTTCACAGCCGGCACCAGCAGTCGCTGGTCCTCCCAAATGGCTGAGGGATCACCCATCCGATGCTATTCTCGGTGATCCGAAAGGTTCAGTCCAGACTCGACACGGCAGTGCGCTCCTAAGTTGCTTTATTTCTCAAATGGAACCTACTTCCATAGGAGTTGCGCTAGAATCTGCTGATTGGATTAATGCCATGCAAGAAGAGCTTGCTGAATTCACTCGCAACAATGTTTGGGACTTGGTGGAGAGACCATCACATCAGTCAGTGATTGGCACCAAGTGGGTCTTCAAGAACAAGCGAGATGAGAACGGCACCGTGGTCAGAAACAAAGCTCGTTTAGTCGCCAAAGGTTACAGGCAGTGTGAAGGCATCGACTTTGACGAGACCTTCGCACCAGTTGCAAGAATGGAGGCGATACGGCTGTTCCTTGCGTATGCAGCGTATCACGGCTTCACGGTATTTCAGATGGACGTGAAGAGCGCCTTCTTGAATGGCGAACTAAAGGAGGAGGTTTATGTCGAGCAACCTCCAGGCTTTGAGATAGGCACCAAAGTGTACAAGCTGAGAAAGGCCCTGTATGGATTGAAACAGGCGCCCAGGGCTTGGTACGAAATGCTGTCACAATTCCTTATCAGCAATGGATTTCGGAAAGGGAAGATTGATAGAACTCTCTTCCTTCTCAAGGATGGAGGTGACATGCTAATGGTGCAGATCTATGTTGATAACATTATATTCGGATCAAGGAATATATCTCTCTGCGAGAAGTTTTCTCAACTGATGCAGACGTCATTTCAAATGAGTATGATGGGCAAATTAACATACTTCCTAGGACTCCAGGTCCAGCAGTCAACTGATGGGATTTTCATCAGTCAACGGAAGTATACCAAGGACTTAATCCAGAAATATTGCCCAGAAAAAACTAAGTCCCTAAGGATACCAATGAGCACTAGCTGTCAGATATTTCTCGATGAACAAGGTGAATCAGTTGATCCTACCGTTTACCGAGGAATTATTGGATCACTTCTCTATCTCACAGCCAGCAGACCCGACATCTCGTACTCAGTCGGAGTGTGTGCCAGATTTCAAGCCAATCCGAAAAGGTCACACATGGAAGCTGCAAAAAGGATAGTGAAATATCTGAAGGGGACTGAATCTCTTGGAATATGGTATCCCAGAAATGATGAGCTCACACTCATTGGATATTCAGATTCAGATTTTGCTGGATGCCGTATAGATCGAAAGAGTACCAGTGGTACGTGTCAGTTTTTAGGACACAAGCTAATCAGTTGGTTTAGCAAGAAGCAGCACTCAGTTGCTACATCTACCACTGAAGCTGAATATGTTGCCGCTGCCAGTTGCTGTGCTCAAATTATTTGGATCAAGCAACAACTGGAAGACTATGAGGTGGACACTGGCTGTGTACCCATCTATTGCGACAACAACAGTACTATGTGCATCACGAAGAATCCGGTTCATCATTCTAGAACCAAGCACATAGATATTCGACATCACTTCATACGTGATCATGTCGAGAAGAAAGATGTCAGCGTAGACTACATCAGAACTGAAGATCAACTGGCTGACATCTTCACCAAGCCCCTTCCAGAAGCAAGATTCAAGGATTTGTGCATCAAACTCGGTCTTATGGAGATTGATGTGAGCCCCAATGATGAGGAAGAATGAGTCCCAGCTCTCATTCTGTTCTTGATCTTCTGAAGGACGCTGATTACGACTAAGTCCAAGCTCTTAGTTGTTTTTATTTAAGTGATATATCAAGCTCACTGATGGTTCCTACTGGCTGAACTTATCCCTTAATTGTCTAAGGAAATGAGTCCCAGCTCTCATTCCGAAGTTGCCAGCACAAACCATCAGTTGAAGCGAAATTGGGTCCCAGCTCCCAATTTCAAGCGATGATGAGGAGTGGATTTCTTGAAGAGAAGATTATGCGGAATGAATTGAGTCCAAGCTCTCAATTCTTTCAATCTTTCAAGTTGTCAGCAGACAACTGACGTTTTTTCCTACGACTGAAGAAATTGAGTCCCAGCTCTCAATGGACTTTTGTACTCGGGAGCCAGTCGTAAGTACCAGTTGTCAACTGGTAAGGAGGCCCTGCTGACAGGGGGAAGTATTCAACTGGCATATCCTGCTGATGACCAGTTATATTACTGATGACAAGTTGAGTCCCAGCTCTCAACTGACGATCTCTTGAAGTCCAAGAGTCGTGCCAGCTGTCGCAGAAATGGCGGGATTGTTCAAATCCTCTTGCGTGTGCGTACCTCAGAATTTAATGCAGCATTTAATGCCACATTTAATGCGCACAGTGACTGCGCGGTCAAAAGGACATTTGCGACCAATCGGCGTGTGCCATGTCAGCTCCACGTCGTGGTGCCCGTCAGCACGACCGCGCACGTCACCACCGGGAAGCGGGCCTGCTGATGACCGTAGATTCTGACTTGCTGAGAATTCATCTCGGTCGTTTAATCCTGCATGGCCCTTCGTATAAATACCCGATCTCCTTCATCGGGTTAACCTTTACGATCCCTCATATTTTCAGAACCCTAACTCTGTTCAAAGTCTCTCAACATTCCTTTGATATTTTCTGAAGTCATGGCGTCTTCTTCGCAACCTCCTGCTGATAGCCCCTCTACTTCATCATCCTCAGAGTCTCTCGACTTACCCCTCGCTGAAGCTCATATGCCAACATATACTGGCATTGTAAAGATAGAGGATATTGATTATAGCCATCCTTTTGCCAGACTGGTTCAACTGAATAGACCGCCGACCCGACATCAACTCTCCAACGCACAGATAAGGGCTGCTCAGGTCCAAAAAGAGAAAATTTTGAATGAGAAATTGGCCCTGAAACATTTCGGGGAGGAGCTGATGGAGATGATCGACCGAGAACAGCTCCGACCTTACCTCACGGCGACGCCTAGGACCTTCCACCCTCATATGGTTGCGGAGTTCTATGCTAGGGCGGTTATTGCTGACGACAGGAAGTCGTTCACTACATCGGTGTTCGGCCACCTGATCACCGTCACCGCAAAATACCTCGCCGATCTCTTCGGACTGAGGAATGAAGGAGAGGAAGTGGCCACGTATCATCAGGATGATACGGTGGAATTCCGGAGGAGGTGGGCGCAATGGAAGAAGGAAGAAGTCACCGTCTTCCGGACTGGCATGAAAAAGTCCGAGATGGAAGAATACTGGCAGATGGTGTGCGACATTGTAGTTCGCATGCTACAATGTGAGGTCGGCTCGTACGCCGAGTTAAGCCTGCAGAAGTTCTCGGTGATGTGTGCCCTGGTGGATGGAGTTCAGGGCAATTGGGCCAAATTTTTCTTTGGCCGGTTGCTGGAGAATGTGGCGCGGAACATCACCGTGCCAACGGAAGGGAAGTTTGCCCACGCTGTCTCGTTCGGGCTGCGGATCAGCCACATCTTGGAAGTGGAGATGGGTGACGGCGTTGACCAAGGGGAGAGACTGGTCCCCTCAGACTTTATACCAGTCTCCAAGGTCAAGCTGGCTGACCCCGATTACAAGAAGCCGCGCCGGTTGAAAGGCAAGAAGGTAGTGAACCCTGATGAGGCCGTTTCTGAAGAAGATTCAGAAGACCTGGGGGAGCAAGTGCCAGCTGTGGCTCTCCCACTGTCAGCAGCGGCGAAGGCGGAGTTGAAGCGAAAGCTAGAGATGGAGTCTCTCTTCGCTTCGATGGAGGAAGCGGTGGCTGAGGCTACTGGCGTTCATCCTCGAGAAGTACAACTGGTACCAGCCACCAAGCCTCCATCCCGCAAGAAGCCGAAGACCCACCAGCACCAGCAGCCTCCGCAAGCTGTTGCTTATGATCCTGCGTCTGGAAAGATCTCAGTTCCAGTCAAGAAGTCCATCTTGGGACTGACTGAGGAGGAGACCCTCGAGAGGATGACTCGCAAGAGGAAGCGAATCCAGACCAGAGCCCAGAAGGAGGCTGCAGAGACCAAGAAGGCGAAGCACGCCTCTATTATCAAGAAGAAACAAGCTCAATCCAGGCTGCGAGCCATTGTCGCCCAGCAGAAGAGGGAGGCTGAGCTGGCAGCCCGTGATGAAAGATTTGCCAAAATCAAGGCTGAGACCGAGGCCAGGCGCCAGGAGCAACTGGCCGACCAATTGCGCCAGGTGGCCAAGGGAAAATGGGGAGTCTCCGAGACTTCAACAAGTACCGTGCCACCAGCACCAGCACCAGGCGAGATCTTACCCGATGAATCCTTTACACGCCTGCTGGTGATGGGCGCTGACAAGGATGTACTATCCCTTGTGGATGAGTACAAACCGGAGGAGGAAACCGCTGAAGTCCCTCCACCCGCGCAAGGGGGTGGTGGAGGTGATGAAGAAGTCCCACTGGCGACGCAAGGGGAAGCCAGTGGAGGAGTTGAGGAGCGGGCGACCACCCCGGTAAAACTGGCGAGTTCCTCTGATGAGTCTGAATCAGAGGAACAGGAGCAAGCGGCGGAAGAGGAGGCCGCGGACATGGAGACCACTGGTGGAGTGGCAGATGAACAATCACCACCAGTGGTACAGAGCTCAACCGTGCAGAGGATGGAGCCGAGGGACCTTTTCCCTGACTTTGAAGCTGAGGCTCGTGCTCCTGCCGGTCGTCCAAAATCTTCAGAAGCCTCGACATCTTCGGGACGGCCAGCGACATCCTCCTCAGCACCAGCACGCGCTGAGCGACGACAAAGAAGGTCCTACATGATCAGCATTCACTACATCCACCTGATCGATGAGGACGACTTTCAGGCTCAAGTGACAGGGGTGCACCGGTGGGAGCACCGCGGGGAGATGGCATTTTATAATTCCAGGGTGCCTGAATTCTCAATCTTCAACATAATCCCGACCAGCGGCCTCCCCCACCAGTCCGTTTATGCTTCACGAATTTTTGACTGGTGCCTGCCCCTGCAGCCAGTGGAATACTACAACTCTACTCTGTATGAGTATGCAGAGAACGTCACGGCGGAAGTTGAGAGTGCCGTGGATGACGAGATGATTGCAGATTTCCAATATCTGTGGAGAGTGAATCCGGAGCTATTTCGGGAGTTCCGGAGGTGGAAGATCTTTGACCGATGCGAGAGCCGATTAACTGTGGAAAAGCGCTCAGTACTCTACGCCCGGCTCGGTCTTGGCTACTGGAGAGCGGAGGAGGAGTGGGCTCATGCGTTCATGGACACTGATGCTGAGAACCCCCAGCAGCTTTCGACCAGGCGGATCAAGCGCCGTTTGAAGAAGATTGCTGACTACCGGAAGCTGACTGGCACCTCCGGCCTCCCGCGTCCGAAATTGGTGAAGTTACCTTTTCTCCAGTTCCACCTTGCCAGCCGCGGCTACCAGATGGTTTACGCGCTCAGACGCATCCGAATACTGGTCGATCTTCCGAGGAACCCTCCCTACCATGCTACATTGTTCGAAATGGCTGCCTGCGCTCTGCTGGTAGACCACTTAGTAGAGGAGGATCCCTCTCGTGGTTGGTGGCTGACCCTTGCCTTCCCCCCTGTTCCTACTGTTTCGGGCGATCTTGTCCCTAATCATATGGACTGGCAAGTGGTGGAACTCACAGCCCCACCCGTTTTTGAACAAGTCCAGCCAGCTCCAGCAGCAGTGCCAGTAGTGGAGCCAGCAGTCGAAGTGCCAGCAGAGGAGTCAGCAGCAGCTGATGTACCAGCAGAGGAACCAGCTGCAGCAGCGGTACCAGCGGAGGAGCCAGCCCCAATGGAGATAACAGCGGAATCTGAACCAGCAATGGCTCCTTCCGCACCTGATGTGCCCTCCTCTTCCATAGAAGTATCAGCGATGCCGATCTCCGAGATCCATCCTCCTGCACAGCTTCTTGCACTCATTGATGCCAGGATGGATCAGCACTTCGCCACCTTCCGAACTGAAATTGCTCAACAAATGGAGTCCGTCACCGCCGGTGTCTCCACCTTTTTGGCGCGGATCCAAGAGGGGGAAAGTACACGAGCACGTGCTGAGGCAGAGAGAGCTCGTCTTGCTGAAGAGGAGAGGAGAATTGCTGCTGAGGAAAGGGAGAAGAGCAGACAAGATATGGCAGCGCTCACTGAGATCCTGAGGTCGCTCACAAGCAGAACTCAATCACCAGGATCATCTTCTCAGCCATAGTCTTGTTTCTCTATTTTTTGTTGTAAGTAAATATGTATCAGCTAGTCTAGTCAGTTACCAATTCCTGTACTTGTAATTGCTCCATCACTAATGGAATGCTGACTGACAAGTTGATGACAATCTCTCATTGTCCAACATTTGTCAAGTATTTACTTACCAGCTGAACTTACACATCCAGTGTAATCAGCACCAGCACTCGATTTACATACTTTAAATCTATTTTTGCTCTGATCTCAATTTTCATATTTTAAACGAGCAATATCTCTCCTGGTTTGAGGGGGAAGATTTTTAGTTAGAGCTGATGTGAGGAAGTAGTTTCATGGGTTTAGATCTGATAGGCTTATTTGTAAAAACCCTGAAATCTTCTGTAACTTTCCTCATCAGCTGAGTGCTCGCTGGTTAGGCTTTGATCGCACCAAAAAGGGGGAAATTGTTGGGAAATCTGTCTAAGTTTCCCTCCCTCAGTAGCTACTTGTATAGATCTTAGTTTTGGTGGATCAAATCCTAAGTCCTACCAGCGTCAGTTGTCTCTAGATAGCTCTAGTTCTCAAATGTAAAGTCCTATTTAGGTCTTTTGAGTTGTAAGTCGCAGCTGATCAAGACTCATGCTGACACTGTTCACCAGCATGAGAAGTGCTTACCACTGGTTACTGTTCACCAGTTGGGAAAAGTTTCATCAGGTGGCGGCTGACAAAGACTCGTGCTGACACTGTTCACCAGCATGAGAAGAGCTAATGACTGGTTACTGTTCACCAGTTGGGAAGGATTTCACCAGCAGGCGGCTGACAAATCCTACCAGCAGAATATGTGTTCTCACTGACACTATTCACCAGCGGTGAAGCCACCAGTCATGGGAGATTCCAAGAGTTAACATCAGACATATTGGTAGACTTAGATTGTGCCAGCGCAAGTCACCAGCAGAGACTGCCAGCACAAGATCACCAGAATGATCTACCAGTCGGATGTTACCTGCAGAATTCCAGATTCTCTCTCCCAGAGTCTTAGAGACAAAAAGAAGATTCGTCGAGGAATTAACTGACAGAGTATGACTTTAAGGAGGATACCTTAAAGTCCATCAGTTACAAGACACCAGTCTCGATTCCTCGTACTGACGAATAGTGCCGTTCTGACATAAAGAGATCAATGTCAGATAAAGCGGACAAAAGTATGGCACTTTCCGGAAAAACATACCTGCCGCCGTCAGAAGGACATGCGAGGACAGAGACCTTTTCCGGATGTGTCCAAACGGCTAGAAGATTTGAATGGGATCCCGCGTCTATAAATAGGTCGGAACTACCAACATTTAAGACGCTTGCTTCCTGACATTCAATACTCTTCACCTACCGAAAGACTGCAAATTTATTACGCTCAAGCAAGTAGAAGCGCATACAACTTTCGAGGCCTTTCTAAAGGCTATCCGTGTGTTGATTTATCAAACACGAGACTTCAAGCTTCCAGCTTGTAAGTTACTGATCTCTTTGGTGCTCTTTCTCTTCCGAGGAAGTTCACAGCAGCTCTTGTGCCAGCCAGCACTTGAGTTATCACGGGCAGTTTGCCATATTGAGAAGCTACGTTCTTGGGAGAACTAAACACCCAGTGAAGCTGTGGAGGTTGAAGTGACGTGCTCGCACTCCACCAGCTGATCAGAGTTGAAGAAGGAAACAAGGCCGGGATCGGTTGATCTAGTGAACTGGTGGACGAGGCATTCACCAGCTAGAGATAGATCGTAGGACTCTTGTACCTGATTACTCTTAGTGAATTTCCAGTGCTACAACTGGAGAGTGGACGTAGATCAGTTGATCGAACCACTATAAATCTTTTGTCTTTATCAGTTTTCTGCATTACATTCTTATTTTAAACCCAGCACCCAAGTGCTGGTGTATACTCTGAAAACTGAGAACTGTGTAAACAAGGCCTAAATTTTTCTAAGTCTTGAATCACCAGCTGACAGGTCTCAGTCAGTTTGTTAACCAGCAAGTGCAAGAAAACGATTATATTATTTCCGCTGCAAACGTTTTATACTCTGAAAAACGGACCAACATTTGTGATCTGATGATTTGCCCTAACCCTAATGCAAACCTAGGGTTTACACAGGATTGCACAAACCACCAAAACACGAGCCATCGCGACGGGACAGCACCAGCCGACGACGACCGGAGCCGACCGCCGACCACGCGCCTGCCGTGCATGCCGCGCTCGCGCGCGCACCATGCCGTACCCACGCTGGCTCACCCGCGTGCAGGCCGCACGCCGTGGGTGCTGCCCTTGCGCGCCGTGCGCGCGCCGTACACCCTCAGCCGTGCCTGCCGCGCCGCCGTCGCCCGTCGTGCTCGGCCCTCCGTCGGCTCCGTCTTCGTTCTTCGTCCTCGACCCGTTCGATTACATGAATTTGAAAATTACAGAAACTATTCTATTACAATTTCAAATCTATTCTAATCACGGATTTTCTCGTGATTTTACAAAACAATTCAGCCCTACACGGATAAACCACCGCGGGCTGAATCAATGGGTTGCCACGAGGAACAAAAACTAACATCCACAATAATAAATTCATACATGCATATTATCGAATTTAATTATGAACAACAGAGCCATAAATCAGAAACCTGGCTCTGATACCAATTGTAGGGTTTTAACGTGAATCGAATCACCAAAACCAAACTGAACTGGATCGATCTATGGATATTGCTCAAAATTAATTATTCTCAAAAACCTAGCATGCTCCTATGAATTTAATACAAAATTTTGGATTGAGAGATTACCGTAAATCTGTAGTGTCTGTACCGATCTTTTGCGTTTGAATTCCAAACTTTAATTCAACCACGCTATACGAATTTGTCTGCGGAAACACAAATTAGCAATCTAATTTCAAACAAATTCAAAAACAAGAAGGAACAAAGAAAAGAATCTGTTCTCCAGATTAGATCTTCAGATCTGTATCCCAATGCTGATCAAATCTGCTACTGGTGAGGATTCCACAGATCTGTATTCTGAGCAGGACCAGAATCGAAATTCTCCTCATTGAATCTCCAAAGTCCGTGCCCACTCTGCTCTCTCTCTAGGGTTTGTGTTTTTCAACTGTGTTACAACTTATGAGAGAGAGCTGTCTATTTATAGAACTAGGGTTTTTATCCCTAATGGGCTCTTTGGGCTCAATTCAGCATATTTAATTGGGCCAGACCTGAGACCTAATGCAAATAATAAAGTGGGCCTATAAATCAATTAATTCCCATGTCCACAACCCAGGACATAATTAATTAATTAATATTAATTCTTTTTCACCACAGAATTAATACTGACCTACCCCTTTATTACCACGTTGTGAGAACGGGTTGCATTAATTGAGAATCCCCATATTTAAGGTTACCGGACATCCATTAATTAATCGGAGCCTCTGACAAGCTCTAACTACAATTAATTAATATCTTATAATTCCTGAGTAGTACCACTCAAACCTTATCACTCGTGCCTGAACTTAATCAGCCTGCAGGACTTTGGCACGATGAATGTTATTGAGCTCCTCAGGGAATGTCCCCATCCTATTACTCGGATATGGTTACCTAAGTTCAGTCTCAGGCGGTACTACATGAACTGCTGTTACCCAAGATGCGGATATACGAGCGCGCTGTGTTGGCTCTCCACCATGGCAAGTCAAAGCAACAGTCAACCCGTGCAAACCCCTGAACCTTCGTTAGGGTTTGGACTCAATCAATATAACGAGATCTTTTATTCGCTGATGTCAGACATACGAATATATCTCACTGCGGTCCATCAATATGCCACCTTTGCGTACTAGCATGTCAAGTAACCAAGACAGACTACTTATTCCGACAATGCCGCAGCCATCCGGACAGACGTATCCTCATACACTGTCTCGGCTGTGATCATGTTTATGTCTCACTAGGTCAAGTGATCATACTGTCTTCTGCGATCTTCAACACGCTGTATGATCGTCCCTATCGGTGAGACAAGAGGATACCATTGTTCATACATGTACATTTGTTAATAGATAGGAGAAATAAACCGTTGTATACACATTGTAATAAATGCTTTCAGTATACAAAACCCATCACCCCAGAGTCTTCCTCAGCCTTATCTGCCTCGGGGTTGACATCCATGTCGATCGGCCCTGTCATCTTCGACCCTTTCACCCAGATTCAGCTGCGACTTGATGGAATTATATACTGATAGCATTATGATTGGTATATTATGTACAAGGTCTATTGGTTAATATAGTGGGAATCATAAATGTTATATGATCATCTTCTGTCCGAATTAACAAACATGTGTCGCAAATGCTCTTATCCTCTAATCTCGTTGATAGAGAGATCATACATTGCGTAGTAGATCATGGAAGATCGTATAAATCATTTGATCTAGCGAGATATAAATGGTTATCACAGATGAGACAGTCTCAGGATAGACTGTCGGTGTAAGCTGCAGCATACGCGGTAATATGAATCTTATCTTGGATTACTTGGTATGCTGGTGCGGGGCACACATTGATAAGGACCTAAGTTAAGATTGATTACTTTATCTGACATTAATGGAATCTGGATCTTTATGGCTTGATGAGATCCTAAACCTAAATGAAGGTACTGAAGTAGACACATATTATGTATCACTTTGAGTTGCAGTGAAAGGCTCTAGTTGAGCTTGTGTATCTGTATCTTGGGTGATAGCAGTTTGTGTATGACTGTCTGGTACTGGAACTAGGTAACCATATCCAGTATAGGATGGTGACATTCCCTGAGCAGCTCAAAAGGTTCGTTATGCTAAAGTCCTCCAGGCTGATTAAGTTCAAGCATAAATGAAAAGGGTTGAGTGGGTTGACTCAGGAATATAAGATGTAAATTAATTAAATGGCTTGTCAGAGCCTAAATTAATTAAAGAATGTCTGTAACCTTAATTGTGGGGATATACCGAGTCCAAACCGTTCTTCAAAATGTGGTAGCGAATAGGTAGGACAGTATTGATTCTCTGATGGTATGAATCAATATTAATTAATTATATTCTGGGTTGGATATGAGAATTAATTATTTGATACACCTTATTTGCTATTTGCATTCTGGTCTCTAGTCTGACCTATGAAAACTCAGGCGCAATAGGAGTCCAGAATTTCCTATAAATAGGCTTCAGTTTCTCAGATAATAAAACACCACAAGATTATAAGTTGCAACACAGCAAACCAAGTTCTGGGAGCTGTGTATGTTCGACTAGATCGGAGAAAAGGAGGAGGAAATTCTGCTTCTCATTCGGCAAGGAATCCGAAGGGAATCTTCACCAGATATTCGGATTGGAGTTGGGATAAAGATCAGAAGATCAGATATGGAGGATCTTCTTTCTTCTCTCTCTCTCTCTTTGTCCTTAATTTCAAAATTAATTATTTAATTTCAAAGATTTAATTCCTTCATCTCATAGGATTAAATCTTGATGAGCGGGAAAAAGGATCGAGGATCAAGTCTCTGCACACTACGTTATTCAGGTTCCACAATCCAGGTATTCCGCATAAACCCTCTTATGCATAATCAATAGGAGCATTCTTGGATTAATCATAGACACAATAATTTATTTTTGATATTCCAATTAACGATCTTGGCTAATGGATTAAGTAATTCGATTCACAATTCCCTTCATTTGGTATTAGAGCCAGGTTAATTAATTGGCTCTATCGGAAAAAAAATATTGCTTATGATTATGCATGATCATTATTATTGAATTATTATGCATGAATGGTTTTTGGATTGTATGTGTTTTTGTTCCTCGTGGTTCTCGGGTTAATCCACCATTTTATAAGGATTCGTTTTTCACCCACGAGATAAATTCGTAGTTAGATTTAAATTTCAATTTGTATTAGGATGTTTTTCCCTGTAATTTTCAAAATTTCAAATTAAATTTGTAAAACAAAATGAAGAACACAAAGAACGAAGGAAACCACACGATGGACGTGGCAATGCACGATGGCGCTGACACGACAGGCGGTGATACCGCGAGCAGCGCGGCACGGCGGCACAGCCGCGGCTGAACCCTAGGGTTCACCGCGAGGCTGCGCGATGGCAGCAGCAGCGTGGCCCAAGGCCGGCCGGCTGCATCCGGGGCTCCAAGATAACGGCGCGAGGCAATGGAGGCACAACCAGGACGTTGCATGGTGGCGGTTTGGGCGCAAGAGCTGCGCGCGATATGATGGAACCCTAGGTTCTGTGTGAGCGCATAGGCACCCTGCATGGCACTGTGCACGCACACCGGTGGCGTGCTCGCTCTCCCTCGAACAGCGTCAGCGGTGGCTAGGTGCTGCGGCACAGCTCGGACTGGAGGAAGCGGCCGGTGAGGTGATGGCGTGGCTGCAACAGGAGCAAACCCTAGGGTTTTCGGCTGTAGCCAGGGCGCGCGTCTCCACCACGCCCTATGCATTTTCCGACGAAGCCAGAGGCGGCTGACGATGAGGAAAGAAGGTGGCCGGTGTGGGCGACGCTAGGGCTGACGAGGAGGACGATGGCCGGGGGTGGCAAAAATGCAGGCTACAACCTGCGCATTCTTGTGCACGATTGTTGCGTGATTTTGGCAGGCCCCACGGCAGCGGTGGTTCGCCGGTGATGGCCCGTTGGGCTAAGATTCTCGTGGGTTATCGGTCTTGCAATGTGTGCACAGCCCGCAATTTGTTAAGAGACCCAGTTGTCCAACTTTGTGATGGATCAAAATCTTGGAGGCCCAAATTTAGAAAATAAATTCATATCACAGTCCAAGTAGTGGGAGCCCAATCTACGATATGTGAAATAAATCCAAACTGTAATAGATAGAATTATCTCTTAATTTGTATCATGAGGCCACGAGGATATTTTTTATTTGCTTAATTATTTGTTTTCGCATGATATATGTGCTTTATATAATTGCCAACATCCAAGCATGTTGTAGATAATGGGAGCACGCTTAAATGCTTTTATTTACAGCTTTAAAGCATGCTATGTGATTTATTTTATGTAATTAAATTATAACTATAAATTCGGGGTTCATGCTTTGCCTGATTGAATTTTAGCAATTTTATGATTTATGGCTACATAAAATAATCTGTGCAGTTGAACCTTATGAAATTAAAATTACTAAGCTGTTTAATTTTACTCGACAAAGCGATCCCTTATTAGAAGTGGGTAATTTATTAGGTAAACGTCTACATGTGTAGCTTACTTAATTTATTATTCATAAGTTCTAATAGATGGGATTTCTTAAAGACAAACGTTTAATTCATGTGCGAAGTGGGAGCTCATGCGTAAACGTCTACATGTGTAGCTTGCGTATGGAGTTTTCATAAGTTCTCTAGGGAATTGAATTAGATGAGACAATCTTATTATAAGAGATCAGGGTGTGTCCAAGTAGATCTTTATATGGGAGGGTTGGCTTTGGTAGTATGCTAGCTTAGATATTGTCCAGAGTATAACTCATTTGTGATGTCCATGAACCCTGACATGGATTGGAATTAAAGGGCTGGAATTGAAAGATGCTGTCTGGTTGAGTGTTTTGATGTAAACGTCCACATGTGTGGCTTGCAATAGTAATGTTCGTGCAAATTGGAGGAAACATTAATATTGTTTTATCATAAGGATTTAATATTTATTAGTTTCAACTGTTTGCGACTATGTTTTAATTTTTGCTTTAATTTATTGTTTTCAGACATGTCTACTCATATTATTAACCTCTTAATACTGAACCCTTTAACTGGTTCGAATTATCATGAGTGGAAGTATTGCTTCATGAAAATACTCTGTTATGCAAAATATGCATATGTACTTTTTCATGAAAATACTCTGTTCTGGCTATGAGCGACAAATCTATGACAGATGGAAAGCTTCTGATGATTTTGCTTACTTTTTCACCATGAACAATTTGTCTAGAGAATTAAGGCTCAAATACAGGAAATTCCAAACAGTTGTTGAGATATGGAGGGACCTTGTGAAAGTATATGGGAAGGTGAGACGAACTATCATTTATGAATACAGGAAATTCCAAACAGTTGTTGAGATATGGAGGGACCTTGGGAAGGTGGGACGAACTATCATTTATGATCTTGTGAAGGTCCTGATTTGCAAGAGAATGACTGAGGGCAGTTCGGTAACTTTGCATATCATAAGTATGATGAAGATCATGAGAAAGTATAGGAAGAGAGGTGGACGAATTAATAATCGGACGAAGATTAACATTGTCCTGAACTCTCACTCTCATGCTTTTGATGATTTCAATAAATCTCTTGCTGGCAGACGCGAGTTTCCTCTGTTTGAGTTACTCAGGGCGCTGTTGCAAGAAGAGTCTGATATCATGGCATTCGAGTTTGCTCCAACTTTGTCAGCTCTTGACAAGGCAGTTGCTGAAGCAAAAGAAATGCTAGAAAGATTAGATGATGATAATGAGGCAGAAGTCATCACTAGGGCATGCAAACTCAAGCAAAGCGAAGTAGATTTTCTAGTGCCTAGCACGGGTAGACAAGGTATGTCATGTGCATTTAAAACGAAAACATGTTTAGCAAAGGTTTCTACCTATTCTTGGGTAGTGGATACTAGAGCTACTGATCATGTTTGTTATACTTTGCAGGGGTTCATGCCAACGAGGCAACTGATGCACGACGAGATTACCATCTCAAAGGGCAGCGGAGAGCGAGTCTCAGCAGTAGCCATTGGAGATTTTAATTTTTTCTTTGAAAATAATGTTCTGATTTTGAGAGATGTTTTATATGTGCCGGTTTTTCGGAAGAACTAAATTTCAGTTTCCAAGTTATTTAATGATGGATTTTCAGTTATTTTTGATAGTGGAGTTTCTATCATTGGGAATAATGGAGTTATCTGTCATGGCAAACTGATTGACTCTCTCTATATCATTAATTGTATGCATAAACCTTCCGTGAATGTTGCGAACTCATCCAATAATAATAATTATTTAAAGAGAAAGTTTTTTTCGATGAGGATCAAACATATGTTTGGCACTTGAAACTAGGTCACATCAATCTAAAGAGGACTAAAAGACTAGCAAGTGATGGGCTCTTGGAATCTTACCAAGTGGTGCTACATCAAGTCTATGAATCCTGTATAGAGGGAAAGATGACGACCATGCCTTTTAAGGCAAGTCAGTCTCGAGTAGAGGATGTGTTGGAATTGACCCACTTTGACTTATGTGGACCAATGTCCACGCAAGCTCGTGGAGGTTATTAGTACTTCGTCACGTTCATACTCAAGATTTGGATATGTCTATTTTCTTCGCTACAAGGCTGAATGTTTTGAAAAATTCAAAGAGTTCAGGACTGAGGTAGAAAAGAAGCTAGGCAAGAGTATAAAAAACACTACGATCAGATCGTGGTGGGGAATACCTCAGTAGTGAGTTCTTGCAGTACCTCTCAGATAACGGGATTACATCCCAGTGGACTGCACCAGGAACTCCTCAACAAAATGGTGTAGCGGAAAGAATAAATAGGACTCTTTTGATAATGGTTAGGTCCATGATGAGTTATGCAAGCTTGTCAATTTCGTTTTGGGGATATGCCTTGGAAACAGTGGCCTAATTTCTTAACCTGGTACCTACTAAATCAGTTCCTAAAATGCCTCTAGAACTCTGGTATGGGCGAAAGCCAAGCTTAACCAGAATGAGGGTTTGGGGTTGTCCAGCATATGTGCTAACAAAGAAACCTGATAAGTTTGAAAGTAGGTGTAAGCTGATGCTATTTGTAGGATATCCCAGGCAAACGAAAGGTGGTTACTTTTATTGTCCTGAGAATCCGAAAGTGGTTGTCAGTACCAACGCAAGATTCTTGGAGGACGTATTTGTAAGAAACCACGGATTCAAGAGTGAAATTATCCTCCACTAGCTTGGAGATAATAAAGCAATTCCATCAGGAAAGCCCAGTGTGATGGTAAATCCACTTGTAATAGGTGAGGGAATACTAACACTACCATAAATGCAAGTTGTGGTACCAACGAGTACTGTGCCAACTAATGACACGACTCTGATGCCTCGTTACAGTGGGAGGGTTATTCGGCAACCGGAGAGGTACATGTTCATGGGAGAGTCTTCTGACTTGATCCTGGAAAGCGAACTGGATGATACCGACCCATGGACGTACGATGAGACAGTATCTGATAAAGATTCGGACAAATGATAGATCACCATGGAATCAAAAATAAAATCCATAACGGATATGGATGTATACAAGAAAACTGATTTGCCAGATGACTATTGAGCCATAGGGTGCAAATGGGTATACAAAATAAAAAAAAGGAGCCAATGGTGAAATTACAACTTTCAAAGCAAGGTTGGTGGCGAAGGGTTATAGTCAGAAAGAAGGTGTAGACTATGATGAGACCTTCTCACCGGTAGCCATGCTTAAGTCCATTCAAATACTCTTAGCCATAGCAGCACATATGGGCCTAGAAATATGGCAGATGGATGTTAAAACCACGTTTCTAAACGGGTACCTTGAAGAAGGTCGAGATATCTATATGCAACAACTAGAAGGTTATGTGCAGAAGGGCAAATAGCATTTGGTCTGGAAGCTCAAGAAGTCGCTATATGGACTCAAGCAAGCTTCACGGTCATGGAATCTACGTTTTGATGAAGTGATTAAATCCTATGGATTTTCACGATGTTTAAACAAGAGTTGCATGTACTGTATATGTGTGAGCGGAAGCGTGGTGTTCCTTGCACTTTATGTAGATGATAATCTCCTAATTGATGATAATGTGGAAGTATTGTCGGGCATAAAGGGGTGGTTATCTGAACAGTTTCATATGCAGGACCTTAGGGAGACAGGATAAATCCTAGGGGTAAATGTATTGCGGGAGTGCAAGAAAAGGATGTTAGCCTTGTCTCAAGCTTCATATGTGGATACTGTGATTGCCCGTTTCAGCAGGCAAACTGCCAAGAAAGATCTGTTACCCTTCAGACATGGCATACATCTTTCCAAGGATCAATGTCCGGTGACACAAATGGAGAAAGATGAGATGAGCAACGTGCTGTATGCATTGGTCGTGGGGAGTCTCATGTATGCAATGCTTTGTACGAGGCCAGATATCTGCTTCGCCATAGGCATGGTAGCAAGATATCAGTCTAACATTGGACAAGAACATTGGACCACAGTAAAGCACATACTCAAATACTTGAAAAGGACTAGAGATTATTTTCTCGTCAATCAGTGTGAGGAGTTGTGCCCTGTGGGTTATACGGATTCGAATCTCCAGGCAGACCGAGACGAAAAGAAGTCCACCTCTGGCTATGTGTTTATATTGGGAGGTGGGGCCATATCATGGAGGAGTGCAAAGTAGAAGTGCATTGCTGACTCCACCGTGGAAGCAGAATATGTGGCAGCTTCGGAAGCTTCAAAAGAAGCAATATGGTTTCGAAACTTCCTTCTAGAGTTGGACGTGATTCCTAAGCTACCCAAGACTACCACGGTGTATTGTGACAATTCAGGAGTTGTGGACAATTAAAAGGAACCACGAACTCACAGAGCAACAAAACTTATTGAGAGGAAGTACCGTATTATATGAGAAATCAAAGCAAGGGATGATGTGATAGTAGAGAAGATTAATACAAAGAATAATCTAGTGGATCCATTCATAAAACCTTTGCCTCAGAAGGTCTACGAGATGCATGTACGTAGCCTTGAGCTGAGAGCACAGCGAACCACGAAGAATGATGGATGTAATAGCAAGATTAGTTTAGACGCGTTATACTCTGGAAAACACTGATAAGTTCATTATTTCACTATCTTATCTATAGTATTTTCTATAATTTTATATAGTTTTCTTAAGTATATATATATATATATAATTCATGCATGAGTCTATTATATGTGATGTTATGCTTATCATGGTGTGTTTTTGCAGGACTTAGGATTAAATTCACTGGAAAACTATTTCGAAAGTAGTGACGTGCAAGAGTAGCAGTGAAGGCTTCCTCCAGACAAGGAATTCGGGCAATTGGCGCATGACAATGGATAAAGCTTTGAGTTAGCTTTCCAACGCAACTGGAATCGGAGTTTGGGAGTGAAAGTTATAGCCAAAACCGTGAGACCACGCACACGGGTCGATGCAAGAACACGCGCGTCGATCGAAGCTTTTCCACGTTGATTGAAGTGCGGGAAAATCTAGCGAAATTTGATTAAATTCAAATCAAATCTAGACTTGATAGGATACACATCCACTCTTATAAATAGCTGTTAATTTCGAGTTTTATTTACCTTTTATCATCATATATCATCCATTTTCATCTATTATTCAACTTTGGACCTTTGAAGCATTCAACAACCTTTATTTTTCAGCACGAACCTTTATTTTCTTGTAAGTTATTTTTATGCACTTTAACAATATGTTTTATTTTGGTTTTCTATCTGTGATGTGTGGCTAGAAACCCTAGCGAATTCTAGGGCAATGAATATCAATCGAATGCCTGTTTAATTGATTAACATTGAATTGCTTGGTTTTGAAAACCTGTTTGAATGATTAGGATTTAGAATTAATCAGATCGAGAGATAGAATTAATTCTAGGTTTACAATTGTTAGTTGAAGGACTGAAAAGAGAAAATTAAAAACAATAAAAAGAATTCGAATACAATTAGAATATTTGTCCTAGGGGAAGATAGTAATTTTAGGGTTAATATGAGGAATTATCAAAGGTTTATTAGTATTGTGTTTTTGAGGCCGACAAAGCATATACATTCACATGCTAGTAACCTAGGCTATAATTGTCTGACCAAGAAGCTATAGTATATTATGATTTCCCACCAATGCAAGTTAGTTAATTGATATGTATTTTGATTGATAGTTCGCCCTAGAGTCTGTGTCCCTTTAATTTGATTTCCTAAACTCTTTAATTTTCCGTATTCCTATCTTTACTTTTCAAATCAAAACCTCAATTTTCTGTTTACTCAAACAATAAATCTTAGAATTATAGCTAGTGCATGAAATAATTTCTTTACACAATTTCTCTGGGTTCGACAACCTTAGGGTACTCTTATAAATTTATTTGCCACTGTGTCTGCAATTTATCTGTAGAATTTTACAGTGATCAAATTGGCACCGTTGCCGGGGAATTGTTAGATATTATTTTGTTGCTAGTTTATTTTGGGATTAATTAGATTGAGTTTGTATTTTTAATTTCATTTGCGTGTGATTT
The DNA here is from genome assembly GCA_026898455.1 of Plectranthus barbatus. Taxonomy (NCBI): domain Eukaryota; kingdom Viridiplantae; phylum Streptophyta; class Magnoliopsida; order Lamiales; family Lamiaceae; genus Plectranthus; species Plectranthus barbatus. Next base: position 695,865 of record JAPKLW010000114.1, on the reverse strand, counting down.
TGCGTTATTCTTCTCGACTTTGATGAAGCCGCTTTAAGCCTTCAACCCTGAGATAGGAACCTCTTGCCTGAAGAAAAATCAGAAAGAAAAGATGGATCCATTGGAAGATTGAAACCCATAGGAGGTTGACCTGGATATGCCTCCACTGGAAGATCGGGATGGACAACTTACACCGGGGGATACTCTGACTCTCATTCGGGAGATGCACCAGATGCGAGAGACAGTTCGACAACTGATAGCTGAAAGAGAGATTGAAAGAGATGCTGCACGAAGAAGGCAAGAAAGAGAGTGACAACATCTGGATGATTTGGATGTCAAAAATCCGAACGCAATGGGGAGGAAGTACAAGCCGCATCCCGACAATGAGGGATTTAATATTGGCATCAATGCCAATAAATTTGAACTCAAAATTGGGCTGATTCAGAAGGTTCAGCAGAATCAGTTTGGCGAAAGAGCTGTGGAGGATCTTTATAGACACCTGCGGATATTTTTGGAAGTTTGCGACACCATCAAGCAAAACGGAGTCAGGCAGGATGTGATTCGACTGAGGTTGTTCCCATTTTCACTGAGGGATCAAACCCGATCTTGGCTCACCGGACTTGACTGCAGTAGGATCCGGACATGGGAGGACTTGCGAGCTAAGTTCCTCTCCGATTTTTTCCCAACCTCTGTTATCATTCAGAGGAAGATGGGCATTCTACAATTCCATCAGATGGTGGATGAGTCTCTGTTTGAAGCAGGGAGCAGGTTCAATGAACTGCTCAGGAGTTGTCCCAACCACGGAGTCGATACTTAAGAATAGGCTCACATTTTCTTCCGTGGGATGAACGAGAGGACTCAAAAGTCCGTGGACAACGCAGCTGGGGGGTTCATTATGAGCAAGTCTGCGGAGAAAGCTCTGAAGCTTTTTAAGAAGATGGCGCTGCACAATCAAAAGTGGGCAAACCCATGGAGACCAATGAGAAAGGCTGTGGATAAAGTGGAGACTGAATATCCTCTCAAAAATGAGGTTGAGAAGCTGAGAGAGGATTTGGACAAATTTTCTGCGGGAGCTTCTACTGCTGCGATTGCACAGGTGCAACCCGTAGCTCCTGCGGAGGTAAGCTATCTGAATAGAGGGGGATACCCCTACCAGCACCAACAAAGGAATAGGAGATAACAATGTCCGCCGAGAAACCACCATGGCTTCTCCTACTCCCATCCTGAGGCAGCCGAGCTACCACCACCAGGATTTTAAGTGTAGAACGGAGAAGTGGTGGAGAAGAAGAAGGAAAACTTGGATGATCTGTTGGCCAAATTCATTAAGGCCTCAGACCAGCGGTTTGGTAAGTTAGAGCAGGAAGTGACTGGAGTACATACTAAGGTGGATCGGATGGGAAATCACCTGCAGATGGTTGAAACGCATGTCTGTCAAATCGCCAACACTATTGGCTCGCACAACAAGCAAGGGAAGATGCCGAACAAGACTGAGGTGATTCTAAGGGTTAAAAATGATTGCAACGCTATCACACTAAGATCCGGGACGAGTTACAAAGGTCCCAAGATGGTTCGGGATGAGTCTGGAGCTGAAGAGGAACAAAATCGCGCCACTGGAGGCTCAACTTTGATCGACGCATGTCCCACACCGATTGAAGTCGAGGAGATTGGAGGAGAGTCAGGCGACGAAGAAAGCTTGACTTCGATCCATGCAGTTAGCGTCGATCGAAGTGCACGAAAATCGATGTCGACTGAGGTGCCCCTACATCGATCAAAGTCGAGGCCCACCTCAAGCAAGATTCTGATGAATTCTAAAGATCCTATTCCGCCTATGCCATTCCCTCAAAGGTTCACGAAGCAAAAGGAGGACTCCAAGTTCTTGAGATTTGTGGAGAACTTGAGGAAGGTCAGCATAAATATTCCGTTGATCGAGGCACTGGAGGAAATCCCGGGGTACATGAAATACCTCTGGAAATTGATGAGTGGAAATAATTTGTTCGTGGAGAAAGAAACTGTGAAGATCCATGAACAATGCAGCCCGCTACTGCAAAAGCAGGTGCCCATCAAGTGAAGCGACCCTGGATGCTTCTTTATCCCGGTGGAGATAGGAGGACATACATTCGAGAGAGTATTGTGCAATACTAGGGCCAGTATCAATCTGATGTCGTACTTTATTTACAAGTGCCTCAACATCGGAGAGATAAGGCCCTCTACTATTACGTTGCAGATGGCATATCAGACTGTATCCCGCACAAAGGGAATTCTGGAAGATGTGCTCATTCGAGTAGGCCATCTGATCTTCCCAGCATATTTTGTGGTACTCGAAATGAAGGAGGACGATAACATGTCCATGACATTGGGGCGTGAGTTTCTCAATACTAGTGTCGCGCTCATTGAATGTTGAGGCGACGAGATTACACTTCGGGCCAATGAGGAAAAGATCAACTTTGTGATCGATAAAAGCAAGAGAAAGGCAGAGTGCTACTGATCACCACCACTGAAGATGATGAGTCTGAAGAAGAAGCCGATTCTATAGAGTTCGAGCGCGGGAACGAGAGGGTGAAAATATCAACTAAGCCTCCTCAATCTGAGCTCACCACCATAATCAAGGATCTGAAGGTGTACATGGTGGACGGAAAGGGCCGGAGAGTCTGGACCCAGCATCCCTGGTTTTGATCCGAGGTATCATTGAGCTACGATGTTAAACAAAGCACTTGTTGTGAGGTAACCCAACATTTTCAATAGTTTACCATTTTAATTTTCTTTTTTCATTATTTTATTTTATTTTATTTCAAATTTTGTCTGCACTAAATTTGTTTTGTAGCATAAAAAAAGCGAGGGATTGCTTGACTTCGATCGACGCAACGTGACATCGATCGAAGTCAAGACCGGCGATGTGTTATACTTCGACATGTGGAAGGAGTCAACGAGAAAGCTTCTGTCGACCGAAGCAAGCCTGTGTCGGTCGATGCACAGTGCCAGCCACCCAATATTCACACCACGCGAGTTCCGAAGCCTCAAGGGATAAAAAGTTTTTGTCTGAGATCAACTACCAGGTATATTCCATCCCTTTGTCTGATTCTCAAACTTTTTTCCCACTCGTGAATTGGAAATAAGTTTGGGGGGATGTGAACAAAAGGAGGAATATTCTATCAATATTCTCTTTCATTATTTTAATTTTTTCATTTGCATGTTTTTAGATTTTATTCTATTTTGTGGGGAAATTTTTGAGCTTTGACAGAACTTGAATGAGATTGTGAGATTAGAATAGATTGACAGCTAAGTTTGAATTGATAGGGATTGTGATTAGATGCCTATGATTGTAGAATACCACATGATAGGGTTAGTTTGAAACTTATACTTGCATGCTGATTGAACTGATTTGAAGTTAATTGTGGAAAACCCTCGTGTAAGAAAATTGAGCCTTAATTCATTTGATGTGAGATTCTCATGTGTGTTTTAATTTCTCTAGAACTTGCTTACTTTCTTTGTTGAGGCTACATAGTGTGCACAAGTTTAGAAAATGATCTTATGTCATCTTTCATAGCCCAATTCCCTAAATATTGTCGCTTCACTTAAAAAAGTTTCCCTAGTTCTCCACTTTTGAGCCTTTACAATTTTCTTTCCTTGTCTATGAGATTAAGAAAAGTATTGTCCCACTCGTGTCTTGAGTTGTGGTATATGAGGTGGATTGAAAGTGAATTGGAGATAAGAAATGAAAAATTAGTGGTGAAAAAGATGTGTGAAAAGAGCTTAAATAATAATTAGAATTCTCATAAGCTCGATGGAAAGAAAAGAGTACTATTATGAAAGAGCATAAGAGATTCAAATGAGTAAGGAAAAAAAAATTGTGTGTTGTTGTTATATATGAGGAGATGAGGTGGATAAAGTTAGATGGTGGGTTGAGATATTGAGAGTGATTAACTCAGTTTATTTTCAGTCACATGGCCAAAATTTCCTACCCCTCGGAAAAAGCCTACGTTACGACCTATTGAAAGTCCTTTTTGATTATAGACTTGTGTGCACATTCTAGCAGTGGAGATAGTAAAAAATTTGCAAGCCTATGGTAGAAATTCATTCATAAATGTGTTGAGTGCTTTCATCTTTATCCTATACACTTGTGAGTTGAGCGAAACACTTTCTGTGAGTTATACCAATACTAATGGATTTTATGTCTCTTTTAAACTGCTTGTAGATAGTGGATTTTTGACCCTTGACTATGATGAATCTTGTGAGGCATTGCACATGATTTTTCAATTTTTTTCTTGCCTATTGACTGAGGACAATCAACCGTTCAAGTTTGGGGGGTTTAATTAGTTTATTATTTCACTCACTTATCTATAGTATTTTCTATTATTTGATATAGTTTTCTTAAGTTTATATATATATAATTCATGCATGAGTCTATTATATCTGGTGTTATGCTTGTCATGGTGTGTTTTTGAAGGACTTAGGCTTAAATTCACTGGAAAACCGTTTCGAAAGCAGTGAGGTGCAAGAGTAGCAGTGAGGGGTTCCTCCACACAAGGAATTCGGGCTATTGGAGCATAGCAAAGGATAGAGCTTCGAGTTAGCTTTCCAATGCCACTGGAATCGGAGTTCGGGAGTGAAAGTTAAGGCCAAAACCGTGAGACCGCGCACACGGGTCGATGCAAGAACACGCGTGTCGATCGAAGCTTGTCTACGTTGATCGAAGTGTGGGAAAATCTGGCAAAATTTGATTAAATTGAATCAAATTGGATTTCTAGCCCTAGACTTGATATGATACACATCCAATCTTATAAATAGCTGTTAATTGCGAGTTTTGTTTACCTTTTATCATCATAAATCATCCCTTTTCATCTATTATTCAACTTTGGACTTTTGAAGCATTCAACAACCTTTATTTCAGCACGAACCTTTATTTTCTTGTAAGTTATTTTTATGCACATTAATAATATGTTTTATTTTGATTTTCTATCTGCGATGTGTGGCTAGAAATCCTAGCTGATTCTAGGGCAACGAATATCAATCGAATGCATGTTTAATTGATTAACATTGAATTGTTTGGTTTTGAATTCCTGTTTAAATTATTAGGACTTAGAATTAATCAGATCGAGAGATATAATTAATTCTAGGTTTACAGTTATTTGTTGAAGGACTGAAAAGAGAAAATTAATAACAAGAATAGGAATTCGAATACAATTAGAATATCTGTCCTAGGGAAAGATAGTAATTGTAGGGTTAATATGCAGAATTATGAAAGGTTGATTAGTATTGTGTTTTAGAGGCCGACAAAGCATATACATTCACATGCTAGTAACCTGAGTAATTGTCTGACCAAGAAGCTATAGTATATTATGATTTCCCACCAATGCAAGTTAGTTAATTGATATGTATTATGATTGATAGATCGCCCTAGAGTCTGTTTCCCTTTAATTTGATTTCCTAAACTCTTTAATTTTCCGTATTGGTCTCTTTACTTTTCAAATCAAAACCCCAGTTTTACGTTTATTCAAGCGATAGATCTTAGGATTATAGCTAGTACTTGAAATAATTTCGCTACACAATTCCTCAGGGTTCAACAACCTTAGGGTACTCTTATAAATTTATTTGCCACTGTGTCTGCAATTAATCTGTAGAATTTTACAATGATCAAATTGGCGCAGTTGCCAGGGAAATGTTAGATATTATATTTTTAATAGTTTATTTTGGGATTAATTAGATTGAGTTCGTATTTTTGATTTCGTGTGCGTGTGTTTTCGCATTTTTCTTCTCGTCATCGATCAAAGCCTACTAGCATCAATCGGTGTTGAGATCTTCCGAGCATCGATCGACACCCGCCTGTGTCGGTCGATGCCGAGCTAATTTTTCCCGGTTTTTTCTTCCAGGTGGTACACGAACACTAGGTGTCAAGGGAAGCCGCTTGAAGCCTTCAACCCTGAGATATGAACCTCGTGCCAGAAGAAAAATCAGAAACAAAAGATGGATCCATTGGAAGATCGAAACCCACAGGAGGTTGACCCAGATATGCCTCCATTGGAAGATCCGGATGGACATCTGACTCCGAGGGATACTCTGACTCTCATTCGGGAGATTCGCCAGATGCAAGAGATAGTTCGGCAGCTGACAGCTGAAAGAGAGATTGAAAGAGAGGTTGCACGAAGAAGGCAAGAAAGAGAGAGACAACATCTGTATGATTTGGATGTCGAGGATCCGAACACAATGGGGAGGAAGTGCAAGCCGCAGCCCGACAATGAGGGATTCAATGTTGGCATCGATGCTAATAATTTTGAACTCAAAACCGGGATGATTCAGATGGTTCAGTAGAACCAGTTTGGCGGAAGAGCTGTGGAGGATCGCTATACACACCTGCAGATATTTGTGGAAGTTTGCGACACCATCAAGCAAAACGGAGTCAGGCAGAATGTGATTCGACTAAGGTTGTTCCCATTTTCACTGAGGGATTAAACCCGAGCTTGGCTCACCGGACTTGATTGCAGCAGGATCCGCACTTGGGAGAACTTGCGAGCTGAATTCCTCTCTAATTTTTTCCCACCCTTTGTCATCATTCAGAGGAAGATGGACATTCTACAATTCCATCAGAGGGTGGATGAGTCTCTATTTGAAGCATGGAGCAGGTTCAATGAACTGTTCAGGAGCTGTCCCAACCATGTAGTCGATACTGAAGAATAGACTCACATTTTCTACCGGGGGATGAACGAGAGGACTCAAGAGTCCATGGACAACGCAGCTGGGGGGTCTATTATGAGAAAGTCCGTGGAGAAAGCTCTGAAACTTTTTAAGAAGATGGCGCTGTACAATCAAAAGTTGGCAAACCCAAGGAGGACACTGATAAAGGTCGTGGATAAAGTGGAGACTGAAGATCCTCTCAAAACTGAGGTTGAGAAGCTGAGAGAGGATTTGGACAAATTTTCTGTGGGAGCTTCTACTGTTGCAGTTGCACAGGTGCAGCGGAGGTGAGTTATCTGACTAGAGGGGAATATCCCTACCAGCACCAGCAAAGGAATGGGGGATACCAATGTCTGCCGAGAAACCACCATGGCTTCTCCTACTCCCATCCTGAGGCAGCCGAGCTACCACCACCAGGATTTGAAGTGTAGAATAGAGAAATGGTGGAGAAGAAGAAGGACAACTTGGATGATCTATTGGCCAAATTCATTAAGGCATCAAACCAGCGGTTTGGGAAGCTGGGGCAGGAAGTGACTGGAGTACATACTAAGGTGGATCGAATGGGAAAGCACCTGCAGATGGTTAAAACGGAGATCAGACAAATCGCCAACACTATTGGCGCGCACCACAAGCAAGGGCAGCTGCCGAGCATGACTGAGGTGAACCCTATGGTTAAAAACATTTGCAACGCTGTCACACTGAGATCCAGGACGAGTTACAAAGATCCCGAGATGGTTCGGGACGAGTCTGGTGCTGAAGAGGTACAAAATTGTGCCACTGGAGGCTCAACTTCGATCGACGCACGTCCCGTATCAATTGAAGTCAAGGAGATTGGAGGAGAGTCGAGTGACAAAGAAGGCTCAACTTTGATCGATGCAACTGACATCGATCGAAGTACATGGAAATTGATGTCGACCGAGGTGCCCCTGCGCCAGTCAAAGTTGATGCCCACCTCAAGCAAGATTCCTGTAAATTCTAAAGATCATGATCTGCCTATGCCATTCCCTTAGAGTTTTGCAAAGCAAAAGGAGGACTCCAAGTTCGCGAGATTTGTGGAGAACTTGAGGAAGGTCAGCATAAATATTTTGTTGATGCAGGCACTGGAGGAAATCCTGGGGTACATGAAATACCTCCGGAAATTGATGAGTGGAAAGAAATAGTTCGGGAGAACGAAACTCTGAAGATCCACGAGCAATGCAGCGTGCTACTGCAAAAGCAGGTGCACATCAAGAGAAGCGACCTCGGATGCTTCTCTATCCCGGTTGAGATAGGAGGACATACATTCGAGAGAGTATTGTGCAATAATAGGGCCAGTATCAATCTGATGCGTACTTTATTTACAAGTGCCTTAACATCAGAGAGATGAGGCCCACCACTATTGTACTGCAGATGGTGGATAGGACTGTATCCCGTCCAAAGGTAATTCTGGAAGATGTGCTCATTCGAGTGGACCATCTAATCTTCCCAACAGATTTCATGGTACTCGAAATGAAGGAGGATGAGAACATGCCCATGATACTGGGGCATGAGTTTCTCGATACTAGTGTCGCGCTCATTGACTGCTGAGGCAGCGAGATTACACTCCGGGTCAACGAGGAAAAGATCAACTTTGTGATCGATAAAATCAAGAGAAAGGCAGAGTGCAACCGGATCACCACCACTGAAGATGATGTGTCCAAAGAAGAAGAAGTCGCTTCTATAGGGTGCTAGCGCGGGAACGAGAGGGTGAAAATATCAACTAAGCCTCCTCAATCTGAGCTCACCACCATCATCAAGGATCAGAAGGTGTACATGGTGGATGACAAGGGCCGGAGAGTCTGGACCCGACCTCCTTGGTTTTGATTCGAGGTATCATGGAGCTACGACGTTAAACAAAGCACTTGTTGTGAGGTAACCCAACATTTTCAATATTTTTCCTTTTTAATTTTAATTTTTCCTTTTATTTTATTTTATTTCAAATTTTGTCTGCACTAACTTTGTTTTGCAGCATAAAAAAAAGCGAGGGATTGCTCGACTACGATCGATGCAAACTGGCGTCGATCGAAGTCGAGACCTGCAACGTGTTATACTTCGAGCCGTGGAAGGAGTCGACGAGAAGGCTTCCGTCAACCAAAGCAAGCCTGCGTCAGTCGATGCCAAGTGCCAGCCGCCCAAAATTCATGCCGCACGAGTTCCGAAGCCTCCAGGGATAAAAAGTTGCTGTCTGAGATCAACTACCTGGCATATTCCTTCCCTTTGTCGGATTCTCAAACTCTTTTTCCACTCGTGAGTTGGAAATAAGTTTGGGGGAGATGTGGACAAAAGGAGGAATATTCTATCCTTATTCTCTTTCAGTATTTTAATTTTTGCATTTGCATGTTTTTAGATTTTATCATATTTTGTGGGGAAATTTTTGAGCTTTGACATAACCTAAATGAGATTTTGAGATTAGAATTGATTGAGAGCTAAGTTTGAATTAATAGGGATTGTGATTAGATGCCTATGATTGTAGAATACCACATGATAGGGTTAGTTTGAAACTTATACTTGCATGCTAATTGAACTGATTTGAAGTTAATTGTGGAAGAGATTTTTAAACCATTGTGTGAGAAATTTTAGCCTTAATTCGTTTGATGTGAGATTCTCATGTGTGTTTTAATTTCTCTAGAACTTGCTCACTTTCTTTGTTGAGGCTTTATAGTGTTCACAAGTTTAGGAAATGATCTTAGGCCATCTTTGATAGCCCAATTCCCTAAACACTATCCCTTCACATAAAAGTTTCCCTAGTTAGCCACTTTTGAGCCTTTACCATTTTCTTTCCTTGTCTATGAGATTAAGAAAAGTATATTCTCACTCGTGTCTTGAGTTGTGGTAAATGGGGTGGATTGAAAGTGAATTGGAGATAAGAAATAAAAAATTAGTGGTGAAAAAGATGTGTGAAAAAGAGCTCAAATAATAATTAGAATTCTCATAAGCTCGATGGTTAGAAAATAGTACTATTACGAAAGTTCATAAGGGATTCAAATGAGGTAGGAAAAAAAATTGTGTGTTTTTGATATATATGTGGAGATGAGGTGGATAAAGTTAGATGGTGGGTTGAGATTTATTGAGTGTAATTAACTCAGTTTATTTTCAGTCACTTGGCCAAATTTTCCTACCCTTGAGAAAAAGTCTACGTTACAACCTATTGAAAGTCATTTTTGATTCTAGTCTTTTGTGCACATTCTATAAGTGGAGATAGTAGAAAATTTGCAAGCCTATGGTAGAAATTCATTCATACATGTGTTGAGTGCTTTCATCTTTATCCTATACACTTGTGAGTTGAGCGAAACACTTCATGTGAATTCTTCCACTATTAATGAGTTTTCTGTCTCTTTCAAATTGCTTGTAGATAGAGGACTTTTGAGCCTTGACTGTGATGAATCTTGTGAGGTATTGCACTCTAATTACATGACTTTTCGATTTCTTTCTTGCCTATTGATTGAGGACAATCAAATGTTCTAGTTTGGGGGGTTTGATAATTTATTATTTCACTCAGTTATCAATAGTATTTTTGATTATTTTATAATGTTTACTTAAGTTTATATATATATATAATTCATGCATGAGTCTATTATATCTGGTGTTACGCTTGTCATCGTGTGTTTTTGCAGGACTTAGGCTTAAATTCACTGGAAAACCATTTCGAAAGCAGTGAGGTGCAAGAGTAGCAGTGAAGGGTTCCTCCACACAAGGAATTCGGGCGATTGGCGCATGGTAATGGAAAGAGCTTTGAGTTAGCTTTCCAACGCAACTAGAATCAGAGTTCAGGAGTGAAAATTATTGCCAAAATAGTGAGACTGCAGAGATGGGTCGATGCAAGAACACGTGTGTCGATCGAAGCTTGTCCATGTCGATCGAAGTGCGGGAAAACCAAGGTTCACCAAATACCAGCTCAAAACCCCACACATTCACAAGAACTAAACACAAAACCAAGGTACACCAAAGACTATAAGAAGAACGAAGAAAGAACCACCCTAAAGAGAACAAGAACCCTAACACCGCAGTGCGACACAAATCCCGAAGAGCACAGAAACCGCAAAAAAGGAAACCTTAATTGGAACCCTGACTGACAAATAAAAATCACAAACCACGCATCTCTCGTAGAAGTGATGAGACTAGGTCACATAAAATCATGTCGGGAATGTCTCAAAAAACAGAGGGACATGTTGTAACGCACGCAAAATAAACGAAATTGATAAGAAATAAATTGGTGGAAAATGCAAAAAAAAAAACAGATACATACAAAAATTCAACTACGAGAACATGCAAATTTCTGTAGAAACAAGATAGCACCATATTCACAAAATCGTAAAGGAGAAATAGAAGCTTACCGCAATCAGAAAAATGGAATCCTTACAGACGCATCAATAACAACGAATGGCGGCAAAAATAATGGCCAAATTTCAGTAGAAGGAAGCAGCGAGAGCAACGAGCAAAGTGAAAATTGGGAAGAAGTGAGAGAGGCGCCGGAGATTAGAGAAGAATAGGGAAAAGTATTGAAATGACATCAATTGGATGTTTATAACTCGGTGACCCTTTGACTTCTGTAACTGCCCACGAATCAACGGTTATTTTTGTTACTACCATCAGAATGTGGAAGCATGCCACTCCGCCACTTCTCAACCGACCACGACCCCATGATTTATGCTCAAACCTCAAAATAGGGTAAAAAATTGAATCCACGCCACTACAATGGTCCACCAAAGACTGCACAAAGAACTAATCAATGACCCTCCTCTAGGAGCGCAAACCTGGCATCATCACTCACTCGAAAGCGACAACCAGCCAAAGAGAGCCATCCATATTAGAGCTAAACCCCAACATAGGGCGTTAGTGGGGCCTGTTTGGCCGCGATCAGCGTGATGAGACTAGCGAGAGATCTGAATCTCTCCAAAAAGTTCTGAGACATGCCGAGATCGCTAAGGATTGCCCCATGCCACTTTCCGAAGTGATATCAAATTGCACGCCTAAGAGCACAACTCTCACGCAAGAGAGAATCTACCGAGATGACTCTAAAATGCGTGTGAATTTCGTAACCACATTTAGGCCCTCGGGATGGTTTTTCAAAACCACCTAACACTAATGAATGCAAATACCCTCTAGGGGCGGCTGTACAAATCTTGTCGACTCCCAGGTCACTCAAACCCCCATATTGATAAGCAAACCTTTGGGAACGCATTCAGGACCCTTGAGAATGTCGCCCGGGTACCTCAAGACTTCCACACTTTGATCAATCACAACTATGGTCAAGTTAACAACAGAGTTGCCTTCCTTACACTGGGATTTGATACGGACGAAGAACCCATTGGATATATTGATCCAAGATCTCAACGTATAAAATAGGCAGCGGTCTCCCCAAATCGAAAATCTGGT
>JAPKLW010000114.1:641073-683813 GCA_026898455.1 Plectranthus barbatus | reverse complement strand
CACTCGTGTATATCACTCTTAGGCTTTTACCTCCCCTCAATTGGTCTCACCACTCAATGCCTTTTACCACTAAATTCTCAATTGTAGGACTTCAATGTAAAAGAACAAATCAATCAAAGAGCAATAATAAAATGACATTCAACAATTTTTTTTAGTTTTTTTTTAACGGGAAATGAAGACAAGAAATTTTTGATAAATAAAAATATATTCTATAATGAATATAGAGCTTTTTTTTCTATTTTTCTTTTTGCCCTTTTTTTTGTTTACTTTTCTTTTCTCTTTTTCTTTTTCTTTTTCTTTTCACTTTTTTATTTCTTTCCTTTTATTTTTTTTTTTTTACTTTTTTTTCTATTCTTTTCTTCTTTTTTTTTAATAACAAGTATGGAGAAGAATACAAGTACTAAAAAAAATTGATAGGAAATCAGATTAATACCAGATTGCTTTGATACCAAAATGATACGGACGAAGAACCCATTGGATATATTGATCCAAGAACTCAACGTATAAAATAGGCAGCGGTCTCCCCAAATCGAAAATCTGGTTTGATCTTTCCTACAGCTTAACAAAACCTTGACCCGTTGGTTATAATTAAGCCAAGAACCTTGGTATGGTTGAACGCCACAAGATTTTGCTCACAAATCTTGATAAGTTCTCAAATAAATGAAATACTCTACAAAGAGAATTCACTCACAAATATAAAGTTTATTATCAAATCAAGTGTCCTTCAAGAGTGATTACAAGCCTATATTTATAGGACAAGACTTGACTCCAAAAGTAACCGAAAATCACTACTAAATGACATGTAATCTAAAACTGAATGCAAATATATCCTACATGATTACTATTATTCATGACTATAATTATGTTCTTGAATAATGCACAATCTAAATTTGAATGCAAATGTAAGCTATTTAATAAATATTATTCATGTGACCACATTTATATTCATATGGTCACATTTACATCCATGAATCTAAATTAATAAAATAACTAATGCATGCTAACTTTATTTTGATAGAATTAACTATTTAAAATTCCTAGTCATATTCTTTGTTTTGCTTAGCTCGTGCCCTTGTGATTGAACCATCATGCACGACTAGCAGCTGCATCTTGTTTTCTTTTGGATGGGACATATCTCCATCAGGATTAGCGGACCTCCGGGTATGCATACAAAGATCTTTGGAATGCCCCGAGGTATCCTGAGACCCTACTCTTCGATCAAGATACGATTACGCACTTTGGCTTTGACCCATATCTCGAATATGCCCCGAAGCCAAAGGGGCTATTATTGAGGTAAGGCCCAAATGGCCTAAATCGAGCGAGACCAACACGACCTGCAAGGTGAATAGGACCCAACAACCCGGAAGGCAACCAAGCGTGGCCCAAAAATCAAGACGGACCTGCTCCAATAAGCAGGATTAACTCCAGGCAGCATCCGAGGATAACCCTGGGGTCAGGTCGAAACTTGACCCTATGGTCAAACCAAATGCCGACCCCCAAACTCCAATGCCGACCCTAGATTAGCATATAAAGATGACCGTTGAGAACGAGCCGCGATGGTTGTAACCAACCCGAAGATTTTCAGAGTCAGCTCCGAGAAAACCAGGGTCGTAGCGAGCTCAACTACGGTTTGTTAGGTCCAAATTTTATGTAGCGAGCCCCTCTCCCTTGCATCTATAAAAGGGAGACCCTGATTAGAGTTTCGGGTCACTTTGTTTTTTACGATGTAGGCTAGCTGAATCCTTGCTAAATCATAATCTCAAATCCGTGCTCAATATACATTTTGTTTTCTCTCATTAGTTGGCATTGAATTCATTGTTTTAACATCGATTTGCGTACTTCTTTGCATTCATTGTTCGAATTTAATTTGCATCTCTTCAATATATGTTATTATTCTAACCCGATTCTAAGGACCTCGATGAATCAATTTTTGAATCTCAACTATAACTTTACTATATATCTTCATAATCGTTCAATATTATAAAAATGTTTATTTAACATGATGTATGTATACAAGTTTTGAATTTTGATGATCTCATATCTTCATGATCACGTTTTTATACAATAAATATGAATATTATTAAAATCTTGAATTAAAATTGAAGTGTGAAAACAATATGGGTACAAACTACGACTCACGTTGGTTCTTTCGTGTAATGCACGGGTGAAATACTAGTTGTCTATTGAAATACATGTACATGGTATAATATAAAAAATATCAAGTAAAAAAAATTAAAAATAAAATAAAATTGATGAGATGCAATGATTCACACCGCGCTATGCGCGAATTAGATATATAATGTCTTATTTTATTATATATTAAAATATAATTAACAAAGTTATATATCTTATCATTTTTTAACGATTCCTTTCAACGATATTTAATTTTTATTCATTAATATTCCATATATTATAATGTAAATTATTTTCTACATTATACGTCAAATTATATATACATTTAATACAGATAAAAATAAGTATATCAAACACAAAGCCTATGAGATTTGATTTAAATATTATACTTTTATTATATTTTAACAATAAATAATATCATACTTTTATTATTTTAAAAAAGGTAAATATAAAAATTAATGAGATATAATATTTTATAAAAAATTTGACAAATATGTTTTTTTAAAATATTTTTATTATTATTTATTGTGTGTATATATATATATATATGTCATAATAGAAGAAATAAAATAAAAATAAAAAATTATGTAAAATTTTTTAAGGAACTATTTTCTTTACTAAATGGGACATTTAGGTCATTTTTCGGGTCAATGTGAAAATAAACAGGTCGGGTTTGGGTTGATTTTTCTTATTCGAAAAAAAATAGGTCGGATTCGAGTTGATATATAGCATGTTAATATTAAGTTTCAACCTGACCTATCAATTCGAACCGGACCAATTGCCACCCCTAGTGTTGTTGAGTGACTCAATATTAATGATAGTAACTATCAAGTTAAACATGGCTATAATCATTTCTTAAATGTTTAAAACCCAACTTATTAAAATTTTAATCACAGGACGTCTGGTTATAAATGGACGACCTTTGGAAAAGTAGGTAAAAATAATTCAAGACTGAAGAGTTAAAATGGCATTGGCAGATGTAGTAGATTCCATCTCCACCCAAGAACTTGTTGATGCTCAAGCTCACATTTGGAATCATATTTTAAACTACGCAATCTCAATGTGTCTAAAATGCGCAATCCAATTAGGCATACCCGATATCATCAACAAACACGGCAAACCAATAAAGCTTTCTGATTTGGCCGACGCCATCCCCATCAACAAAGCTAAATCTGATGGCCTCCGCCGCCTTATGAGGATTCTGGTCCACTCCAACTTCTTCCACAAGGTCAACATCAAAGAGGAGGAGGAAGGAGAAGAAGCTTATTCTCTCACACTGGCCTCGCGGCTCTTGTTGACACATAACCCCTTGAGCTTTGCCCCTTTCGCACTTGCCATGATCGACCCGGTGATGGTCGACCCGTACCATCATTTGATGGAATGGTTTCAAAATGATTGTCCATCTCCAATCCATTCGTCACCAGACATGGGAGTGACATATGGGAGCTTGGACGGAATTCTGAGAACTGGAATCAACGGTTTAATGAGGCAATGGCTACAGATGCACGGTTTGTAGGCAGCATACTTGTTGAAGAATGCAAGCATGTTTTTGAGGGTTTGGAGACTCTTGTGGATGTGGCTGGGGGCACCGGAGCGGTGGCGAAGGCCGTTGCCAGTGCATTTCCCGGTTTAAAATGTACGGTGCTTGATCTTCCCCAGGTTGTTGCGGGCTTGAAAGAGTCGGAGAATCTGAGATATGCGAGTGGAAACATGTTTGAGTTCATTCCTCCCGCTGATGCAGTTTTCCTAAAGGTATGAACTTAGAAATTCATGCATGCATAAGATTGAAACAAACTGAAATTAATATTTTAATTAGATATAAATCAGCTTTGTCTATACGAAGACGGAATCACTAATTCCTGAAGTGGAAAATGAATAATATTTTCAGTGGGTACTGCACGACTGGAGTGACGAAGAGTGTGTTAAAATCCTGAAAAGATGCAAGGAAGCAATAACTGATAGCAACAACAACGCTAAAAAAGTTATTATTGTGGAGATGGTAGTGGATGATGATGAGGGAGAAGAGCATAAGGCAACTGAAACTCAACTCCTTTTCGATATTCATCTCATGGTCCAGGTTGCAGGAAAGGAGAGAAGTGAGAAAGAGTGGGCAAAGATTTTCTTTGCTGCTGGCTTCCACAACTATACCATTACTCCTGTTTTAGGATTGAGATCTGTCATCCAACTTTTTCTATCATGAGTTTCATCTTTCATTTTCTTTTAACTAAAATAGTTCATTCACCAAAGCTATGTACTCACTGCAAAAATCGAAAGTTCAAAACCCTCGAAAACACTCATAAAGAGGTCTTAGTATATATTTGAAATAGAAATGCTTAAATGCACACTATAAATATGTATTAATGTGTCTATAAGTGATGTGACAATACATTAGATGTGATAATAATTAAAAATCATCCCACCATCAATATTACATTGCGACATTAACACATTAATATGTGAGTACGGTAGGTAGATGAGCGAAACTGCTATAAGAATAACTATTTTTACTTTCCCACACTACTCAATTAAACACTTGGAATCAAAATATAATTAACAAAAATTGCTTAAAAATAATTTTAAGTTATTCATCAATATTATATTATATTAGTATAATTATAATACAAATATTTCTCTATATGATACATTCAATTATATATATTAACTTAATAAAAAAAAATATAGATTCACAAAACCTATCTATTGTAGTAGAAACAATTTTCTTGATCCACTTTCTCGATAAAGCCCATGCTCAAAGGCCCACGAGCAACAGAAGTAATCCAGCCAAAATTCAAACTAATCCTTAAGGAAAAGAAGACGTGTTAATCAATTTAGGAGCTAATTCAAAAGGACACCTAATTTACTTAGGAGATAGAGATGAAAAAAGTTATGCATATCTTGTAAATATATATCGAAATCCAAAATAGAAGCGATATAATCCTCTTTTAATTAGGAAACCGATACCCAAAATAATTGCTTTGTGTCATAGATCTATTCATTCAGAGCACCACATTAATTTTCTAGTAATCTATGCACCACGTTTGTATTTTGAGTTCCTTGCAAATTCATTGTTTTAACAATGAAATTGTTCTCTTCAGTTAAGTCCTTACTCCATATAAATTTACACGCAACACCTATATTACTATAAAAATAGTAAATATTTATTCCGAATATATCATAATATAAAGTAATGTGTGCAAAATTAATCAATTTGGCATGACTGGACAGTAACTTAATAAGAGCTTGAAGTCGGATAGGTATTAAGTTAATATTCATTCAATTAAATTATATTAGTTGAGAAATGGTGGGTTTCAAAATGTCTGTTAATACAATGAGCAAATTAAGATGAATTGAAATAAAACAATAAACAATACCGATAATTTATAGTGGTTCAGGAGCTAACTATACATTCACTATTCATTTTCCACAAATGGAATATGTAAATGTCGAACACACAAGATTTAAATTGAACACAATAACCATGCACTCAAAGACACACACACACACGAGACAAGGTTTACGTGGTTCGGTACTAACGCCTACATCCACGGGAGGTTATATGAGATTTCTTATTAACCAAGCTCGAATTACAGAAGAATGTGTCTCTCAACTCTCAAAATTCACGCATGAATTCGTCTCTGAAAACTGAACTCTCTCTACAATGGAAGCTCAATTAATTAACCCTAAAACATGTTAAGGTTAAGATATAACCGAAAAACTAACTTTCAAATCTCAGCCAATCATCTCCTGACACGTGAGCTTCTCTCTTTTAATCTAAAAAATGCATATGCGTGTTTGTTAATAAAACACGACTTCTGTCAACTGCAACAACCCACTTCGGTTTCTTGATGTGCAGCTGCTCACACTTCATGCATGTAAAGCCATGCATTCATCTTCACATTCTCTCTCCTGAATGCAAGGCTACCCATCTTCATCCTCCCTCCAGATCGTTCCATTACAGAACAACAGTCTGATCACACAGATAAAAAGCAACCCGATCAACTTCATGCACAACACAAACTTCATTGTTGGCACCACTTTAGTCAACGCATCTGCAACATTATCATTAGTTGAGATTTTCTCCAAAGTAATATCTCCTCTGTCAACTATTTCGCGAACGAAATGATACCTTACATCAATATGTTTTGATTTATTGTGAAACACATGATGTTTTGCAAGTTGGAGAGCTCCTTGGTTGTCGCACATGATGCTTATTGACTTTTGTGACAACCCCAGTTCTATTATCAATCCTCTTAGCCACAAGGCTTCTTTCACCGCATTTGTCATCGCAATTACTTCTGCCTCGGTTGTGGGCAATGCTACTACACTCTACAGTTTCGACTTCCAAGTTATAGTTGTACAAAATAATGTAAATACATACCCCGTTTGTGACTTTCTTGTATCTGAATTTGCAGCAAAGTCAGAGTCCACAAACCCTAGCAAAGGGTCAGACATTCCACCTTCCTTCCTTTCATACTGCAACCCGTAACTCTTTAGGTATCTCAAAATGCTTACCAATGCAAGCAAATGTCTTCTTCCTGGTCTTGACATGTACCTCCTTGTAACAGTAATAGAGTAAGCAATGTCAGGTCTGGAACAAATCATCAAATACATCAAGCATCCAACTAAGCTTGCATAAGGAATGTTATTCATAAACATTCTCTCCTGGTCATTCTGCGGGCACATGGATTCTGAAAGTTTTACATCAGCTCCAAGAGGTAGAGCTAGAGGTTTGCACTCCTTCATGCCAAACTTATCGAGCACTTTCATTAGATATCCATGTTGAAACAGCTTCAACCTTCCAGGTGTTCTATCTCTCCATATATCCATGCCTAAGATCCTGCTTGCTTCTCCAAGGTTTTTTATGTCGAACTTGGCTTCCAGATCAAGTTTTACCTTCTCAATATCCTCAATATACCTTCCAGACCACAACATATCATCAACATACAATAAAAGGTTGATAAGAATTGCATTTGTACCTTAATATAGACACGTCTATCATGGCATGATCTCTTGAAATCGATTTGAAGCATACGAGAATCAAACTTCTTATTTCATTGTCTAGGGCTTTGCTTTAGCCCATACAATGACTTGTTAAGTTTACACACCATAGGCTCATTTCCCATCACTTCAAACCCCGGTGGTTGATCCATATATAAAACCTCTTCCAAGTCTCCATGTAAAAAAGACAGTTTTAACATCTAGTTGGTGCAGCTCCAGGTCCAACTGATTTACCAAAGCTAGCAGCACCCTTATAGAGTTATGTTTAACTACTGGAGAGAACACCTTAGTAAAATCAGTTCCCTCTCTTTGTGAGTACCCCTTGGCAACTAATCTTTCCTTGTATCTCATCTTGGGAGGGTTAGAGTTTTCCATCAATCTTTTGAACAGCCACCTACACCCAATACTCTTTACCAACTTAGGTTTCTCCACTAGTATCCAGGTGTTGTTGCGTTTCAAGGATGAAATTTCCTCTTCCATGGCTCTCAATCACATTTTTTTCTCAAAGCTAGAGCAGGCCTCCTCATATGTTTTGAAGAGCTGGCTCGGTCGAGCACTGCAGGGTCGGCCGAGCCAAGTCTCTGTCCAATGGCTCGGTTGAGCCTGCCTTGGCTTGGCCGAGAATTTCCTCTGAAATTCGATTTCTTCACTCATTTGCTCCGCTCGGTCGATCCAACTTCCTTTTAACCTTCGGCTCGAGCGATTTACCTCGAAAACTCACCCAAAAGTGCTATAATATGCTCAAAACCTATCCTACAACATTCAAAATACAAAAACACGACAAAAGAACAACGAAAACATATGATATTAGGGTAAAATGAACGCAAACATGCACGCTTACACATCGAAATATAGGTCATTTTACACACATATCATAACCCCCAAACTTCAACCTTTGATTGTCCTCAATCAAAACAAAGTAAAGCAATCAATAAACCTCATCAAACAACCTCATAGCTCATCTTAGTTATCTTGGCATGCTCTAATCAATTGAGTTTATCACCTAACTTTGTGACATGGTTAATACTAACGACTTGAACCACTCATCAATGTTGGATAAAGAAATGAAAGCACTCCCTTACGTGTTTAGGGGTCGATGAAATTTCACTCATTCAAAAGATATTGAGCACAATTTCCATAGGCTTGAAACAATTCTCACCACTATACTACAACGAGTTGGCTCCTAAAATCAAGAAGGTCTTTATTTTTGGTTATAACGCGGCTTACTAAAAGGTAGGTGGTTATGGGCCTAAGTGACTAAACTCCTCAATTTCCCAAAACCCCCAAACTTATTTTCTTCATCCACTTCTAACCCGAGGCTTCTTATTCACAACATTTCTTTCTCTTTTTTTTTCTTTCTTTCTTTTCTCACTTTTCTTTTCTTCTTTTTTTTTTTCTAACACCATCTTTCATTCATTCATGGTGCTTTTCTCTTTTTCCTCTTTTTTTTTTCTTTTCAAACACCTAAGATTTTTGTTGGTGCCCATTTTCTAGGATTCACATCAATCCTTAACTTAATAACTCCATTGCCTCAACAATTACAATTCATCGATAAGAAACAATTCCCAACCCAACTCTCATCTACGTATTCACCCTTATACACTCATTCCCCCCAAGTTTTGTCCTAATAATTTCCAAGAAAATACCACCATTAAGCTCAATCACGGGGGTCAAAGATATGAAAGGCAAAAATAATGTTCTCAACCACCTTATCCTCCCGGAGTGAAAGGTAGGACTAAGAATCGATGGCCTAATATCATTTTTTAGTTACCAAACTCATGCCAAATAGATAAATAATTTATTCAAGTTCTAGATCTTGTGCTCTCAATCTTGCCACTCACAAACAATAAAGATATGACAATATCAAAGCTCGAATCTCACGGCTTTTTGTCAAGTCCTAGGCATTAACCACACACAAAACTCGGCAATTCAAAAGTTTAACTAAAGCATGCCTTGACAACTAGATTCCGCTCTATCATTGATCAAAGTAGATATCAAGCTCACTAAGTAAATCATGATTCAAATCTCAAGCTCTTGTTTGTGTTCATCACACACACACAAGCACACAACATCCTAACCACAATCTACATGCCATAAAACAATATAATGCATCTAATTGGTAGAAGGAACGATAGAAAGCGTTACCCATCAGCACACACGATCAAACCGCTCTCTTGCCTTATTTGTACCTACTATAAATCAACAAAAACACCACTCAACTATTGAGCATCATCAAGACAATTAAGTTCTTATCTCCACCAACTTCCACAAACCAATCATCAACAAACATAAGCAATATCCACTAGCTCCACCATTCAAACAAAACCATTAAACATTCCACAAGCCAAACCAAATAGAAAGAATTCAATCTCAAACAAGCTCACTAATAATCATCAACAAACCCATTCAATTAACATTAAAACATCAAAACATCATCCACATTCAAATATCCAAAGTAAAAACAAAAGTGAAGGTAAATCAATATTGTTATACAACCAAAACGAATTTACTAAACTAGAAAGCAGTAAAGATATAGAGAGAGGGAGAGGAGATCACGTCACCGACTACCGACACTTCCCCCCAAACTTAGTAAAGTGAGACTAAGTTTGTAAAAAGGTAGGCGGTGAGGTCTCACTCCATGGAATCCTGCAACAAGTCCTGCAAAGAAAATTGCAAAAATCAATCTACAAGATAACAATGGAAACAATCATAAGAAAAACAAATACCACACTCCGGATAGGTTGCCTCCCATCAAGCGCTTTTTAAAGTCCGTAGCTCGACTACCGTACCTTAATCAATAAAAGAAATTTCCAACACAGTACGATGTACATCATTCACATAATATGGTTTAGCCCGATGTCCATTAATCTTAAAACAAGGACCACCATTCTCACGTGCTAACTCCAATGTACCATTGTCAAATACTTGCTTCACAATGAAAGACCCAGACCATTTTGAGCGAAACTTACCAGGCATCAACTTTAGCCGAGAATTGAAAAGAAGCACCAAATCACCAGGAGCAAAAGATTTACCCCTGATGTGCAAATCATGAAACTTCTTTGTGCGCTCCTCGTAAATCTTTGAGTTTTCATAAGCCTCGCAATTCATTGCGGAATTCATCCATTGCATTCAAATGCAAAGCTCGTTCACCTTGAGCCTTCCTCCAATCAACATTAACAATCTTCAAAGCCCAATAGGCCTTGTGTTTCAACTCAACGGGTAAATGGCACGACATTCTGAATACCAATTGATACGGTGACATACTAATCGGAGTTTTGAAAGCCGTGCGCTAAGCCCATAAAGCATCATCCAAACGCTTCGACCAATCTTTCCGAGAAGCTACCGTTTTCTCCAAAATCGCCTTGATTTCCCTATTGGCAAGCTCAGCTTGACCATTAGCTTGAGGGTGATACGGAGTAGTTACTCGGTGCTTAACTCCATATCGTGCCAATAAATTCTCCAGCAATTTGTTACAGAAATGGCTTCCCCCATCAATAACTAACGTTCTAGGAATTCCAAAACGTGTTACTAACCCTTGCAAAAATTTCATCACAACTTTAGCATCATTAGTAACAGTTGCACAAGCTTCTACCCAATGTGACACAAAATCCACAGCAAGCAAAATATAATGAAAGCTAAACGAAGGAGGAAAAGGGCCCATAAAATCAATCCCCCAAACATCAAACAAATCAACTTCAATAAAAAGTCTAGAAGGCATCTCATCCCGACGGGTAATGGAACCTGTTTTATGACACCTATCACAAGCCTTAACAAAATTCATGCAATCACGGTAAATAGAAGGCCAATAAAAACCACCAGACAATACCTTCAGGGCCGTTCTATTAGCAGCAAAATTCCCCCCACTTTCGGAAGCATGGCATTCCTCTATTATCTGTCTCCACTCTCCCTGGTGCACACATCTTCGAATGACTCCATCTGCACATCTACGAAACAAGAAGGGCTCCTCCCAATAATAAAATCGCACATCTTTGAGGAACTTCTTCCTTTGATGGTACTTCAAATCAGGAGGAAATACTCCAGCCACAAGAAAATTAGAAAAATCAGCATACCAAGGAGTATTATAAGCCACATAAAATACTTGTTCATCTGGGAAACTATCATTAATACAATGTTGATTGTCGTCCTCACCAACAGGTTCCTCTAACCGAGACAAATGATCAGCTATCACATTCTCACACCCTTTCATATCTCTAATTTCTATATCGAATTCCTGTAACAATAAAATCCACCTAATGAGTCTAGGTTTTGCATCTGGTTTTTTAAATAGGTACCGTATAGCAGCATGATCAGTGTACACAATAGACTTGGCACCTACCAAATATGGGCGTAATTTATCATATGCATAAACCACTGCTAAAAACTCCTTTTCAGTTACAGTGTAATTACATTGAGCCGGATTTAAAGTCTTACTAGCATAGGCAATTACCCTAAAAACTTTATCCCTAACTTGTCCTAAAGCTACCCCAAGTGCAACATCACTTGCATCACACATCAACACAAACTCCTCATCCCAATTTGGTGAAATAAGCACCGGAGCTGTCACAAGAGCCTTTTTCAGTTTCTCAAAAGCAACAACACATGCTTCATCAAAAACAAATTGCACAACTTTCTCAAGCAAACAACATAGGTTTAGTTATCTTAGAAAAATCCTGAATAAATCTCCTATAAAATCCAGCATGTCCTAAAAAACTCCTCACACCTTTCACCGTCTTAGGAATGGGTAATTGTTCAATAACACAAATATTAGCTTTATCAACTTCTAATCCTTTACTAGAAATCTTATGTCCTAACACAATTCCTTCACAAACCATAAAATGGAATTTTTCCCAGTTAAGAACAAGATTGGTCTCCTCACATCTAGCAAGAACAGTCTCTAAATTCATCAAGCATACATCAAATGAATTACCAAATACCGAAAAATCGTCCATGAATACCTCCATAATCTCCTCAATAAGCCCATGGAATATAGCCATCATGCATCTCTGAAATGTAGCCGGTGCATTGCAAAGACCAAAGGGCATCCTTCGGTAAGCAAAAACATCGTAAGGACATGTAAAAACGGTCTTGTGTTGGTCCTCCGGTGCCACCATGATTTGATTGTACCCCGAATAGCCATCCAAGAAACAATAATGAGAGTGCCTTGCAAGACGATCAAGCATTTGGTCAATAAATGGTAAAGGAAAATGATCCTTGCGAGTAGCTAAATTTAAAGCACAATAATCAATACAAAACCGCCATCCTTTAGTAGGTCTCTCCATCACTTCTTCCCCATTTTCCTTTACTACCTTTTCGAATCCCCCTTTCTTGGGTATCATATGCGTTGGACTTACCCACTCACTATCACTTGGAGCATAAATGATATTATTATCAAGTAACTTTAGAACCTCTTTCTTCACAACTTCTTGCATCATTGGATTCAACCTTCTTTGAGGTTGTCGCTTAGGCTTACATATTTCTTCAAGAAGTATCTTATGCATGCAAATGGCTGGGCTTATTCCCTTGATATCAGACAATTGCCAACCAATTGCCGACCTATGCATCCTCAAAACTCTAAGTAATTTATCAACCTCACAACTTGACAGTCCGGTTGAGATAATTACCGGATAAGTCTCATTTTTTCCCAAAAATGCATACTTTAAATGGTCTCGTAACTTTTTCAACTCTACTTCTGGTGCTTTAATCTTCAATTCCATCTTCTTCTGTTTAGCTTCATCTTCCCCCTCTTTAGTTCTTAATTCCAAGAACTTAACCTCCCCATTTGATGCATCAATAGGGAAGTTATCCAATACTCGGACACACTCCACAATGTCTTCTTTCACTTCTTCTCTTCCACCTACATTCTCCATGTAATAAGAGTTCTGCAAAATATCCTCCAATGGTTCGCTTTCGGCACTTTTTGCAAGAGTTAGGTCTTGCATTACCTCTACCATACTACAATTCTCTTCACTGTCCTCCTCCATACTCCTCTTCATAGCTTTCGGAAAAGAGAAAGTGATCTTTTTTCCATCGAATTGGAAAGTCAACTGTCCATGTTTCATATCAAACAATGCTCCTCCAGTAGACAAGAATGGTCTACCCAAGATCAACGGAACATCTCCATTATCTTCCATGTCAAGTATCACAAAATCGGCCGGAAATATGAAATCACGCACTTTAACCAAAACATCTTCAACAATCCCTTTAGGATATGATAACGACCGATCCGCCATCTGGAGTGTCATTGTGGTTGGCTTGATTTCCCCTATTTCCAACTTTTTGAACAAGGATAAGGGCATTAAGTTGATGCTAGCCCCCGAATCACACAAAGCTCTAGTTACTTCTATTCCACCAATCATGCATGAAATGGTGAAACTCCTCGGATCTTGCCTTTTGAAAGGCATCTTCCTTTGAATTACGGCACTGCACTCCTCAAAAAGGTTCACCGTCTTATATTCTCCAATGTCATACTTACTCTTTTGGGTATACATCTCTTTCAACATTTTCATGTACCCGTGCATCTCTTGCAAGACTTCAAGTAAAGGAAGATTTATTTGAATCTTGCTCATATGCTCTAAGAATCGAGCGAACTTCCTATTTTTCTGCTTTTCTCAAAGCGTTGAGGAAAAGGCATACGAGGTGTGGATTCCTTCTCCAAAGATTTATCCCCTGTCACTTCTTTTTCCTTAACCACCTTTGGAATGACTTCTTCTTCCTCTTTAAAAGTAACCTTCTTCCTAGTGCCTCCTTCATTCTGATATTTTTCTCCAACATACTCTTTTTGTTTCGGTCCCTCATAAGAGTGCCCACTTCTTGTGGTTATATCCCTACATGCTCCTCCCAAAGGGCCTTCTTCTTTCTCACTCAATTGATTCATTATACAAGAGACTTGTGTCTTGATGTTTTCCAATAATTCAACATTCTTCTCACATTTCCATTCTACGTCCACCTCTATTTCCGGTACCTCCTCTTCTTCCAAGTATCCATGTTGTGGTCCATGCCAACAATTTTGTGAAGGTAAACTCGACTCTTGCCATGGATCATATGCAATTCTCCCACCATATGGCTTATACTCTTGACAGTTTCTCCACTCATGCTCCATTGTATGGACATCTCCTCCGTACACAATATCCTTTCTCTCAAGCTTATGCATCAACTTGTCCATTTTCTCTTGCATCGAAGCCATTTGAACTCGCAAAGCTTCTATCTCATTTTTCTCCTTCACTGATTTAATGACCTTACAATCCATCTTTTCTCTTGGCCATTGGCAGTTATTGGCAGCTATCCGCTCAATCAACCTCCAGGCTTCATCTTCTTCTAAATCAAGAAATACTCCCCCAGATGATGCATCCAATAATGTTTTCAATTCATATCCCAATCCTCCATAGAATTGGCAAATTAACTGACTTTGTGAGAAATCATGCCTTGTACACTTGCGTAGAAGCTCTCGGAACCAATCCCAAGCTTCATAAAGAGGCTCATCGTATCTTTGCCCAAATGATGTGATATCAGCTCTTCTCTTCAAAGTCAAACTCAGCGGAAAAAACTTGAATAGAAACTTTTCTCTCAATTCTTCCCAAGTGGCAATATTCGATTTGTCCAAACCTTCGGACCAATTCCTAGCTCCATCCCTCAAGGAGAATGAGAATAACCGCAGCCGTATTTGTTCTTGGGGCACTTGGTTGATCTTTATAGTATCTGTAATCTCCAAAAATCGAGATATATGAACATTTGGATCCTAAGTTACGTGTCCCCCAAATTGGTTGTTTTGTATCATTTGGACCAACTGTGGCTTTATCTCAAATTGTGTGGCATTTACTCCTAACCGAAAACCTCCCGTTAACGGTTCCCCTTGAGGTCGAAAAAGGTTTTGTAATGATCTCTGATGACCATTCCTCTCATTTAACATAGCCTTCATCAACTCGAGTTGTCTCTCCAACTCTTCAATCCTAACCGTGTCCTCTCCATGGTTAGCCATCTCAAAATCAATTTGAATATTTCCTCTTCTTTCTTGAATTTTCCTTGCCTCAAGCTCCCTAGCCTTTGATCGATTGATGATAAACTACCTAGGAAAAATCAACAAAACAACTTACAAAGCAAAACAATTCAACTACACAAACA
Source organism: Plectranthus barbatus (assembly GCA_026898455.1). Taxonomy (NCBI): domain Eukaryota; kingdom Viridiplantae; phylum Streptophyta; class Magnoliopsida; order Lamiales; family Lamiaceae; genus Plectranthus; species Plectranthus barbatus. The sequence continues at coordinate 668,564 of JAPKLW010000114.1, read as the reverse complement.
AGAACAATTAACAAACAAATGTTAGTAACAATATTCACACAAGCTTTTCCTCAAACACCTAGCATACACTCCTTCAAACATTCAATAATTTCACAAGACCTACTAGAAGATTCCCCGGCAACGGCGACAAAAATGTGACGACGGTGAAATGCAACACTATCTTCACGTTAAATTTTATCAATCCGAGTACTTTTCAATTCGCTCAAGTGAAAACTATTTACTTGTTTGAAGGTTCAATAGCTAGGCAAAACATAGTCCTTGGTTTTTGTTTAACTAAGCAAAATAGAATGTAATTGAACCTCACAAGCAAAAACAATTGAATAAATTGCTTAGGTAGATCAAAATCTAAAGTTCAACAATAAGAAGATAGTGAGTGTTGATTGAATTTCTATTGTTCCAACTTGAATCAAACTATGTTGTAAACCAAGTTTTAATCCCTAGGAGGTTGAGCAATCGACCCTACATTCGCTAGCCACTAGCTACGGAAAACTAGCGGTAGATGACACTAGGAATTGCAAACAGCTACGTTATTAACCCCTAGATCACTCCCAATCGACCGTCAATTATTGCCCTACGACCTAGCACTGCACAAGGATTAAAACTAAAATCGTAAGAATTTACACTTTTCACGACAATTCCGCCCGCATGTTGGCTGCAGCGTTCACATCAACTACCTCTAAGGTTGGCTATTACATACACCTAAGAGATAAGGAATAGGCTCAAGTGCAATTCAATCCCTCAAAGGAAAGTAAACAAGCAAATTTGATATCAACTCATCACAATATCCATTCTACAACACTCACAATTGAATTTAGTTCTTCATACCTTGAAGTGAGTACAAATCAATAAGAGAAATGAGAGAATCCATTGCAAAATATCAAGGTCTATGTATGATCTCCTTTGATTGCCTTCCTTGGACTTAATCTACCTTCCTTCCTTCTAGATCTTCACCAAATTGGAAGAATTTAGCTTGAATCTCCTTGAATGTGGATGGGGAATGGTTTGGAGATGAATCTAGAGAGAACTCTCGTGACGGTTATTTGAAATCTGACCAAAAGTTCTTTTAAAATGCAAAAATCCCCCTTTTATAGACGAGCTCCCTCGGATCGCCCGAGCCACCCATGGCTCGCCCAAGCAAGCTGGAAACTGTAGACCACGAAACACGCAATGGCTTGGCCGAGCCAGGCTTGGCTCGACCGAGTGAACCCTCTGAAGAGCAGGCTCAGTCGAGCACTGCAGGGTCGGCCGAGCCAAGTCTCTGTCCAATGGCTCGGTCGAGCCTGCCTTGGCTCGGCCGAGAATTTCCTCTGAAATCCGGTTTCTTCACTCCTTTGCTCTGCTCCGTCGATCCAACTTCCTTTTAACCTTCGGGTCGGGCAATTTACCTCCAAAACTTACCCAAAAGTGCTATAATATGCTCAAAACCTATCCTACAACATTCAAAACACAAAAACACGAAAACACGACAAAAGAACAACGTAAACATATGATATGAGGGTAAAATGAACGCAAACATGCACGCTCACACATCGAAATATAGGTCATTTTACACACATATCAGTATCCTAGAAATGTACACCTATTTGCCCTTAGCTCCAGCTTGTCCTTCTTATCATGGACATATGCTAGACACCCAAAGGTTCTCAAATAAGAGTATTGTGGAACCCTTCCATACCACAATTCATCAGGTCTCTTGAAATTAATCACAGATGAGAGTGATTTATTTACCAGATAGCAAGCTATTACAGCAGCTTCTCCCCAAAATTTCTTAGGTAAGCCCGAGTTGTGTAGGAGACATCTCACCCTCTCCAAGATGGTCCTATTCATCCTCTCTATAACCCCATTTTGCTGGGGGTTATGGGGAACTGTTCTATGCCTGTTGATTCCCTTAGTCCTGCAAAAGTTGTCAAGCTCTTCATTTACAAATTCAAGTCCATTATCCGTTCTCAGACATTTGACTGGGACTCCCTTCTCATTCTCCACTCCAATGCACCAATCTTATAGTTTCTGTGGAGTTTGATTATTTCTTAACACTATAATCCACAGCTTTCTTGAGAAGTCATCCATTATTGATAGATAATATCTACCTCCTCCTAATGATTCTGTCTTGGATGGCCCCCACAAATGTGCATATACATAATCCAATGGTGCTTGGCTTCTTATTAGGCTTGTCTTGTAGGGTAGTTTGGTACTCTTGGACATCAGACAATCCTCACACTTGTTGAGACTTTGTGATTTGCTGATTTGAATCAGACCTTGTTTTTCTAGTTCCTGAATTCCTTTTTCCCCAATGTGTGCGAGCCTGGCATGCCGCAGGCTACTACTCACATGTAAGTAATATATATTATTCAGTCTCTTTCCAAGCAACACCTCGACTCCACCCTTGCAGACCTTGATCACACCACCATCTAGTGGTTCTTGATCTTAATAGATCCAATACCCTCAATTTTGCATGTATGATCATTCCCTAGCATAACCGTGCCAATATCTTGCAATTTAAGTTCTGAAAACCAAGATAAGATGGGGCACATATGAAATGTGCACCTTGAATCCAAAATCCACCTTCCTTCTGCAGTGCTATTAGATATGTTCAGGGCTTCATCTGATACTCCCTCACACGCACTCACAGTTTTCATCCTCCAATTATATTGTCCCTTCAGCTTCAATGTGGGACAGTCTCTGATGAGGCGACCAGGACGTTTGCAATAGGGACATGACCTAGTCTCAATTACTGGTAGTTGGGGCTTCACCTCTGGCCGTGGGATGAAACTGGCAGGTTTCTTTTGGAAAAAGGGTTGCTTGGTATCCCTTCTTTGATCTGAAGGCTGATTCTCACTGGTTCCAAGTTTAGGGCCCCCCACAGTCTTCTTCTGAAACCTATTGTTCTTGCCTTTCCTCACAAACAGCCTGACAGCATTACCCTCGCTACTTTGACCATCAGTTATCTTCTCCATTTCTGTTCATTTGACAGCGGCCAACACTTCTTCCAAGGAAATGGTTCCACATCTACCATAGATCATGGTTATTTTGATGTTAGCAAACGATTTGGGCAGGGCGTTAAGAAGGTGTATTGCCTTGTCTTCATCACCTATCTCAACTCCTACACTTTCAAGATCATCAACAATCTTGTGAAACTCATCAATCTGATCTATAAGGCTCCTCTCTTTTGAAATCTTGTAAATATACAGCTGTTGCTTTAAGTACAATCTGTTGGCTAGGGATTTGGTCATGTACAATGACTCAAGCTTCATCCAAACTGCAGCAGCTGTTGTTTCCTTGGCAACCTCTCTCAGCACCTTGTCATCTAGACTCATCAAAAGGGTGCTTCGTGCCTTGTTGTTCATGGTCTCAATCTTCTCCTTATAATCATCGGTTGTAGCATCTTTTAGTTTAAGAAGAACCGCATCTAATCCTTGTTGAGTTTAGATAGCTAGTATTTTAACCTTCAGTAACCCAAAGTCATTTCTGCCATTAAGCTTGTCGATCTCATGCTTTGTCGTCTTCATTATGAACCCTAATATCAGAACTAACCAGCAGCAAGACAAATCCACAACAAACTCTCAAAAAACACACAATCACACCACCCGTAGTAAGAATTCAACTGGTAACCCATAGCAATACACTCTTCTTGCGACAATAACTATCACAGATACATAAACTATTCGCACATTGCTAGAACTTCTACAAATCAGAAAGGGTTACTTACTTGGGGTGACTGCTCACTGATCGAATAACGTTGAGTCGGGAATCAACTCTTTCACCTTGTCTGAATCTTGCGCTTCACTTTTCCGGCGTTCCCACAAACGGTGCCACTTTGTAGATGTCGAACACACAAGATTCAAATCGAACACAATAACCATGCACTCAAACATGCACACGAGATAAGGTTTACGTGGTTCGGCACTAACACCTACATCCACGGGAGGTCGTATGAGATTTCTTATTAGCCAAGCTCGAATTACAGAAGAATGTGTCTCTCAACTCTCAGAATTCACGCATGAATTTGTCTATGAAAACTGAACTCTCTCTACAATGGAAGCTCAATTAATTAACCCTAAAATAGATTAGAGATAAGATATAACAGAAAAACTAACTTCAAATCTCAGCCAGTCATCTCCTGACACGTGGGCTTCTCTCTTTTAATCTGAAAAATGCATATGTGTGTTTGTCAATAAAACACGACTTTTGTCAACTGCGACACCCAACTTTGGTTTCTCGACGTGCAGCTGCTCACACCTCATGCATGTAAAGTCATGCATTGTTCTTCACATAATATACTATGATTAATTGCTTTTTGTAATTTATTAGGGATTACAACTGTGATCTTCTCCAACGATAGTCTCAACTAACTTTGGTTGTAGGGAACGACAATTGAACTTTTCCACAAGAGATCCGCTTTGTAGGCCCTTGCTTCTAAACCCTCAACTATCCATTCTTTCTTTGAACTTCTCATAGCTTTAAATCTTTTTTTATTGTATTTTTGAGTTCTCCACAAAGAACAATGAACAAAGATGAGTATTGAGACCTTGCTATATGCAAGCAACGATCTCGGATAAACTTTCTCTATTGGATATACGACATTCTCGTGCTAAGATGCACAATAATCTCGAGCGTAGATTACTCCAAAAGTTTAAGAGAGCTTCTTATTCCTTGAGATTCTTCTCTTGTTTCTCTCATTTTCATTGACTGATCATCTTTCTCATTTTCTATTTATCCTTTGTGAGTATAATCCTCTTTTATATTATATCAGTTGAGATTTGAATTGAAATAATCAATCTCTTTTTTAAGGTTTACATTAGCACGAAGATGTATAATTGTGTTCTCTATCCTTCCAATGGTCCTAAGGCATTACGGCTAATTCAACAGATTTCATCAATTGATCTTTTTGTTAGTTGAGTTCTTCTCTATTTGAACTGACATATGACTCTTCTCTAAACTAGTCTATTTTGCGTCTGCTAATTGTCTCTTCTCTCACAGCTGTATCTTCACATGTGGATGATCTTGTTCTCTTGAGAGTGGTTTTTCAAGTATTCAAGATGTCGATAGTCCGGCCTAATCTATTGCACTTAATGAACCTATGCAATCATTTCAAGATGAGTTCCACTCTAGTCGAGCAACTTATTAACGATTCATGGCATTTTATTAAAATATTATAATTCCTAACATTAAATAGAGTATACTATATGGAATGTAATGTTTTATAAATAATTTGCAACAAATAATTTTATTACCCTCTCCATATATATGTTATAAAATAGCAAATTAATTAGTAAATAAGAAATAATTGATATAAAAAACAAAAAGATAATGTTGATGTGATATGTTTTGAAAAGAAAGTGAAAATTATTATTTTGACGAATTTCTCTCCTTTTCTGAATTGTTAGATGAGTATGCACCATGGATATTGTTATGAATTTTATATTATTTTGATGATTGTTGTAAATCATCAGTTAACTAGTTAATTGTATAGAGCTGATTAGGTTAAAATTGATATTGAAATATAATCCTTGTATATATTTTAAATTTGTAATTCTTTATAAAACTGAGATTAGATCAAGTTTAGCCAAAACTGGTCGTCAACACACAATTATAAGAGATAGATCAAGCTCAAATGGCTCAATCGCCAGTCAGCTAACACACTTAAGTCAGTCACATGATATCTTGTATTGTCAGCGGACAAAGGTACGACTCATCACCAGTTATCTCACAAACAACCGAGACCAGACAAAAAATTAGGACCTGACGCTCCCAGTGCGTAATCAGAGTCGATCTTTCTCAAAACGGTTTAAGGAAGAATATCCGCTGACTATTGTAAAAAAACACCTTAAAAAATGGAAGAAGTCTGTAAACCGTACAAGATCGTACATCAACGGATACCTATAAAAGAATGGATCACCATGAACATCTCACAAGGACTACATTTCAAATGAGCCTATAAATAACCCCTCCCTAAGAGAGAAGATACTCTTGAAAATTTTACAAGAACTCCGCACGATTAAGAATTCAATCTCTCATCTCTTTGAAAGCTCTCGACACTTTTGTGCCTTAGAACTCGAGATCTTTGAGCTATCTTATGATTGAGACCACAGGAGTCTAGTTACCAACTTGAGTAGATAAGTGGATATGAGATCCTCTCGCTAATCAGAGAATAAAACGATCTACCGAATGAACATTCTTATGGAGAACTCAAAGCTACGACTCAGAAGTCAGTGTAAGAGTCTAGCAAGCGTAGACCTTGTGATAAAACTCGGAAATTGAAAAACCATGTGACCGAAAGCAGGAGAAATTTTCCGTTAGAGAAGAACTTCAGTTACAATTTGTATTAAAGTACCGCGTATAATTGAGATGATAATTTATGTTAATTACTGTGTATAGTTGAGTTGGTGATTTATGTTCAATTGAACGAAGAGTTGACATAAGATTAGTTAAAATTCGAACCACTATAAATCTTTGCAACTTTCTACTTTAATTTTTTAAACATCCCAAACAAGTTTAAGATCTAACAACTAATCTTAGTTGTTGGTGTATAATTACAAACTGAATTCTCAAAACTACTCAACCAAATTAAAGTTTTCTTAAGACAACTTACTAGAACTTTAGTAAGCTAATATATAATCTGGTCCCACACTCATTAGCATCCCCACACATTTTATCCGACTTTAGGACCGATAGGATCTAAATACATTTCCTTTTGGCTCTTACACTAACAAACACATTGCAATTTACTCTCTAATATTTTGTTTTTACAATAATAAACACACATTTATGAGATTTTAATTTTGTCCACATGTTATATTAGATGATAAATTCGGCAAACGTGTACTAATTGGAGTAGTGCCACCTTATTATTCAATAGTGGCGCTGAGTTTTTCGACCCTATAATTTAGGAGTAATTAGTTCTATTTCTAGATGGGGGCAAAACGCAATATTAAAAGAATAAGTTAATAATCATTAATTTTTCAATTTACGCAAATGTAAATCTCATACACAAATACACGTAAAAATCATCATTTTCGAGTTGTAAAAGTAAGACATGTGAATCTAATTATGTGTTCGGTGTTAAGAAAGTAATGAAATGATAACTTCTTGTTATGCTAGCTCGATATTATGGAAAATTAAAAAATAGTTTACCTATTGATTATAGATTTAAAAGATAAATTTAAAATTTACAACTTCAAAGATAAAAAAATAAAATTGAACTAGAATCCAAAATATTATAAAACCAACTTATAAGAATATTTAGTGTCTTAAATTGAGATTATTTTTTAGTCTTGAATTAAAAATTCAAGTCTTGGAGTGATTATACTTATTAGCATCCCTCATCTCCTTACAAAACCGATTTATAAGACGAATAATGTTTGAACATTATATACTAACTTAAACCGTATTCTCAAATATATAATAATACTCCATATCTATGTCTTGAAAATGTAGGTATGATCTAACTATTCAGAAAAGAGGATGTTAACAAAAAAATACTGAAACTTTGTATAAAAAGTGATACGAACAAGATTTTAATTTCGAGTTTGTAGATTTTATTTTATTTGTTAAGAATTTATTTACAGAGTGACATGAATATAAATATTAAATATAATTATAATTTTAAAGACCTTATGTTATTTTTGCTAAATATTAATCCTGTCTATTTTCATATACAGGAAAAGAGTACGGTTTTAATACATAAATTTTGGTAGAGAGTTTGGTTGGTAGAAGCGTGTTCAAAACTAGATCTTACATTATTCTGGTAATAAATAATGTGCAGGACTTGGGAATATGTCCATAATTTGGTAAAGAAATATGTACTTTTTTATTTCCAATATGCTTAATTTATGGATTAATTCTTTTTACTTAATAAAATACAAAAAATATAAAATATAAAATAAAATAAAGAATAACAAATGTGTTTACTGATCTAAAGAACACTACCGGTTGATATATATTTTAATTTCTTTCATAATATGTTGAAAGTCCACTCTTTTAATAAGCTGGTTTTGTAGAGAGAAAATGAGATCTTAACATGGTATCATGGTCAGCCTAATTTGACGATGGGGTTCCCCAATAGCGGTGGTTAGTGGTGTGTGTAAGAGTATCCCACATCGACTGGAGACGTGGACGTATATCACCTCAAAATTGTGAAATTTTCCTCTACTTACAAGCCCCGTCGATTTTGTAGGGAGAAAATTGTTGAGATTGTTGATATCACGACATATCCGGGAATATATTGTTTCCTTATTTGTGAATATTTGGGAGATATCATGCATGATTTCTTTCCTTTATTCTCTAGGGCTCTGTTTGTATTTTATTTCTTTCCTTCTTGTAGATTTCTATGTACCTACATATACGTAGTCTTTGTATCTTGTTTGTGTGAGATGAATAAAACATACATCACTTTTATCATGGTATCAAAGCGGTTTTCGAACCTGCAATAAAATCTTCCGCAAATTTTCTTTTGTTCTTCTCCCGTTATGGCGAAGCTCGATGGAGACAAGGCTGGGAATGCCAGCGACGTTATGTCGCCTTACTATATAGCACCATCGGACAATCCAAGCCACGTGTATGTCACAGATCTCTTAAATGATGGCAACTATGGCGATTGGTCGGACGAGATCAGAAACTGTCTTCTTGCGAAAAACAAATTGGGATTTGTTGACGGATCTGTTTCCATGCCCGAGAAAAGCTCAGCCGAATTGCCTTTATGGAATCGTTGTAACGCCATGGTGAAGGGATGGCTCGTAGTAGCAATGGAGAAGGAAATAAGAAACACCGTAAAACACGCAAAGACAGCTCGAGAGATTTGGAAAGATCTGAGCGAGCGGTTTGGGAAAGAAAGCGCTCCGAAGGCGTATGAACTAAAGCGTAATCTCACGCTCACACGTCAAGAAAAATCATCTGTTTCGGCCTATTATACCAAGATGAAGAGTATATGGGACGAAATCGACGCCGTGTCCGTCATGCCCAGATGCACGTGCGGTAGTTGTTCGTGTGACTTGGGGAAGGCCTTCGCCGATAAAGTCGAAAAAGAAAGGATATATGAAATTCTTGATGGGGCTGGATGATGCTTTTAACACAATCAGGAGTCAAGTCCTGAGTATGAGTCCATTGCCCAGCCTCGGAAATATTTACCATCTGATCGCCGAGGATGAAAGATAAAGACTCATCACCGGAACATGAAGGCCAATAATCGACGGGGCTGCTTTTCAAGTGCAGCGTCCGGTTATTTCTGATCGAAGAGAGGCCAGTAAAGAAGGGACCAAACAACCGCCTCCTCAATGTGGCAATTGTGGAAAATTGTGGCACACGATCGACACCTGTTATGAGATCGTGGGATATCCCGATGACAAGAGAGGAAACAAGAATTGGAAGAAGGATGGAGGGAAGAAACGACAGCCAGCAGCGCGTGCTGCTCATGTTGACACCACAGCCGTCGCGAATTCTGATTCCATGCAGGGATTCACTGCGGATCAATTAAGCCAACTGCGGGATTTTCTAAATAACAGCAGTCAGAGTTCAGCTTCAAGCCACTCAGCAAACATGGCTGGTAAGGATATTGTTAATACCTCTTGGATTATTGATTCAGGTGCCACGGAACACATCACGCACGAGAAATGCCTCTACACCAACTACACTAAGTCCACAACTGGAATCCCAGTGAGAATACCGAATGGGGACGAGGCTTGCGTTGTTGGAAGAGGGAGTGTTAGACTCACAAATAATATCAACGTGAACTATGTTCTTCACGTACCAAGTTTTAGATGCAATCTCCTCTCAGTGAGTCGTATCACAAAGGATTTAAATTGTGCGTTGATTTTCCTTCCGAATGGTTGTGTCATGCAGGACTTAGTCTCGAAGAAGTTGATTGGGACGGGTAAGCAGCACGACGGTCTTTACCTTTTGGAGCAAATTGACGAAAGACGAAACATTTTTGCGTGTACTGTTGACGCGGATACTTGGCACAAAAGGCTGGGCCACACCTCACAAAGCAAGGCGTATGGTGATCGTAGGAATGCAAATCAAGTTTGTGATGCTTGCATAAGGGCAAAGCAGACTAGGATTCCTTTTTCTTTAAGTTATATTCAAACTAAAGACTGTTTTGAGTTACTGCATTGTGATATTTGGGGACCGTATAAAAATACATCCTTTACTGGTGCTCATTATTTCTTAACTATTGTGGATGACTTTACTAGAGGAGTATGGATTTATTTGATGAAATTCAAGACCGAAGTAAGCAAGTATATTAAGTTGTTCTGCAAAATGGTTGAAACACAATTTGGCAAAAAAGTAAAAAGGATCCGGTCGGACAATGGAGGTGAGTTTCAATCTCACGAAATGGCAAACCATTATGCCGAGTCAGGAATTTTATTTGAGTCTTCCTGCGTCTATACTCCACAACAAAACGGAGTTGTAGAGCGCAAGCATAGACATGTACTGGAAGTAGCAAGGGCACTACGGTTTCAAGCGAATCTGCCGGTGAGTTTCTGGGGTGAATGTGTACTCACAGCAGGATATCTCATAAATCGTCTTTCTTCAAAGGTTTTGCAGGGTCGCTCTCCATACGAGGTGCTCTTCGGGAAGAAGCCTAGCTGCGAGCATTTGCGAGTTTTTGGTTGTCTTGCCTACGCTAAGGACTCGAGCAAACATGGAGACAAGTTTGCTGAACGAGGCCGAGAGTGCATGTTCGTTGGTTATCCGCACGAACAAAAGGGCTACAAGGTATATGATCTCAAGACTCATAAAATATATGTCTCACGAGATGTGAAGTTTTTTGAAGATACCTTCCCTTATGCTAAGTCGGGGAATGATGCGGACGGCGTGAAGAGAAACAACTTGAGTAATGTTGACGAGACATATGAGCATTCTGGACACCGTGTTCACGATGAAATCGATAATGCAGATAGCAGCGAGAATTATGAACGTGCTCTCACTGACAACGTTCGTGCCAATGAAGATATCGGAGTGCTGCGAAGAAGTGAAAGAACAAAACAGCGACCAGTGCATCTAGATGAGTATGTGGTGGATTTGCCTGGCTCAATAGATCATGCTCAGTCAACGGTTTCCAGCGAAGGTTCAATAACAGCACATCCAATCTCAAATTTCATCTCTTATGACAGATTCTCTCAGCCCCACAAGTGCTTCCTGGCATCTCTCGACAATAAGCACGAGCCGCGTTCCTTTTCGGAGGCTATCAAGATTAAAGAATGGAGAGAAGCCATGAATAAAGAAATAAACGCATTGGAGTTGAATGGAACTTGGGAGCTGGTTGAGCTGCCGCCAAACAAGTCGACTGTGGATTCAAAATGGGTTTACAAAGTCAAGTACAGGCCGACTGGGGAGATTGAGCGGTACAAAGCTAGACTAGTTGCAAGGGGATTCACTCAAATACCGGGCATGGACTTCCACGAGACTTTTGCTCCAGTGGCCAAACTAGTTACCGTGCGATGCCTTCTTACAGTCGGGGTAAAAAGGAAGTGGATTATTCATCAGTTGGATGTGAATAATGCCTTCCTACATGAAGATTTAGAAGAGGAGGTGTACATGAGAATGCCGCAAGGCTTTGCTAAAGAAAGTGACACGCGAGTTTGCAAACTAAAGAAATCACTTTACGGGCTAAAACAGGCTTCCAGGAATTGGTATCAGAAATTCACGGGAGCTCTTGTTGGCATCGGTTTCAAACAGTCCAAAGCCGATCACTCACTCTTCACTCTCAGGCAAGGAAGTTGTTATGTCTGCGCTTTGATATATGTAGATGACGTCCTGTTGGCCGGAAATGACGAAGTGAAGATCAAGGAGGTCAAATCATTTCTTGATAAACAGTTCAGCATCAAGGATTTAGGACTACTCAAATATTTTCTAGGCATTGAGGTTGCTCGGTCACCCCTTGGAATGGTACTATCTCAGAGAAAGTATGCAATTGATATTTTGAAAGACACCGGACTAGAAGGATGCAAGCCAAGCAACATGCCGATGGAACAAAACTTTCGGCAAAACAACCTTGACAAGGATGAGGAAGAAAGTCCGCTGATAGATTCACAAAGATATAGGAGGTTGATAGGTCGATTACTGTACCTCACGGTTACACGACCAGATATCCAATATGCTGTCAATATTCTTAGTGAGTTTCTGAATAAACCGAAGCAGGTGCATTATGAAGCAGCATTGCGAGTTGTTCGGTATGTAAAAGGCACTATTGGACAAGGAATTTTTCTGCCAGTTGCTGGGGAACCAGTTTTGGAAGCTTACTGCGATTCGGATTGGGGAGGATGTCATGCGACGAGAAGGTCTCGCAGTGGGTATTTAATTAAACTGGGTGGAGCGCCAATATCTTGGCGTACAAAGAAACAAAGTGTTGTGTCTCGTTCCTCTGCCGAAGCTGAATATCGGGCAATGGCGAGCACAGTTAGTGAGGTGATTTGGTTGCGATGGCTGCTGACAGACTTCGATGCGATACAGGATAATGCAACACGGATGCATTGTGATAATCAAGCAGCCCGTCATATTGCGAGAAACCCAGTTTTTCATGAACGAACCAAGCATGTTGAAATGGACTGTTATTTTGTTCGTGAAAGGGTTGAATCGAAGGATGTGGAGCCACATGAAATATCAACCTCGGAGCAGCTAGCCGACGTCTTTACAAAACCGTTGGGATCAGAACGGCTAAGCTATTTAATTAGCAAGTTGGGAGTTCGAAACCTCCACTCGCCAACTTGAGGGGGGGTGTTGAGATTGCTGATATCACGACATATCCGGGAATATATTGTTTCCTTATTTGTGAATATTTGGGAGATATCATGCATGATTTCTTTCCTTTATTCTCTAGGGCTCTGTTTGTATTTTATTTCTTTCCTTCTTGTAGATTTCTATGTACCTACATATACGTAGTCTTTGTATCTTGTTTGTGTGAGATGAATAAAACATACATCACTTTTATCAAAAATCGAATCTTAACACACTAAACCCTAGTAGGATTTGAAGTTGAGATTTTTTATCTCAAAATATACTGCTCCCTCAATAGACATCCCGAAGAGACTCATGAAATCTGAACATGTTTATGCATCGGCTTAATGTTTTTATAGCATGGAGGTGGATCATAAGTTAAATAGTTGTAACTGAAAATTAATAGAGAAGTAATATTTTATATATCACTCTTAATTGAGTACTTTAAGTTAAGTTTAATCTAAATTATCAATCAAACCAGTGGTGTTTTCTAGTACGTACAACAATACAAGAGGTAAAAAGCACATAGTTATCAAATACCCTTCACATTTAAGTGGGAGAACATTAATTAAAAATTAACCACACAAACATTTTGTATTTTATTCTTCAGTTCCAAAATTATGACCCGATCATTATATGGGAAACCAAAGCTAAAGAGAGAAAAGAAAAATGCCACTGACAACGACTACAATTAAACAAAGAGTTTCAGACTAAGTATTGATGCAATCTCCAAGATGATCTTTTAGATCAGGGGCGGCGCCACCCCAGGGCTGGGGGGCAGCCGCCCCCACAAGATTGTAAATTTTTTTTTTTTATACATATGTAATAAATTATCTATACACATACATATTTTTAAATTGAGATAACCGACCCCACAAATAAATTCTTGAGCAGTTGGGCTCAATAAATGAATTATCATAAAACTTGGCCCATTTAATTTTAAAATTTGATGGCATTTTAATATTTCAAGCCCAAAAAAAAATCCTGACCCACCCTTTTCATTTAACAAAATTGTAAAGAGTAAAGAAGGGTTTGGCAATTCGCAGCTCACGATCTCCCATCTTCATCTTTCTCTTCCTGCGTTTTTTTTTTCAAAATTGGTGGAAATCTGCTCTTAGTTCGGGAATTATTTGATCTACAGTTTTTGTTTGCGGGCATCACTAATGACAAGGTAATTTATAAATCATTATTATTAGGAAATCTCGAATACCTATTATTGATTATAATTGTTATTGAGATTTGTTGATTATTGTGTTTGGATATATATATATATATATATAATATTATTTGTGATTAAATGCTTTACTAAGTTGAATTTGGTGATTATTTAGGGGAAAAAGTACATTGGAAAAATTCTTTTCTAAACTTGATAAGGGTTCCAAATCACTTGTTGAGAGTTCATCTAATTCAACTTCTAATGTCAATGAGGATGCTATTGAGAGTAGAAAAAGAGTTCGGGTAGAGATTGAATTATCAGACGAAGATGTTATTGGTGATCCGACATTGAGGAAACCAATTGATAGTTACCACGCTGACATTAGAGATGAATTAAGGAGACGATATATGGCCAAAGGCCCTTGTCAACCATATGGCCATGCTTATCTTACAACTGAATTTAGTAAGATTCATAGATCATTTCAAGATTATTGGTTCAAAAAATTTGATTGGTTAGAATACAGTGTGTCTAAAGATGCTGCATATTGTTTATGGTGTTATTTATTTGCTCAAAGTGATCATAAACATGGGGATGATGCATTTACTAAAAATGGGTTTAAGAATTGGAAAAAAGCAGTAGAAAGGTTTCAAGCTCATGAAGGATTGATCAATAGTCCACATAATTATGCTAAAACTAAGTGTTTGGGATTTAATAATCAAAGGCATAATGTGGATTATGTAATGCATCGAAAAAGTGGCCAAATGGAGGTGGATTATCGTCTTCGATTAACAGCAGTTGTGCATGTAGTTCGATTTCTTCTAGGACAGGGCTTGGCTTTCCGTGGACATGATGAGTCGACAGAGTCCATTCATAAAGGTAACTTTCTTGAGCTATTAAAATGGTATTGTGAGCGAAATGAAGAGGTAAATAAGGTTATGATTTCAAATGCTCCGGGAAATAGTCAATTGACTTGTTCGACTGTTCAGAAGCAAATTATTAATGCATGTGCTACTGAGGTGAGAAGTTTTATCTTGGCAGAAATTGGAGACAATTGGTTTTCCCTTTTGATTGATGAAGCTCGTGATAGTTCAGTGAAGGAGCAAATGTCTATAGTTTTGAGATTTGTGAATAATGAAGGGGTAGTGATAGAACGGTTTCTCGGAGTAGTGCATGTTAGTGACACTTCTGCACAATCTTTGAAGGATTCTATTCACAATTTTTTTACAAAGAACGGATTGTCAATGTCAAGGATTAGAGGTCAAGGTTATGATGGAGCCTCTAATATGCGTGGAGAATTTAATGGACTTAAAGCACTCATTTTAAGAGAAAATGAGCATGCCCACTACATTCATTGTTTTGCTCATCGGCTTCAATTGGTTGTTGTAGCTAATGTAAGCCAAAATGGATATGTGTGTAGCTTTTTTGAATATCTGTCAATGATTGTGACTGTTTCTGGAGCTTCATGTAAAAGAAGAGATGATTTGAGGCAAAGACAATATGATGATCTTATAAAACGTATAGAAAGTGGTGAACTTCATACGGGAAGGGGAATGAACCAAGAAAAGAGTTTAGCTCGAGCTGGTGATACTCGATGGGGTTCTCATTTCAACACAATTGCTAGACTTTTTGATTTATGGGATCCAGTTAAAGAAGTGCTTCTCACTGTGTTTGAAGATGGCAATGATTTGAAGAGTCGAGGTCTTGCTCTTGGTTTGGTTGATAAAATGGAAAGTTTTGAATTTGTATTCATTGGTCAATTGATGAAACAATTGTTAGGAATGACGAATACACTATCACAAGTGCTACAACATAAGAATCAGAACATTGGTCTTGCTGTGCAATTGATTAAAGTATTGAAAGATGAGTTGAAAGATTTTAGGAATGATGGTTGGGAGAAATTATTGGAAGAAGTCACTAAGTTTTGTTCCCAACATGAAATTATTGTGCCTAAGATGGAAGATATTATTCCCGGCCGAGGAAGAAAGACTGTTGACGGCCAGAAGAGGACTCATCTCCACCATTTTCGTGTGGATATTTTTCTACAGGTACATATTTTATTCTTAAATTTATTAAAAAGTTTAAATTATTAATTATTAACTTTATAATTTTTTGTGTAATCTTAGGTTGTTGATGTTATTTGTCAAGAAATAGACAATCGATTTAATGAGTCCAATTCGGAGTTAATTATGTGCATATCATGTCTTGATCCTAGCGATTCGTTTGCCAAGTTTGATCATGAGAGAATATTTCGTCTTGCCGAGTTATATTCACAAGATTTCTCAACGGCCGATCTGTGTAATCTAAGACCACAACTTCGCACATACCACCGCTATGTTTTATCGGAGTCTGCTTTCAGTGGTCTTTGTGATATTGGAGCTCTTGCAAAGAAGATGGTTGAATTGAAGTGTAACAATTCTTTCAATTTGGTTTATCGACTTATTGTATTAGCATTGGTCTTACCGGTCACAACAGCATCTGTTGAAAGGTCCTTTTCTGCGATGAAGATAATCAAGACTGATTTGCGCAACACAATGGGAGATGAGTTTCTTACGGATTGCTTGGTGTGTTACATCGAGAAAGGAATTTTTATAAATGTTGAAACTGAAGCAATTTTGCAACGGTATCAGAGCATGGCATCACGAAGATATCAATTGTCTCATTCTTTTAGTAACTAAGTAAGTATCAAATTTATTTGCCGTACATTATAATTAGTAAAAAAATTATTTTTATTTTTTTTATTATTTTTTTTTATATTATGTAGGCACTACAACGACACAGCCCCCACGGCGAGCAGATCCTGGATTCGCCCCTGTTTTAGATAAAGTTGCAATATTAAAATTGGGACCTCTCCCCATTCATTACATGAGAATACAAATATAAAAAAGAAAATAAAAAATGTCACTACAGTATTAATGAAGAGTTTCAGAATAAGCATTACACAATCGCCAAGATGATTCTTTTGAGACATGGGGGAAGAAGGAACCCTCCCAACCCCAATTTAATATGGCCGAAATAACTGAAAAAATATATAGTAATATTTTTAGGTAAAAAACTAATTATGAGTTACACGCTTGAGGACAACAAGAATGACGATGGATCGGTCGTTTTTAAGGTTGCAAAGAAGCGGTGAAGCTGCAAGTTTCTTGGTGTAGAGGTTGAACAATTCATCAATGATTTGGGGCCCAAAGTGTTGAGTGAGCAAACCTTCATGAGTGGCTCTGTACAAGGCTGCGCGTGCCTCCACATTGCGCACCCTATGCTTTCCTGGGTTGTTTACTACTTCCAATCTTTTGATGTTGAATCTCTCACTCTTCTGCATTATGGCCTTTAACTGCTCAGGTGTGGTGAAATAGTACGGTACGTTGAATGAATCAATCTTCTCTTCACTCACCCTTCCCTGGATACATACA
This sequence comes from Plectranthus barbatus, assembly GCA_026898455.1. Classification (NCBI taxonomy): domain Eukaryota; kingdom Viridiplantae; phylum Streptophyta; class Magnoliopsida; order Lamiales; family Lamiaceae; genus Plectranthus; species Plectranthus barbatus. The sequence goes on along the minus strand of JAPKLW010000114.1, from coordinate 651,287 downwards.
TGATACATATTATTCATTATGAAGTAACTTTTAGTCACTATAGTTCTATGGAGTAGGGTGGGAATACACCGAACCAACCGATCCGATAGAGTCCTTAGCCTACTACAGGTGAACTATTTTGTATATGGTCGGCCTGAGCTATTTAAAAAACTTCTTTAGTTAAGTAAAAATAGAATTAAATGTCAAAATGGACCTACAAAACCTTACTGGAACTAGGGATGGAGAAAAATACCGAAATATCGAAATACCGGACATATCGTATCGAAAAAATACCGAAATTATCGAAATTTTGGTATACCGTCATTTTCGGTAAGGTATCATACCGTACCGAAAATTTTCGGTACGGTAACGGTATGACAATCCTGATATTGAAGGTATACCGGTACATACCGTACCAAAAATATAATAATATTTTTTATTTTTATTATTATTTGAAAATAATAAATTAAAAATAAAATCATATAAATTAAGAATGAAATCATATCTTCTCTTTTCACCTAACAATATTATTGATATAAACATATTTCTTAATTAAATATCAACAGAAAAAATTATAAAAATCAAAATATATCAAAAAGATTTTGTATGTTAACGGTATATTGAAATAATGATAAGATAAATGGTATATAGATTATGTCATGCCAAAATCATATTGAAATCATTTCAAGAATTCGATTTGTCGAAGTAATAGTATATAAATTATCTCATACCGAAACCATACCGACTTATACCGAAATTATACCGAAAATTCGGTATACCGAACTAAGGTATACCGAAAATTTCGGTACGGTAACGGTATGAGTTTTCCTCATACCGTAAATTTCGGTAAGGTATAAGGTATGGAGAAAAATGTCCGGTATACCGTACCGAACCATCCCTAACTGGAACATATTTAAATTATATATATATATATATATAATAATTGTAAATAGATTAATTTTTTGAAAAAAAAAATGTTTATATTTATAATAAAAGGTATATCAAATAAATTATTTGTTACCATTTATATAAATTATTACATATATTTGCTATTTAATATATTTATATGATTTAATATATATATATATATATGTATATATATATATATATATTATAAATGTAAAGTGGGTTCACATATTTTGGCTATCTTAAATTGGTCAAAAATCAGAACTACTTAATTAAAAACTTATGAATTAAGCCTAAATAAAGCTTATTATAGGTAATAAACTTGAGGCCTAGACACCATCGTCTAAACTCAGCCGGACCGACTTATTCTCACCTTTACGTAGGTGCGCGATTTATGAAGACAAATTAAAGATTCTTAGTGAAGTTACCTTTTTAGCCATATCCACAAGGCAAGATTCCAGAAGTTTGATATCAGAAAGTAAAGTATACTCTGTTTGAGGATTCCAATAGTCAGGAACTCCAGGTATTAGAATGGTCATAAGCCCCCCTTCCACAATTTCTGCAGCTCTAGCTTCCAGGAATGCCCCCATATCCTTTTCATATTGCTGCAGATATGCATCACACACATTCTTCCTATCTCGTGAATACAAAATCCTCCCTTTGTTCGATGCCGGAGAACTGCGGCTGGCCACCGCCTTCGGTGCCTCTGTCAGCCAATGCAGTGACCAAGATGAGTAAGCAAAGTGTAGCGATGACGGCGGCAGCAGGCGACGGTGGAAGTCACCCGGCACTCCGGCTGCCAGGTAATCCCTCTGGGACGGAAGTGAGCTAAAGAGGGTGTTGAAATCATTCGCCACCACATCGTTGAAGAGCACGAAATATTCGGGGATGTGATGAGTTGAAGATTTCTGCATTTTCTTGATGGTGTCGATGATGATCTGCACTGCTGGAAAGGAGTTGTGGCCTGTTGAGCATCCAAAATCTGCAATGCACATGGTTGAAGGAACATGTTTGATATCGAAATTCTTTTCTATTTCTTCCTCAATGATGAATTTCAGTGCGTCTAGTGCTCCTCCCTGAAGAAACAGATTCAAGATTTGAAGATATTAAGATTTATTAGTTGAAAATGGTATCCACTTTCAAATGTAAGATTATTATTGATGATACCTGATAGGAGGAGTTTTTGAGATAACTATGAGGTCCATCTCCACCATTCATTGCATAGCATTGTGTATCATGCCCAACAACAGTGAAATCCATCTTAATTCAATTGCAAGCATAAATTTTGAAGGTGTTATTTTTTTTGGATTTGCTGGTATATGATGATTTCGTTTTGGTTTAAAATTTAATAAGGATATCAAAGTCCAGATTTATGGGGGCTGGTTTAACTGTGAGGAATTAGTTTAACAGTGAGGAATTCGTATGAGTATGAGTTTGATAGTAAATGAATTGTGTATGAGTTTATTTTTTGGGAATCGTTCTCAATTCTGATGTTTGGTTTATTAGATGAGTTTGAGAATCATTTACAGTTCCGATGATTGATTTTTTAAGTTTATAGGTTTAAAAAATAATTAAAATATTATATAAATAATAATTAATTTTATAATAAAAAACAAGAAAAAATATTATATGTGGTCTACCAGCTGCCAGCTCTCTGCTGGTAGACCACATAGTGGAGGAGGATCCCTCGAGAGGTTGGTGGCTGACCACTGCCGTCCCCCCTGTTCCAATGGTCATGGGCGATCTTGTCCCATATCATATGGACTGGCAGCTGGTGGTTTTCACAGCCCCACCTGTTTTTGTACAAGGCCCGCCAGCACCAGCCGAGGTGCTCGCGGAGGAGCCAGCATCAGCTGAGGTGCCCGCGGAGGAGCCCGCCCCAGTGGAGGAACCAGCTGAGTCTGCACCAGAGATGGCTGACACCGCACCTGATGCGCCCTCCACTTCCATGGAAGTTTCAGTGGAGCCACTCTCTGAGATCCATCCTCCAGCACCTCTACTTGCATACATTGATGCCAGGATGGATCAGCGTTTTGCCTCCTTCCAAGAGCATGTGGAGAATTTCCTTGAATCTGTCACCACAGGTGTTTCCACCTTTTTGGCGCGGATCCAAGAGGGGGAAAGTGCGCGAGCACTGGCTGAAGAGGAGAGAGCCAGAATTGCTGAGGAGGAGAGGCGCCATGCAGCTGAAGAGAGGAGAATTGCTGCTGAATGGAGGATGAAGAGAGAGGAAGACATGGCCGCTCTTTCTGAGATCCTGAGGTCCTTAACCAGTGCTCGGACTCAGTCACCAGGATCATCTTCCAGGCCATAGACTAGTCAGTTATCATTCAATGTACATGTAATTGCTAAATCTTTAAATGGAATGTTAACTGACAAGTTGATGACAATCTCTCATTGTCCAACTATTGTCTAAGTTTTTACTTACCAGCTGAATTTACACATCCAGTGTAATCAGCACCAGCACTCACCTTGCATGTTAAATTTATTTACATGCTTATTTGCTCTGATCTTAATTTCCATATTTTTAAACGAGCAATATGTTTCCTTAGTTGAGGGGGAAGATTTCTTTTAGTTAGAGCTGATGTTGAGGAAGTAATTTCATGAGTTTAGATCTGATAGGTTTCACTTGTAAAACTCTGAAATCCTTTGTAACTTTCCTCATCAGCTGAGTGCTCGCTGGTTAGGCTTTGATCGCACCAAAAAGGGGGAAATTGTTGGGAAAACTGTCTAAGGTTTCCTCCCCCAGTAGCTTACTTGTTTAGATTATAGTTTTGGTGGATCAAATCCTAAGTCCTACCAGCGTCAGTTGTCTCTACATAGCTCTAGTCTTAAATGTAAAGTCCTGTTTAGGTCTATTGAGTTGTAAGTCGCAGCTGATCAAGACTCATGCTGGCACTGTTCACCAGCATGAGAAATACTTACCACTGGCTACTGTTCACCAGTTGGGAAAAGTTTCATCAGCAGGTGGCTGACAAAGACTCGTGCTGACACTGTTCATCAGCATGAGAAGCGCTTATGACTGGGTACTGTTCACCAGTTGGGAAGGGTTTCATCAGCAGGCGGCTGACAAACCTTACCAGGGGAATGCGTGTTCCTACTTACACTATTCACCAGCGGTGATTTCACCAGTCATGGGAGATTCCGAAAAGAGTTAACATCCAGAGATTTGGTAGACTTAGATGATGCCAGGGCAAGTCACCAGCAGAGACTGCCAGCACAAGATCACCAGTATGATCTACCAGTCAGATGTTACCAGCAGAATTCCAGATTCTCTCTCCCCGCGTAGTAGAGACAAAAAGAAGATTCTCTGAGGAATCGAGTGACAAAGGATGACTTTAAGGAAGGATAACTTAAAGTCTATCAGTCACAAGACGCCAGTCTTATTCCTCGGACTGACAGAAAGAGCCGTTCTGACACAAAGAGATCTGTATCAGATAAAGCGGTCAAAGGTATGGGTCCTTTCCGGAAAAGCATACCTACCGCCGTCAGAAGGACATCCGAGGTCTGACACCTTTCCGGATGCGTCCAAACGGCTAGAAAGTTTGAATCGGTTCCTGCGGCTATAAATACGTCGCAACCACCAACATTCAAACATTAGATCCCACGAGTTAATGATTCAACGATAAGACTCATCTGCTCAACCACCGAAAGAACTGAAATTATTGCAAGATCGCATAAAGTACTTTCGAGGCTTTTTCATAAAGCTTTCCGTGTGTTGATTTATCAAACACGAGACTTCAAGCTTTAAGCTTGTAAGTTAAAGATCTCACTTGGTGTTCTTTCTCCTTCGAGAGAGTTCACAGCAGCTCCTGTGCTTACCAGCACTCGAGTTATTACGGGCATCCTGCCGTAGAGACTGTTACGTTCTTGGGAGAACTAAAACACCTAGCTAGCTGTGGAGGTTGAAGTGACGTGCTCGCACTCCATTAGCTGAGGAGAGTTGAAGAAGGATCCAGGACCGGGAGCGGTTGATCTAGTGAACTGGTGGACGAGGCATTCACCAGCTAGAGATAGATCGTAGGAGACCTGTACCTGATTACTCTTAGTGGAATTTCCAATGCTTCGACTGGAGAGTGGACGTAGATCGATTGATCGAACCACTATAAAAATCCTTTGTTATTTATCAGCTTTCTGTCTTTCATTCATATTTTAAACCCAGCACTCAAGTGCTGGAGTATATCCTGAAACTGATATATAATTGTGCAAACAAGGCTAAATATTCTAAGTTTTGAATCACCAGCTGACAAGTCTCAGTTGTCAGCTGTGTACTGAGTAACCAGCACCAGCTGACCAGTTGCCAGTTGTCAGCTGTGTGTAAGTAGCGTGCAAGAAAACACTTAACATTATTTCCGCTGCGTAACGTTTTATACTCTGAAAAACCGGGACCAACAAATTATCATAATATTTTAGAATAATATTATAAAAACAACAAAAGTTAAAAAAAAATAAGAAAATAATTATAAAATAAAATATAGTAAATAAATAATTAATCTAATAATAAGAATCAAGAAAATATAATCATATTAAAATAAATTATATCTTAAACTTCTTATTTGTTTTGTAAAATATAAAATTAGTAATAATATCATTATAATATATTAAAAAGAATAATATATAATTATAATAACATATAATATTATAAAATAAATAAATAAGAAAATAATTCTTAAATAACATCAAATAAAAAATAAGAAATAAATAATTTTTGCTATGAGATCTTGGAATGAAAATGAAACCCACCATTTTTTAGGATTTTACTTTTTAGTGATTCCTAAGTATTTGGGTATTATTCTCATTTTTTCATTTATACCCTTTAATCAAACAGTACGTCTCGAATTCATTCTATTCTCTCATTCCGAAACCCACCAAACAAACCGACCCTTAATATCTTGTAACATAATCGTCTCCTATTTAATGATATTAAATCACGTGCTACAGATTTTTGAGTGTTTACTTAGAAAATAGATCTTATGAAAACAGACAAAGGCTATATGTACTATCCATGATAAAATATTTCTAGTTTAATATGTCTAATATTTTTTATATAATTATATATGCTTCTAAAGAAAATGATATATTTTAATTGCATCATAGATAATTGTATTTATTTATTTATTTTTGAATAGAAATACATTAATTAACCTTATACATTTTAGATGTGTCTAGAAAGCTTGAATCTATGATTTTAGTGGAGGCAAGGTGCTTTACTAATAATATATGAATAATATATGATCTCTGTTTAGTGTAATTTACAAGCCCAAAAACTTCTCTTCGGAATTATGTTAAAGTATTAAGGATATTTCGACATTTTAATCTTAAGGAATTGACCATTTATATTTATCACTATATTATTACAATTCCGTTGTATGATCACATTGTAAAATATATGATGGTTACCAAAATAGTGTGATTTTATTATTTTTAAACGAAATCTCTATTGCACATGTTTAATGGGAGTAAACTATGTAACTAATGACAATTATTAATCTTATGCAGAAATCAAATAATTTATGTAATATAATGAAAGTAAAATAATTTTGCTCTAAAATAAAAGTAATACATTATAGTTCCGATTAAAAAATCATCGACAAAATAAAAATTAGTGATTATATGCATAATTCTCGTAACAGTACACGAATTCTTATATAATGAATGCAGTTGCATAATATAATGCTTGAAGTTATAGTATATAATGCAGAATATGATAGATAAAATGCAACATATTTTTTTTAGCGAAATCTTTATTCATCACTGTATTTGCACTTGTTATGTATTATATAGTAATAACATATGCATTATAATGAAAGTAATATAAATTTTCTCTAAAATAAAAGTAATACCATATATAATGCATGAAGTAATACCGTATAGTGATAGTAACATTGTTCTAAAATAAGAGTAATTTCATATTATAATGCAGGAAGATGTTTGCTAGGTATATAATGAATGTTAGGAGTATAATGCATGTTCTTTGGTTTATAATGCATGTTTCTTGCATATAATACATGTTTGTTAGATATATAATATATGTCGAGGTTGAATATGCAAATAGAATCTTAAATAACTACAAAATAACAAAAATACCCTATAATGCAGATTTTTTTAGATAAAATGACCGAAAATTCTAATAAAATTTTGAGCGTACATTCATCAAAATTAATGGCGATGATTAGTTCTTATATTCACCTGGTAAGGGGAGTTCTCACTGGATCGCACCCATATATATGGGTGTGTTAATTTCACAAGTGGTCCTTTAGATGGGAGAAGAGAATGAATCTAGTCCATCAAATTAGGTCTTTGAATGGTTAAGATCATTTTTTGGGCGAAAAAAAAAAGTTGCATCAACGTGTTAATAATAGTTGTAGAGTAAGGGCATTAATGGCAAAAAAAATCACAACTACCATGAATTAAATTCGAATCCTTGATTTTCACGCACATTTTTTTGGGCCGTCTTGGGCACCCAGGGAGCCGGCGCCACCGCAGGAGGAGGGCGGTCGTGGGAGGCGCTGGTGTGGCTGGCCTGATTGCTCTTGTATATGGCGTAGCAGACGGCGGCGGCAACGAGGATGATGACGATGACTTTGATGATGAACGCAAAGATGAGGCGCTGCTTGAATTTCTTCTTCTTCTCCTCCTAACGCCGCTGAGAGATGAGGTCGAAGTCTTGAAATGCCATTATTGAGGGAATTTGGGTGTTTGAAGATGATGATGAACTCTGCCTTGGCCTTGCTTGAGATTAAGCCAAGGCAGGGGAGTTTCAGAGAAACGTTTTTGTATGTATGGATTGCAATGGTTTTGTCACGCCCCGATTTATAAACAAGGTTAAATAAGAGAAATGAGGCATATCGGGTATGAGACTTGCACTTGAGATATCAATTAATAAGAAAAGTTCAAGCAGATAAGAAAGAAACCATCACACTTATCCCAAGTTAAGCAAAAGGTAATAAAGGGGTGCCTCCTCAAGAAGAGATCGTAGCTTCTTGAGTAAATCAAATATCAGAGTATTTATGATGTCATCAAAAGGCTAACAAAAGATAAAGAGTTTCAGCAGCGAAAAGTTATCAATGAAGTATGTATATGAAGATACATGCTTCAGCATCTAACTATTACAAAAAGAATCTTCAGCTTCCACTTCGACTGCTGCCTCGTACTCTTGCTCCAAAAGCTTCTTTTAACCTGCGCATTTTAGAAATAATGCGAGGGGCTAAGTACAAATTGTACTTAGTGAACACATGCCCGAAAACATACATACATATAAGTTTGTCATGCCTTTTTAATCGGGTCGCACATGGGATTTTAAGTTTTAAGTCCTCCCATTGCACCAAAACATTTCATGAATGAGCATGCTCCTATTTACTTAGTTAAACTATCTGCAAATGATTATGTGACTGGGAGGTGGCCACCTACCACAGTCACGATGCTAGTCCGAGCAGGGCATGACCCCTAGCATGTCAGCATCATAGTGCACTAACCCGAGGTATCTCTTTCACTACCTGGGTACGATCGATAAGACTCGCATTACGCAGAGTCAACATCCACGTTGAATACGTTTGATGTTCTTCTCTGAGTGGGGTTCCCCCACTGAGAGGACAGATAGCAAACACAAACAGTAGGCAATGACAAAGCAGTTTAAAACGAAACATTTCATTTCATGCTTGATATGCTTTGAAAAGAAAACATTATTTTCATATTTTTGTTTTGGCCCACTATATAGGGGTAAAAGAAAGCCCACCTTGAGTAGGTGCGGTTACGTGATTGGTTGATCTAGCAATTGATCTTCTCCTTTCCCTTTTCTATTACATAAGGAATACAAATAAATCCTCAAGGGATAATAGATTATTTGAAATCTAACTCATTAAATAGTTCTAGACTCTTAATCGATCTTGGACTTTTCAATTTGAGCCATCGGATAAAGATATGTGAGAATGACTTTGGCAATTTAGTTTGACGAACAAGATAGTCAAACGTTACTTCGATAGCTCGTGATTCAATATCGAGCATTAATTCAAGGAACATGAATTCAATTTGATTGAACAAAACAAATGACTTCGTCAAGTGACTAAGTACTTTCAAGAGTTTAAGATTAAAAGATGTTTCATATTCATTATGAATCATCGTACATTGCTTGAGAGTATAAGAACTCATCAAGTTGTTTCAACGAAATAATCGAGGAGATTCTTGATCTCAAACAAAGATCGAATTAAGATTTTAAAGGTTGAGGTTTAACAAGTTTAGTTTAAACAACAAGCTTCAAAGGAAGTTCGAGCTACATGAGTTTGGTCAAGCAAATCAATTGATTTGAATTGAAAAGATTCTTGGAGAAGTTATGGAAGATAACATCTCATTATCGATTGATACAAAGAATATCAATCGAAATTGGAATTCAATAAGTTGAAAGATGAATTTAGAATTTAGATATGGTGGTATTAATCGATCAATCGAAAGGATATCAAAAGGTATGAATGATAAGTCGAATCGATAGAAGAATGAAAGTTGAAACTTCCAAGTTATGTGTCTGTGTCGATCGACATAGGTGGTGTCGATCGACATAGGTGTTTGACATACGTATGCGTGTCGACCGAAGCATGTGTCGATAGGTTGAGTTTGTGTCGATCGACGGAAGGAAGTTTCGACCAAAAATGTGTGTGTGTCGACCGACACCAAGTGTGTCGATCGAAATGGCTTGTTATGTCGAAAATGTCGATCGAAATGAAGTGTGTCGATCGATACGAAGGGTGGACAACAAAATCTCAAGAAACTACATCTGTGTTGATCGACACAGATTGTGTCGATCGAAATTTTGGCTCTGTGTCGGTCGACACAATCTGTGTTGATCGAAACAGAGGTTTGATGCCTTCGGCGGAATTTTTGTGTTTTGGCTCAAACGGTTATCCGAACTCGTCCAATCGATTTCTAACAACACCAAATGGTTTCTAAACATATATAATGAGTCTAGACATGATTTAAACTATCAAAATATGTTGGAATCGAGATTGAACCATAACATTTCAATATAGGGTAAATATACAAAAGATACTCCAAAATCAACACAACTCGATTCATAAGTCGATATATCGTTTCTAGGCTCATAATATAACATGCTAAACATGCATACGTACTCATCAACTCTATATCAAGCCTAGATCATGACATTTCTAAACTAGGGCATAAACCATAACATGCTTAAATCGATAAAATAGCTAGAGGGAGGTTCGATCTATACCTCTAGGACGTTCGTTGAGCTTCGGGGGCTTGATTGACCCTTGATTCCTTGATTTCTGATAAGCTCATTGTTCTACTCGCTTATATATATTATTTTCTACTAT
>JAPKLW010000114.1:504229-641063 GCA_026898455.1 Plectranthus barbatus | reverse complement strand
TGGAGCGGAAATCTGATAAAAATTGGATTTATTCATATCTTTAGCCCTAGATTTGATAGGATACACCCCCACCTCTATAAATAGCCTACTAAACTCGATTTTTGACCATTCCCTATCAATCCCTTATCATATTTTCGTTTTACAATTTGGTTTTGAGAGTTTGGAGACTTGGGGAACACGAAACCCTTTATTTTTATTGTAAGTTCTTTACTTTTATGCAATTTAATATGTTTTCTTTTGGATTTCTATCTACGATGAGTGGCTAGAAACCCTAGCGGGTTCTAGGGTTTGGATATTATTATGGATGCATGTTAGGATTAATTAATTAGGTTCATGATTCCTGTGTGTATTTTCAATTCTAGATTAATTCAAGGACCGAGATGTGACGATTAATTTAGATGTCTAGCTATTGATAGAAGGACCGAGAGGTGAATATTAATAGTGGGAATAGGAATACATGATACGATCTACACTATCCAAACAGATGTACTAGATGTAGGAATTGAACTGATTTGCTTATCGGATTGACTAATTTGGTGTACTTTGAGACCGAGCAGAGATGAGTCACTAATTAGTAATCTAGGTTATATTTGCCAAACAAGGAAATATAGCATTGTTGCAGTATTCCACCTGTTAAATTGATTGATTTCTACATGTCATCCATAATAAGAGTTCTTCCCTAGAATCTGTGTTCTTTAATTTGCTTTCCAAAACTCCTTTAATTTTCAAGTATTGTTATCTTTATTTTCCAAACAAAACCCTGATTTTCTGTTCACTCAAACAATGAATCTTAGGATCATAGCTAGTATATAGGATAGTTTCCCCATACAATTCCCCTGGATCGATAACCTTAGGGTTTAGAAATTTATTTGCCGCTGTTATTATAATTAATCTGTTAGAAATAGCAGTGATCAATTTCTTACTTCGAAATACAAAAGAAAGAGATTCTAAGGTTGGAAATGGAAAGGAAATGAAGAGAGGATTCTGAAAAGGTATAGTTTTACGTTGAAAACACTTCGCCGGAGCTTCGTCGGAGCTCGCCGGAGTTCGCCGGAAATTCTTTGGAGTAATTTGTGAGAGAGAGTGAAAGTAAAACTTGAAGTGTAAGCCTTTTATTTATAGAAGGGAGGCGAGGGTAATTTCGAAATTACCGAAAGTCAAAAAGGTTAAAGTGGTTGTCATTCGCTTGTCACATCGGTCACTTTAACATCACCTCACGTCAACTCCACATCTCCTCGCGTCATTGTACGGGAGACCGTAATATTTCGTCTACTCGCGAATATTTATCGATCGATATTATCCCGATATGAAAATGTCGGGTCATCAAATAAATTATCGATGTTAATTATTAATTTAATATTTAACTATTTTTCTTGAGACAAGATTAGCAATTGAATAAATGCCCAAAATAATAAATTTCCAAATCAAATCGATCGCATAGCTTTGAATTAAATTCGATGACAAAATATAAATTTCGAAAATTCAATAAATATATTTAAAATTTACGAGGGGCGTTACAGGTTTATATCCATGCATCCTAATTTTCATTGATTGTGAATATAAATCTTAAAATCCTTGTGATTATTATACTGTCGTTGTACAAGGGTATATAATGCATATTTACAGGTTATATAATGCATATTTACAAGCTTATATAATGCATATTTGCATGTTTATATATTTTCAGATGTAAGTTGCATTATTAAGCTTGTAAATATGCATAATCTACATATGCATAATTGTACTATCTTATTTTTACTATGATTATCTTTTTCGAAACATATGCAATAGTGATTTCGTTTGAAAGATAATTAAATTATCTTTAATTTGATATACGGTATGTTAAAAAATAATTTAAATTGAGTGAGATATGATTAATTCAAGTTTTATGAGAAAATTAGAGGAGAGATAATATGTTGAAGAAAAAAATACGTGAATTTGAGATAAAAGAGAATATGAGATTTTTTTGTGGTCCCCCGTGTTTAACTTACCTAAATACCCTTATTACAAAATAGAGATATTAAATCTGGACCACTTATTTTATCAAATCAAAGACCATGATTTATTATCTTCTCCCATCTAAGGAGGACTTGTGATAAGATCATTCCTCTATATATATAAATATATATATATATGGGATTCATCATATGAGAACTCCCCTTACCATGTGAACATAAGAACCAATCTCGGTCATCCAAATTGTGATCCAACGCTCAAGACTAAATAAATTCCGTCTGCATTATAGTGTAGTAAAACATGCATGAATGTTTTAATGAATGTTTGCTAGGTATATAATGCATGAAGTTATAGTATATAATGCAGAATATGATAGATAAAATGCAACATGTTTATTTCATGCGAAATCATCATTCATCATTATATTTGCACTTGTCATGTATTATATAGCAATAACATATGCATTAAAATGAAAGTAATATAATTTTTCTTTAAAATAAAAGTAATACCATGTATAATATGCATAATTCTCGTAACAGTACACGAATATCTTATATAATGAATTAAGTTATAGTATATAATGTAGAATATGATAGATAAAATATAACATGTTTATTTCAGCGAAATCATCATTCATCATTATATTTGCACTTGTTATGTATTATATAGTAATAACTTAAGCATTATAATGAAAGTAATATAATTTTTCTCTAAAACAAAAGTAATACCATATATAATGGAGGAAGTAATACCATATAATGATAGTAACATTGTTCTAAAATAAGAGTAATACCATATTATGATGCAGGAAAATGTTTGTTAGGTATATAATGAATGTTAGGTATATAATGCATGTTTCCTAGGTATATAAAGCATGTTTCTTATGCATATAATACATATTTGTTAGATATATAATGCATGTCGAGGTTGAATATGCAAACAAAATCTTAAATAAGTACAAAATGACAAAAATATCATATAATGCTGGTTTTTTGAGATAAAATGACTGAAAATTCTTGTAAAATCCTGAGCGTACATTCATCAAAATCAATAATGAAAATTAGTTCTTATTTCTTATGGTAAAAGGTGTTCTCACTGGATCGCATCCCTATCTATATATATATATATATTATGTTTTTTTTTTCATTTTCAATATTCGCATGTGAAACTAGCGATATATAGCTTGTCCCAACTATCATATTTTTATTAATTAGAATTAATGATGCACATGAACTGATGAATCTAAACCTAAACTAGCACAGCAGCACGCGGTTTTACAATTTTGATCGGAACTAACCCATGGTTCCTTTGAGGCTCGAAAGTCGAACTTCACTGTTCCATATACATAATTTTTATGGAAATTAAAATTTTATAAATATTTGAGGCAATTCAAATTTGAAATTAGCTCGAATTCTGATTGAAATCCATGGAATTATAAGAACCAGTGGCCAGTAATATTAGTGGTGGATCCACAAATTTATTTTAGGGAGTTGTATTAAATTTTAAATAATAAAAAAATACAAAGTTTGGTAAAGCAGATATATTTTGGTTCCTTTATATTCTCAATCTCTTCATATTCTGTTTATCATTATCTTTAACCCTTATTTCTTGTTCACGAGTGGGACTACTTGATAAAAACTGTGAAAAGCGAAAAAGATTATGATAAGGGGATCCAACCCCCAACCCCTTCTTGCATCCGTGTCCAATAACAAGACCTCTATTTATCTCTTGCATTAATAAGGTGTTTAAGTTTTATATTAATTTATTGACATTTTATGAGCACCAGTACAATTGGATATTAATATTTAAAAAATACAAGCTAATTACAATCACATTATTAGTTTTTGGATGAGAACACTAGAATTTAATCAAACAAAAATCTCACACTCAAATACACAAAGACATCCTCATCATCTTGGAGTTGTAATTTTGAGAATTGAGAATATGTTGGAATACTGAATAGTCTTTGTTGGATATAAGATCTGTGTTACAAGACTCAAAATACTGCAAGTAATTAAGTTTAGTACAACAAGTTTTTATAAGTAGTACTACAAGTGCTGCTAGTACGAGAACAAATAAAATAAAATGAAATTATATAATATTAAATCATTAAAGTGCAATCAAGCACAACCGAGTCGAGGAAGCTCACTTCCCGCAAGACGAATTCGCCAACGTAGTGTTCGTTAACCAACAATCGTCCTCAAAGGTAAAACAGCTTCGTCTCTTACGAGGCAGCACCGCAAATCGCAAAGGTTCCGACGAACTGAACAAAGGTGAAACTGAGTTGCTTAAAAACAACGAAAAATATGCAACAATATGAGGGATTGTAGTATCTGGTTAAGTGTGCTTGTCTGATGTCGGATGTTCAGCAGACAGGAGACAGCCCTAGCATGCCTATAGACATGTCCACCCAGGGGGTTACGATCGATAATTGAATACGATCGATAGTTACAAACCGAGCTTTATGGTGTCGACATTTACATATCTCGTCACTAATTTCGTGACATCACAAACTGAATACTAAGTGCTCGTGACGATTACATTTTGACACTTAATATCGAGACGTTATAACGCCATCATTGTCTCATCGGTTACAAATCGATATCATTAACACGTCGGTTAAAAATTGACATCATTATTATGACAATTACGAATTATGTCGCAAATTATCAAGCACATAATATTCTTGTCCCCACATTTTGTAACTACCACGTTGATTGAGTCAACTACATGTGCATGCACAATACAAATGTTAATCTCGATGTTTGTTAAACATCCAACAGACTTAACAATCACTCCATGTTAAAACTAACATGTACCACCAATGCACACGTATTGTTACACACATACAAGTCTCAACTTGTATCAATTTGGGACATTAATTAAACACATGTTTAATTATCTCATACACCATGCCAACTTGTGGTTTAATTTCTCACTCACCGAAATTCGGATTTGAGAATATATATATACCACAAAAATATATAATTAAGACAAAATTAAATATTTATCACGGAGAATTTATTCAATTAACCCCGAATTTCCAATAATCCCCCCATGAGTGGAAATGCCTAAATGCAAGAATGCATACCCAACTTAGTTCTCGAGAAACGTTAATACACCTGAACATGTAGCTTATGACTTTGAAACGTTCATCTTCAATGTCGTCGGGCACACTGGCGGCTTAGTGGAGGGGTACTTTGAACTAATCCTCCATTGTGTGTACCGAGTCAACAACATTGAAACATTAACATTTCAACCTCCATTCGTTCTCACGTTTGGTTCCATTATGGGCCATGGACATCCCTTTCGTTTCATAAGTGTTCATTTGAAGCGGCCCTCACTTCCACTTACGTAGGTGACCTCTTATTCCGAGCATTCCTGCCAAGCTCAACCATCATGAGGTTTTCTGGAGTCATTAAAAGTCACTTAGGACTTAACCTATACCACATGCAGGTCCATAACACCTTATTTGCTATCTTTAGGGAAGGGTAGATAAGGTCATTTTCTAAGGCATCGCCACTAGAGAAGACATTATCTTGTCGGTGTTATCACTCGAACTTGTGTAGTTTAGTTGTCCCATTGAACCTAGTTCTTGGGATCTCTAATCATCTAGGTAGGGTATCCACTACGCTCATTCATATTGTGGATTTTAATGCCACTCCCTAAGTAATTTATTCATTTGATCTCGGTTTAACCCTTTGGTTAGCAGATCCGCAAGGTTATCATTTAATTTTACATAATCAATAGATATCACACCATTTAAGATTAATTGTCTAACGGTATTAAGTCGATGACGTATATGTCTCGACTTCCCATTGTACATATTATTTTGTGCTCGACCAATAGCCGCTTGGCTATCACAGTGAATCATCACTGATGGCACAGACTTGTTCCAGCAAGGAACATCCTCTAGAAAGTGTCGAAGTCATTCTGCTTCTTCACGTGCTTTATCTAAAGCAATGAACTCAGATTCCATTATGGAACGAGCTATAAAAGTTTGTTTCGTAGATTTCCACGACACTACCCCCCACCGATCGTAAATATGTATCCACTTGTAGAATGAGAGTCATTTTAATCAGAGATCCAATTGGCATCACTGTACCCTTCAAGTACAGGTGGAAAACTTGTATAGTGTAATCCCAAGTTAAGACTACACTTCAAGTATCTCAAAACTCTTACAAGAGCCTTCTAGTGATCTTTATTGGGAATGCTTGTGTATCTGCTCAATTTGTTCACCGCACATGCAAGATCCGGTCTAGTACAGTTACTCAAATACATTAGACTACCAATGACCTTTGCATATTTATGGGTTTTGTATACTGAAAGCATTTATTATAATGAGTATACGACAATTTATTTCTCCTATTTGTCAAACAATCTTACATGTATGTAACAATGGTATCCTCTTGTCTCACCGATAGGGACGATCATACGGCGTGTAGTAGATCGCGGAAGACAGTATGATCACTTGACCTAGTCAGAAATAAACCTGATAACAGCCGAGACAACGTTTGAGGATACGTCTGTCCGGATGGCTGCGACATTGTCGGAATAAGTAGTCTGTCTTGGTTACTTGACATGCTGGTACGCAAGGGTGGTGTATTGATGGACCGCAGTGAGATGTATTCGACTATCTGACATCAGCGAATACAAGATCTCGTTATTGACTGAGTCCAAACCCCAACAAAGGTTCAGGGGTTTACACGAATTGATTGTTGCTTTGACTTGCCATGGTGGAGAGCCTAAGTAACGTGCTTGTATATCCGCATCTTGGGTAACAGTAGTTCGTGTCTGAGACTGGGTTTAGGTAACCATATCCTAGTAATAGAATGGGGACATTCCCTGAGGAGCTTAATGACATTCATCGTGCCAAAGTCCTGCAGGCTGATTAAGTTCAGGCATGAGTGATAAGGATTGAGTGGTACTACTTAGGAATAATAAGATATTAATTAATTGTAGATAGAGCTTGTCAGAAGCTCCAATTAATTAATGAATGTCCGGTAACCTTAAATATGGGGATTCTCAATTAATGCAACCCGTTCTCATAACGTGGTAATAAAGGGGTAGGTCAGTATTAATTCTGTGGTGAAAAAGAATTAATATAAATTAATTAATTGTGTCCTGAGTTGTGGACATGGGAATTAATTAATTTATAGGCCCACTTTATTATTTGCATTAGGTACCAGGACTGACCCAATTATATATGCTGAAAAAAGGCCCAGTAGCCCATTAGGGATAAAACCCTAGGTCTATAAATAGACAGCACTCTCTCTGAAACCCTAGCCACTTCATAACATTCAAATCAATTTGAAACCCTAGGGAGAGAGAGTGCAGGGGCGATGCTTGTAGAGGGGAGAATGAAGATTTTTCTGCTCCGGTCTACATCATAGATCTGTGGAATCCTCACCAGTAGCAAATCTGAACAACATTGGGACACAACCCTGAAGATCTGATCTGGAGAACAGGATTTTGTTTTCTTTATTTTTCTAATTCAATTAAATCTTGAAATTAGTATTCTAATTTCATATTCCACAGATTTATTGAATCGCGTGGTTGAATTAAAGGGAATATTCAAACGCGAAAGATCGGATCAGACTCTACAGATTTACGGTTATCTCTTAATCCACAAATTAAATAAATTCATAGGAGCATGCTAGGCTTTTATTGTGAATTTCGATTATATGCAATATCCATAAATCAATCCGGTTCACTTGGATTTTTGTGATTCGGTTCACTGAAAATCCCTACAATTGGTATCAGAGCCATGTTTCTGATTTATGGCTCTATTGTCTATAATAAATTCAATTATGCATGCATGAATTTTATTTTATGTCATGGATGGTTTTTTTTCCTCGTGGCAACCTGTTTGATTCAGCCCGCAGTGGTTTATCCGTGTAGGGTTGAATGGGTTTTGTAAGATCACGAGAAAATCCTTGATTAGTGTAGATTTGATAAAAATTGTAATAGAATAGTTTCTGTAATTTTATTTTAAATCTGTGATTTTTGGACGGGTTGGGACGAAGAACGAAGACGAGGCCGACGGACTGGGCGGCGGCAGGCGGCCGCGCGCGCGTGCGGCCGCAGGAGGATGGCGGCGGTGGCGGCGGCGGGCTGGGCGCGGGCACGGCCGGGTAGCACGCGCAGCGCGCGCGGCACGCGCAGGGCGCACTGCGGGCGCGGACCGGTGGCGACCGAGGGCTGCTCACGCGCGGTGGCAGCGACATGTTAGTCGTCGGCGGCTGTTATCCCGTCGTGGTGGCTCGTGGTTATGGTGGCTGGTGCAATCCTGTGTAAACCCTAGGGTTTGCATTAGGGTTAGGGCCAGTCATAAGATCATAAAACCCTAAAGCCCAAAAGATATGTTTGAAGATTTGTAGGCCCTAGAAGATTTGAAAAGATTTGAATTTATCCAATTAAATTCAAATTAAAATGGTAATAGACAGGATTTTATTTTTCTTGTTTTATGAGACCACGAGGAATTTTTGTTTGCCTTAATTGTCCTCGTATGATATGTGATTTATTATATGCGCAATTAAGCATGTGTAGATAATAGGAAAATCATGATTTACTGCTTTTATTATTTAGAGTTTTTCCGAGCATGCTTATGTGATTCATTTCTTGTTAGATTATATTTTGAGAATTTTTGGGCTTGTTTAATTACATGCAAAAAGTTGGAAAATATAATAACAAAGAAATTATATGTGCGCATATAAGAAACATTTTAAAAGAAAAATACTAAGCAGATTTTTTAATTAAAATCAATAGACCTCCACAAAGCAGTCCTAGGCTGTAAGTGTATCTCTCGCTCTAGTAAACGTCTACGAGTGTAGCTTGCTAGTTCTTGGAGGTACATGGGTACGGTTGTTGGGATTTCTAGACAAACAATTTAAATCATGTGAATAGTGGGAGGGTTTTGCGTAAACGTCTACGAGTGTAGCTTGTGTAGATATCTTTCATAAGTATTCTAGGATTGATTTAAATTATAGATAACAAAAGCTTTAAAGGCTGTGTGGTATGGTTACGTGCCATGCTAAACTGTCTCTTTTGGCCAGAGTTAAATTTGTGGTTAATCGTTTAGAAGCAACTTACCATATAATGCAAGAATTGCATCCCTGTTCTTGAGAGATGGCTTGGTCTAAGGTTTTCACTAATTATTAATTTCTAGTTTCAAAAGACATGGTAGTGAAATTAAATGAATTGGGGTTGAAAACCTGAAGTTCTGGTTGAGGGTGACATCGTAAACGTCTACGAGTGTAGCTTGCGGTGGAAACTCTTGGGCAATTAGTGGAAAAAATTTGTATTTGATTTATTAAAAGGTTTTCAATGCATTTGTTTTTGGAGTTCTACATGTATGTTCTTATTTAAGATTCTTTATTATTTCAGATATGTCTATGTCTACTATCAATCATTTACTTGCCTCAATCCTCTAACTAGTCCAAACTTCTCTGAATGGAATTTTTGCATCAAACACATCCTTTACCTGAAAAATCAAGCATACGTTCTTTTCATGGATCCAATGTTGCGTACTCATGATAAGGTCTGTGAACTTGAGCTTGAATTTTATGAAAGATGGGAGGACGCTGATGAGTTCGCCTTTTGGCTCATCACGGGTTCCCTATCTAGAAAATTAAGGCACAAGTATGAGTATCTTAAGAGGGCTGGAGAGATCTGGAAAGAACTCTCGACAACTTATAGCAATGTGGAGCAGACTATTAACTATGGACTTGTGCACGATCTTGTGTGCAAGAAGATGGTTGAAGATAGTTCGGTGACAGCGCACATGACGTCTATGATTGATCTCATGAGAAAGTTCACTGTGCAGGGTGGTAATATCAGTGCGCAAGGCGAGATTGATATCATCCTGAATTCTCTTCCAGACTCCTATTATGACTTTAAGGTAGTTGCTGCTGCAAGGGGAGACTATTCTCTGCATGAGCTACTTGAGGACCTTGTGGTATAGCAATCTTCCATGCGAGCACGGATGCCTGTTCTGACTGATTCTAGTACTGGTTCAACAACCTCTAAGGTTGGAGATGACGGTGCTGAAAGCAAGCTCAAGAAAGCAGGCAGTGAAAGCAAGTCAAAGAAAGTGAAGAGGGTCAAGGTCACTCCAAAGAACAAGAGGTGTGCTGGATGCGGAAAGGTGGATTGTCCGAATGCTAAAGGACAAGGTACGTCATTTGCATTTGTAACGGAAACATGTATAGAATCGGTTTCTACTCATTCATGGGTAGTGGATACTGGAGCTATTGATCATGTTTGTTACATTTTGTAGGGGTTCACACCAAGGAGGGTGCTAAGAGTGACGAGGTTACCATCTCAATGGGGAACGCAACACAAGTGAGTGCAGCTGCCATTGAAGATTTCACCTTGTACTGTAATGATTCTGTTTTAACTTTGAGAGATGTTTTATATGTGCCGGATTTTCGGCGGAACCTTATTTCAGTTTCCAAACTTTATGTTGATGGATATTCTGTTATTTTTTATAGTAGTGTTTCTAGCATTGGTAATAATGGTGTTATCTATCGTGGGATGCTGAATAATTCTCTCTATGTTATTAACTGTAATCATAAGACTTCCGCGAGTATTGCATATAACTCATCCATAATTGATAATCCTAGAAAGAGAATACTTACTTCTTCTGATGAAGATCTTACATATCTCTGGCACTTGAGATTGGGTCACATCAGCTTGAAGCGGATTCAGCGACTTGCAGATGATGGTACATTGGACTTAGTCCGGGCTGTACCTTATCAAGTCTGCAAATCCTGCATCGAGGGCAAGATGTCAACCAGGCTTTTCAAGGCTAGTCAGTCTCGAGTAGAGGAAGTATTGGAATTGATCCATTCTGACTTATGTGGACCGATGTCCAAGCAGGCTCGTGGAGGGTACGAGTACTTCGTCACTTTCATTGACGATTACTCAAGGTACGGATACGTTTAACTGCTTTGCTACAAGTCTGAATGCTTTGAGAAATTCAAAGAGTTCAAGGCTGACAGTGGTTAAAGAGATAGCAGGCTATATTGACGGACTGTATACTCTGTAATAGCTTAGTTATGCTTTGAGTATAAGTAGGAGACTGATGGGTTTTGTATACTAAAAGCATTTATTATAATGAGTATACAACGATTTATTTCTCCTATCTGTCAAACAATCTTACATGTATGTAACAATGGTATCCTATTGTCTCACCGATCAGGACGATCATATGGCGTGTTGTAGATCGCAGAAGACAGTATGATCACTTGACCTAGTGAGACATAAACCTAATCACAGCCGAGACAGCGTATGAGGATATGTCTGTCCGGATAGTTGTTGGAATAAGTAGTTTTTCTTGGTTACTTGACATGCTGGTACGCAGGGGTGGCGTATTGATGGACCGCCGTGAGATGTATTCGTCTGTCTTACATCAGCGAATACAAGATCTTGATATTGATTGAGTCCAAATCCTAACGAAGGTTCAGGGGTTTGCACGGGTTGACTATTGCTTTGACTTGCCATGGTGGAGAGCCTGAGTAACGTGCTCGTATATCCGCATCTTGGGTAACAGCAGTTCGTGTAGTACCGCCTGAGACTGGGTTTAGGTAACCATATCCGAGTAATAGGATGGGGATAATCCCTGAGGGGCTCAATAACATTCATCGTGCCAAAGTCCTGCAGGCTGATTAAGTTCAGGCACGAGTGATAAGGTTTGAGTGGTACTACTCAGTAAAAATAAGATATTAATTAATTGTAGTTAGAGCTTGTCAGAAGCTCCGATTAATTAATGAATGTCCGGTAACCTTAAATATGGGGATTCTCAATTAATGCAGCCCGTTCTCATAACGTGGTAATAAAGGGGTAGGTCAGTATTAATTCTGTGGTGTTAAAGAATTAATATTAATTAATTAATTTTGTCCTGGGTTTTGGACATGGGAATTAATTAATTTAATGGCCCACTTTATTTTTTGCATCATGTCCCAGGACTGGCCCAATTAAATATGCTGAAAAAAGGCCTAGTAGCCCATTAGGGATAAAACCCTGGGTCTATAAATAGACCACTCTCTCTTGGAAACCCTAGCCACTTGTGTGATTATGCAAATCAGTCAAAACCCTAGAGCAGAGAGAGAGAGGGGTGGCGCCTGTAGAGGGGAGGAGAAGTGTTTTTCTGCTTCGGCCTACAACACAGATCTTTGAAATCCTCACCAGTAGCAGATTTGAACAACATTGGGACACAACCCCGAAGATCTGATCTGGAGAACAAGATTTTCTTTTTCGTCCTTTCTTAGTTTTCAATTACATCTAGAAATTAGATCTCTAATTTTTGTTTCCGCATATTAAATCGAATCGCGTGGTTGAATTGGAAATTGGATATTCAAACACGAAAGATCGGATCAGACTCTACGGAATTACGGTAATCTCTCAATCCACAATTCTAAGAATTAAATTCATAGGAGCATGCTAGGTTATATTGTGAATTTTAATTGTGTACATTATCCATAAATCGATCCGGTTTAGTTGGATTTTGTGATTCGGTTCACGTGAAATCCCTACAATTGGTATCAAAGCCAAGTTCTGATTTATGGCTCTATTGTGCACAATAAATTCAAATATGCATGTATGAGTTTATTTTGTTTTGTGTCAACCCGTGTAATTCAGTTCGCGGTGGTTTATCTGTGTAGGGCTGAATTAATTTTGTAAAATCACGAGAAAATCTGTGATTAGTGTAAATTTGAAAAATTGTAATAGAATAGATTATTCTGTAAATTTTGTATTTTTAAAATCTTTAATCTGAATGGGTCGAGGACGAAGAACGAAGACAGAGCCAACGGCACGCGCAGGAGGCACGGTAGCGCAGGGCGGCACGGCGGCGGGTGCGCGGCGCTCGCGGCAGATGGCGGCTGAGGGCCGCGAGCGCGTGACGCACGCACGAGCGCGCGGCTGGGCGCGTGCGGCGACGGCGGCACCGGCATCGGTGGCTACTGTCCTTGCAGCGGTGGCTCGTGTTTTGGTGGTTTGTACAATCATGTGTAAACCCTAGGTTTTGCATTTGGGATAGGGCAAATCATCAGATCATAAAGGCCTAAATCCCAAAAGATTTGGTGGTTGAAGATTTGGAGGCCCTAGAAGATTTGAGAAGATTTAGATTTATCCAAATAGATTCAAAATTCAAATTGTAATAGATAGGATTTATTTTTCCTATTTTGTGGGGCCACGAGGAATCTTTGTTTGTCTTAATTGTCCTCGTATGATATGTGATTTATTTATGTGCACAATTTAGCATGTGTAGATAATAGGAAAAGCATGATTTATCGCTTTTATTATTTACAGCTTTCCAAGCATGCTTATGTGATTAATTTCTTTTGTTGGATTATATTTTGGGAATTTTTTGGCTTGTATTATTACATGCAAAAATTTGGAAAATATAATAACAAAGAAATTATGTGTGCCCATATAAGAAACCTTTTAAAAGAAAAATACTAAGCTGATTTTTTAATTAAAATCAATAAACCTCCACAAAGCGGTCCTAGGCTGTAAGTGTATCTCTCGTTCTAGTAATCGTCTACGAGTGAGCTTGCTAGTTCCTAGAGGTGCATGGGTACGGTTGTTGGGATTTCTAGACAAACAATTTAAATCATGTGAATAGTGGGAGGGTTTTGCGTAAACATCTACGAGTGTAGCTTGCGTAGATCTCTTTCATAAGTATTCTAGGATTGATTTAAATTATAGATAACAAAAGCTTTAAGGGCTGTGCGGTATGGTTACGTGCCATGCTAATCTGTCTCTTCTGGCCGAGTTAAATTTGTGGTTAATGGCTTAGAAACATCTTAAAATATAATGCAAGAATTGCATCCCTGTTCTTGAGAGATTGCTTGGTCTAAGGTTTTCACTAATTATTAATTTCTAGTGTCAAAAGCTTCCTGACATGGTAGTGAAATTAAATGGATTGGGGCTTAAAACCCGCAGTTCTGTTTGAGGGTGACATCGTAAACGTCTACGAGTGTAGCTTGCGGTGGGAACTCTTGGGAAATTAGTGGAAAACATTTGTATTTGATTTATTAATTGGTTTTCAATGCATTTGTTTTCGAAGTTCTACATGTATGTTCTTATTTAAGATTTTTATTGTTTCAGATATGTTTATGTCTACTGTCAATCATTTACTTGCTCTCAACCCTCTAACTGGTCCAAACTTCCATGAATGGAGATACTGCATTGAGTATATTCTCCTGACTAAGCAACACATGTTTGTTCTTACTATGATGCCACTTGCCCCACGTTACCATAAAGTCTCTAGACATGAGAAGGAGTTCTATGACAGATGGGTGGCATCTGAAGATTTTACTTACAAGTAAATCTCGGATAACCTGTCTAGAGAACTAAAGCTCAAGTACATGGGCTATTGTAGCTCTGTTGCGATCTGGATGGACTTAGTGGCCACGTATGGCGAAGTGGAACGAACTATCAACTGTGATCTCGTGAAAGACCTTGTCTGTAAGAGAATGGTTGATGGCAGTTCGGTGACAGTGCATGTGATGATGATGGATAACACCATGAAATGATTCACACGTGGAGGTGGATGTATCAGCGATCGGGCTAAGATCGATATAATCCTGAACTCTTTACCACTTTCATTCTATGACTTTAAGAAGGATGTAGCTAAGAGAGGTGAGTACTCTTTCAAAGAGTTGCTTACTGATCTCATAGCAGGACAGTCTTTCATACCTTCATGGGATTCTGAGTTATCAGATCTTGAGCACAGCTTGGACACATTGAAAGATGTGGTTCATACTGTGTGCAAGAATATGATTGATCGCAGAACACGTGAGAGGAGGTCAAATGAGATGAAAAGGGTTGGTGTCACTTCAAGTAAGAACGCATGCGGAAGCAAGGTACAAGGTACATCATTAGCATTTGTAACGGAAACATGTTTAACATCGGTTTCTACTCATTCGTGGGTAGTGGATACTGGAGCTACTGATCATGTTTGTTATATTTGCAGGGGTTCACACCAAGGAGGGTGCTGAAGAATGACGAGGTTACCATCTCAATGGGGAACGCAGCACAAGTGAGTGTAGCTGCCATTGGAGATTTCACCTTGTACTTTGATGATTCTCTTTTAACTTTGAGAGATGTTTTGTACGTGCCGGATTTTTGGCAAAACCTTATTTCAGTTTCCAAACTTTATGTTGATGGATGTTCAGTTATTTTTGATAGTGGTGTTTCTATCATTGGTAGTAACGGTGTTATCTGTCGTGGGATGTTGAATAATTCTCTCTATGTTATTAACTGTAATCATAAGTCTTCCGCAAGTATTGCATGTAATTCATCCGTAATTGATAATCCTAGAAAGAGAAAACTTACTTCTTCTGATGAGGATCTTACATATCTCTGGCACTTGAGATTGGGTCACATCAGCTTAAAGCGGATTCAGAGACTTGCAGATGATAGTACATTGGACTTAGTCCGGGCAGTACCTTATCAAGTCTGCGAATCCTGCATCTAGGGCAAGATGTCAACTAGGCCTTTCAAGGCTAGTCAGTCTCGAGCAGAGGAAGTGTTGGAATTGATCCATTCTGACTTATGTGGATCGATGTCCACGCAGGCTCGTGGAGGGTACGAGTACTTCGTCACTTTTATTGACGATTACTCAAGGTACGGATACGTTTACCTGCTTCGCTACAAGTCTGAA
Organism: Plectranthus barbatus; assembly: GCA_026898455.1. Classification (NCBI taxonomy): domain Eukaryota; kingdom Viridiplantae; phylum Streptophyta; class Magnoliopsida; order Lamiales; family Lamiaceae; genus Plectranthus; species Plectranthus barbatus. The sequence continues at coordinate 625,435 of JAPKLW010000114.1, read as the reverse complement.
TGCTTTGAGAAATTCAAAGAGTTCAAGGCTGAGGTAGAAAAGAAGGTCGGGAAAACTATCAAGTCACTGCGATCTGACCGCGGTGGCGAATACCTCGGTAACGAGTTCCTGCAGTATTTGTTAGAAAGCAGGTCAATGGTAATGTTGTTCATAGGGTATCCCAGGCAAACGAAAGGAGGTTACTTTTACTGTCCTGAGAGTCAGAGAGTCGTTGTTAGCACCAACGTTAGATTCTTAGAGGACGAGTATGTGAGTAATCACAAGTTAAGGAGTGATATCGTTCTTCAAGAAATTGAAAACGAGAATGCGATTCCAAGGGAAGGGGAATGTGTAGATGTGGGTGCACCTGTGAGAGGTTCAGCACCATAGACACGTTCTTCAGTGCAAGGTGCAGAACCACAAGTTACTACACCTACTACTGACATGGCTCCGATGCCTCGTCATAGTGGGAGAGTTATTTTCCAGCCGGAAAGGTACATGTTTGTGGGTGAGTCTTCAAACTTGAGCCCGGAAGACGGACATGAGGACTCTGACCCACTGACTTATGAAGAGGCAGTGCAGGACAAGGATGTTTAAAAATGGTGTGTCACCATGGATTCCGAAATTGAATCCATAACTGCTATGGATGTATACCAGAAAACTGATTTGCCGGATGGCTTTTGGGCCATAGGGTGCAAATGTGTATACAAGAGAAAGAAAGGAGCAGATGGAAAGATCACGACTTTTAAAGCCAGGCTGGTGGCAAAGGGTTATAGTCAGAAAGAGGGCATTGACTATGACGAAACCTTTTCACCCGTAGCCATGCTCAAATTCATCCGGATACTCCTTGTCATAGCTGCGCATATGGACCTCGAGATATAGCAGATGGATATCAAAATTGCTTTTCGAAATGGTTACCTTGAAGAAGGTAGGGACATCTATTTGTAGCAACCCGAGGGTTACATACGCAAGGGCGAAGAACATCTTGTCTGGAAGCTTAGGAAGTCCTTGTATGGACTTAAGCAAGCTTCGAGGTCGTGGAACTTACGTTTCAACGATGTGATTAAATCCTATGGATTTGCACAGTTGGAAAATGAAAGTTGTGTTTACCGACTTTGTGTCAGCGGGAGCATGGTAATCAAGGCTTGGTTATCCAAACAGTTCCCAATGAAGGATCTGGGAGAAGCTGGCTTCATTCTTGGGATTAAGGTCTTACGAGATCGTAAGAGAAGAATGTTGAGCTTATCTCAGGCATCCTATGTGGATACTGTGATAGCCCGGTTCAGCATGCAACTCGCCAAGAAAGGCTTGCTACCTTTCAGACATGGCGTTCATCTTTCTAGTGGGCAGTGTCCTGAGACACAGTGGGAGAAAGATGAGATTAGTCTTGTACCATACGCTTCAGCGGTGGGTAGCCTCATGTACAGGTGCATTGGACTGCGGTAAAGCACATCCTCAAGTATTTGAAGAGAACTAGGAATTACTGCCTAGTTTATCAAAGTGAGGATTTGTGCCCTGTGGGTTATACGGACTCGGATTTCCAAGGGGATCAGGATGAGAAGAAATCAACCTCAGGATATGTGTTTACCCTAGGAGGTGGAGCTGTATCTTGGAGGAGCTCAAAGCAGAAATGCATTGCTGACTCCACCATGGAGGCGAAATATGTCGCCGCTTTTGACGCCTCGAAAGAGGGGGTATGGCTCAGGAACTACCTTTTAGAGTTGGGCATGATTCCGAGCTTGGCGAGGAGCATCACAATATATTGTGATAACTCTGGTGAAGTGGCAAACTCAAAGGAACCTTGGTTTCACAGGGCAAGCAAACACATAGAGAGAAAGTACCATATCTTACGAGAAATCATATCGAGAGGTGATGTGCTAATCAAGAAGATTGACACTAAGGATAACCTTGTTGATCTATTTACAAAGAGCTTGCCGCAGAAAGTTTACGAAAGACATATTCGTGAGCTGGGTCTGAGGTGGATGCCGACCACTGACAGTGGTTAAAGAGATAGCAGGCAAGATAGACGGACTGTATACTGTGTAATAGCTTAGTAATGCTTTGAGTATAAGTAGGAGATTGATGGATTTTGTATACTGAAAGCATTTATTATAATGAGTATACGACGATTTATTTCTCCTATCTATCAAACAATCTTACATGTATGTAACAATGGTATCCTCTTGTCTCACCAATAGGGACGATCATATGGCGTGTTATAGATCGCAGAAGACAGTATGATCACCTGACCTAGTGAGACATAAACCTAATCACAGCCGAGATAGCGTATGAGGATACATATGTCTGGATGGCTGCGACATTGTCGAAATAAGTAGTAGTCTGTCTTGGTTACTTGACATACTGGTACGCAGGGGTGGCGTATTGATGGACCGCAATGAGATGTATTCGTCTGTCTGACATCAGCGAATACTAGATCTCGATATTGATTAAGTCCAAACCCTAACAAAGGTTCAGGGGTTTGCATGGGTTGACTGTTGCTTTGACTTGCCATGGTGGAGAGCCTGAGTAACGTGATCGTATATCTGCATCTTGGGTAACAACAGTTCGTGTAGTACCGCCTGAGACTGGGTTTAGGTAACCATATCCGAGTAATAGGACGGGGACATTCCCTGAGGAGCTCAATAACATTCATCGTGCCAAATTCCTGCAGGCTGATTAAGTTCAGGCACGAGTGATAAGGTTTGAGTGGTACTATTCAGGAATAATAATATATTAATTAATTATAGTTAGAGCTTGTCAGAAGCTCCGATTAATTAATGAATATGCGATAACCTTAAATATGGGGATTCTCAATTAATGCAGCCCGTTCTCATAACGTGGTAATAAAGGGGTACGTCAGTATTAATTCTATGGTGATAAAGAATTAATATTAATTAATTAATTGTGTCATGGATTGTGGACATGAGAATTAATTAATTTAAAGGCCCACTTTATTATTTGCATTAGGTCCCAGGACTGGCCCAATTAAATATGCTGAAAAAGGCCCAGTAGCCCATTAGGGATAAAACCCTGGGTCTATAAATAGACCACTCTCTCTTGGAAACCCTAGCCACTTGTGTGATTATTCAAACCAGTCAAAACCCTAGAGCAGAGAGAGAGACAGGGGTGGCGCATGTAGAGGGGAGAAGAAGAGTTTTTCTGCTCCGGCCTACAACACAGATCTGTGGAATCCTCACCAGTAGCAGATCTGAACAGCATTAAGACACAACCCTGAAGATCTGATCTGGAGAACAAGATTTTCTTTTTCTTCCTTTCTTTGTTTTCGATTTCATCTAGAAATTAGATCTCTAATTTCTCTTTCCCCAGATTAAATCGAATCGCGTGGTTGAATTGGAAATTAGATATTCAAATGCGAAAGATCGGATCAGACTCTACGGGATTACGGTAATCTGTCAATCCACAATTCTAAGAATTAAATTCATAGGAGCATGCTAGGTTTTATTGTGAATTTTAATTGTGTACAATATCCATAAATCGATCCGGTTCAGTTGGATTTTGTGATTCGGTTCACGTGAAATCCCTACAGTACCTTCACTTGACCTAGTGAGACATAAACCTGATCACACCCGAGACAGTGTATGAGGATACATTTTTCCGGATGGTTGTGGCATTGTCGGAATAAGTAGTCTGTCTTGGTTACTTGACATGCGGGTACGCAAGGGTGGCGTATTGATGGACTGCAGTGTGATGTATTCGACTGTGTGACAACAGCGAATACATGATCTCGTTATTGACTGAGTCCAAACCCTAACGAAGGTTCAGGGGTTTGCACGGATTGACTGTTGCTTTTATTTTCCATGGTGGAGAGCCTAAGTAACGTGCTCGTATATCCGCATCTTGGGTGACAACAGTTCGTGTAGTACTGCCTGAGACTGGGTTTAGGTAACCATATCCGAGTAATAGGATGGGGACATTCCCTGAGGAGCCCAATGACATTCATCGTGCGAAAGTCCTGCAGGCTGATTAAGTTCAGGCACGAGTGATAAGGATTGAGTGGTACTACTCAAGAATAATAATATATTAATTAATTGTAGATAGAGCTTGTCAGAAGCTCCGATTAATTAATGAATGTCCGATAACCTTAAATATGGGGATTCTCAATTAATGCAGCCCGTTCTCATAACGTGGTAATAAAGGAGTAGGTCAGTATTAATTATGTGGTGAAAAAGAATTAATATTAATTAATTAATTGTGTCCTGGGTTGTGGAAATGGGAATTAATTAATTTATAGGCCCACTTTATTATTTGCATTAGGTCCGAGGACTGGTCCAATTATATATGCTGAAAAAAGGCCCAGTAGCCCATTCGGGATAAAACCCTAGGTCTATAAGTAGACATCACTCTCTCTTAAACCCAAGCCACTTCATAACATTCAAATCAGTTTGAAACCCTAGGGAGAGAGAGTGAAGGGGCGGCGCATGTAGAGGGGAGAAGGAAGATCTTTCTGCTCTGGTCTACATCACAGATCTGTGGAATCCTCACCTGTAGCAGATCTAAACAGCATTGGGACACAACCCTGAAGATCTGATCTGGAGAACAGGATTTTGTTTTCTTTATTTTTCTTATTCAATTAAATCTTGAAATTAGTATTCCATTTTCATATTCCGCAGATTTATTGAATCATGTGGTTGAATTGAAGGGAATATTCAAACGCGAAAGATCGGATCAGACTCTATGGATTTACAGTAGTCTCTTAATCCACGAATTAAATAAATTCATGGGAGCATGCTAGGCTTTTATTGTGAATTTTGATTATATACAATATTCATAAATCAATCCGGTTCACTTAGGTTTTTGTGATTCGGTTCACTGAAAATCCCTACACATATTCCTCTTGACCAACAGGGTCATCTTTGTTTTTAACAAAGTGAACATTGAGCTCTAATGGTGTTTTGGCTTGTGAACTATCATAAGCATCGAATTTCCTTAACACTTTCTCAACATAGTGAGATTGTGATAGGACAATTCCATTAGGTTTTCTTATGATTTTGATTTCAAGAATCACATCAGCCACACCCATGTCTTTCATGTCGAAGTTCTTCTCCAACATTCATTTAGTATCAACAATTACTTGTTGATTCCTTCCCATGATCAACATGTCATCTACATAGAGGCAGACAATCACAAAATTGTCATGAACGCCTTTGTAGTACACACATTTGCCACATTCATTATACTTGAATCAATTTGACAAAATCACATTGTCAAACTGAACATGCCACTGTTTGGACGCTTGTTTAAGACCGTATAAAGATCTAATCAATTTGCATACCTTTTTCTCTTGTCCGGGTACTACAAATCCTTCGGGTTGATCCATATAGATTTCTTCTTCTAGCTCTCCATTTAAGAAGGCTGTCTTCACATCCATTTGGTGTATTTCGAGATTGTGCAAAGTAGCAATTGCTATAAGTACCCTAATAAATGTGATCCTAGTCACTGGTGAATAGGTATCGAAGAAATCATCTCCCTCACTTTGTTTAAATCCTTTCGCCCCAAAGTGTGCTTTATACTTGTCAACCGAACCATCGGCTTTGCACTTTCTTTTAAGGATCCACTAGCATCCTAAGGTCTTACAACCTTCGGGAGATCGGCCAAAATCCAAGTATGATTTTGCATAATCGATTCAATCTCACTATTAATGGCTTCTTGCCATAGTGAGGCATTGGGTCCAACTAAGGCATCTTTAATGGTTCTAGGTTCATCATCCAACATATAGGTAAAGAAATCCGGACTAAAACTATTAGCCACTCTAGCCCTCTGACTACGTCTCAGTTCTTCCTCTATAGGAGTAGAACTTGTAGCCTCTTCATATGTTCTTTTTCTAGACATAATCGGTACATCTTCCTTATCTTTACAAGGATAGATGTGCTCAAATAATATTACATTCCTTGACTCTATAGCGGTGCCTTCGGTCACATTCGGATTATCCAACTTGTGCACCAAAAAATGATAGGCAGCACAATTCAAAGCATACCCTATAAAGATGCAATCGATTGTTTTAGGTCCAATTGCAACTTGCTTGTGTAAAGGTACTTCGACCTTTGCTAAAAAACCCCACACCTTAAGATACTTGTAGGAAGGTTTTTGGCGTTTCCACAACTCATAAGGTGTCTCATCTTTCCTTTTAAGAGGTATCTTATTCAAGATATAATTAGCTGTCAGGAAAGCCTCTCCCCACATATTTTGGGGTAGCCCCGAACTTATCAACAGGGCATTCATCATATCCTTTAGTATTCGATTTTTTCTTTCGGCAACACCATTGGATTGAGGTGAGTAACGTGTCGTTGATTGATGAATAATGCCCGAAGCGGCGCATAATTCTTCAAATGGTGCAACATACTCTCCACCTCTATCACTTCAAATCATCTTGATTTGACTATTCAATTGATTTTCAGCCTCTTCTTTATAATTTTTTAAGGCATCAATTGCTTCATCTTTACTTTTCAATAAGTAGAGATAACAATATCTGGTGCAATCATCAATAAAAGTAATAAAATACTTTTTCCCACCTTTAGTCAGCACAATCTTAAAATCACGCAAATTCGTGTATATCAACTCCAGAGGTTTAGTGCTCATTTTGACTGAATTAAACGGCGTTCTTGTCATTTTTGCCTCAACACAAACTTCACATTTAGTTTGTTTAAATTTTGCCACTTTTAGTAAATACATATTTACTAATCTTTTCATTGCATTAAGATTTACATGTCCCAATCTTACATGCCATAAATTAGAGCACTCAATAAAGTAAGAAGAAGTAGATTCAACTTTATTGATATTCTTTCTGGCTCGACGCCGTGCCATTAAATTCAATTTGAAAAGACTATTGGCGAGATAACCTCTACCAAGGAACTTTCCAAACTTTGACAAGATAAACTTTTCAGACTCAAATACAAGTTTAAATCCATGATTTACAAGTAAAGAGCCCGAAACGAGGTTCTTTCGGATGTCTGGGACATGAAGCACATCCTTTAAGGTCAAATCCTTGCCACTAGTGAGCTTCAGCACAACATTGCCCACTCCAACCACATCACAGGAAGCTTGATTGCCCATATGGAGCTTTCTTCCTTCAACAGACTTGTAGGAGACAAAAACACTCCTATCGGAAGCCACATGACAAGTTGCGCCTGTATCATCAAACCATTCGCGTGGATTGTTAACATGGTGAACGTTGGAAACCACGACACTCTTGTCATCATCTCTATCATCATTGGGTTCAACATGGTTGGCATCCATCTTTGCTTTGCCTTTATTTTTATTTTTAGGCTTTTTGCATTGATTTTCCATATGCCCATATTTACCACAAATGTAGCAAACACCCTTGAACTTGGGTTCTTGGATTACAATCCCTTGTTCGACGGGTTAGGCCTTCTCCTTTTCTTTGATGGACCACCACGTTCTATCAAATTTTCCTTGGCATCCATAGCTCTCGGCTTAGGATCCACTTTTCAATTGTTCTCTTCAATACGAAGCTTGACAACCAAATCTTCAAGAGACATAGCCTTTTGCTTATGCTTAAGGTAGCTCTTGAAGTCCTTCCACAAAGGAGGCAACTTCTCAATGACCGCAGCCACGTTGAAGGCATCGGGGAGTAGCATCCCCTCGGCGTGAACATTGTGCAAAATAAGTTGAAACTCTCGCACTTATTCCACCACCGATCTATTGTCAACCATTTGGTATGACAAATACTTGGCCACGACGTACTTCTTAGTACCCGCATCCTCCATCTTATGCTTTTTCTCTAGATGTTCCCATAGTTCTTTTGCGGTGTTTACATTACAATACACGACATACAACGGATCAACTAGACAATTTCATACAAAATTTTGGCAAAGAAAATTGTCACGACACCAATTATCGAATGCAATTCTCTTGTTCCGATCGGTCTCATCATCGGCAAGCTCGGACTTGTCTTCTTCAAGTAGGCAGCCAATCCAGGAGTAGTGAGGTAGAATAGTATTTTTTGTTGCCACGTCTTGAAGTCCACACCTCCAAATTTGAACGGCTTGTCGGCTTGGGCATTCGGAGGGAGTTGACGTCCATTGTTGAAGTTGCTTCCTCCGGCACCATTGAGAGTGTGATCAGCCCTTAGATCTTGAGAAGTAGAATAATTCATCTTACGATTGTTGGATATAAGATTAGTGTTACAGGACTGAAAACACTGCAAGTAATTATGTCTAGTACAACAATTTTTGACAAGTAGTACTGCAAGTACTGCTAGTACGAGAACAAATAAAATAAAATAAAATAAAATAATATTAAATAAATAAAGTATAATCAAGCACAGCCGACTCGAGGAAGACCTCTTCCCGCAAGACAAATTTGCCAACATAGTGCTCGTTAACCGGCAATTGTACCCAAAGGTAAAACGACTTCGTCCTTTACGAGGTAGCACCACAAATCGCAAAGGCTCCGGCGAACTGAACGGAGGTAAAACTGAGTTGCTTAAAAACAACAAAAAAGATGCAGCCATATGAGGGAAATATTGCAGTATCTGGCTAAGTGATCTTGTCTGATGTCGGATGTTCAGCAGACAGGGGACAGCCCTAGAATGCCTATTTATAGACATGTCCACCTAGGGGGTTACGATTGATAATTAAATACGATCAATAGTTACAAACTAAGCTTTATAGTGTCGACAATTATGTCTCTCGTCACTAATGTTGTGACGTTACAAACTGAATACTAAGTGCTCGTGACGATTACGTTTCGACACTTAATATCGAGAAGTTACAACGCCATCATTGTCTTGTCTGTTACAAACCAACATTATTAACACATCGGTTAAAAATTGACATCATTATTACGACAATTACGAATTATGTCGCAAATTATCGAGCACATAATATTTTTGTCCCCACATGTTGTAACAACCGTGTTGACAGAGTCAACTACATGTGCATGCACAATATAAATGTTAATCTCAATGTTTGTTAAACATCTCCATGTTAACACTAACATGTACCACCAATGCACACTTATTGTTACACACATACAAGTCTCAACTTGTATCAATTTGGGACATTAATTAAACACATATTTAATTATCTCATACACCATAATATGCCAACTTGTGGATTAAATTCTCACTCACCGAAATTCGGATTTGAGAATATATATATACCACAAAAAATATTTAATTACGATAAAATTAAATATTTATCACGGAGAATTTATTCAATTAAACCCGAATTTTCAACAGTCTTGATGAGATGTCAAACTATAAAGCTGATCTTACTTTTTATCTTAGTTTTGCAATCTCTAGGTTCTTAAAGTGTAATAATTTAGGTCCAACCAGCCAAGGATTCAATAGTTGGAAGAACTAACTTAAGATTATCAAGCCAACTGAACAAATCATTTAAATGGCTGAGGAGAAAAAGCACAGAACAACATGACTGTTAAAGATGTTGACCAGTTGTGAAAAAGGATTAGCTGACAGTTTAGAAGGCATTTTCAATAGAATACACAGTTGATTCCAAGTTTAGCTGAATCTTCAACTTAGCTAATCTTAACGTCAATCAACATGTCTCTTCAGACTGGTTTGAAAGGACAAAGCTACCATTTGTACATCTTCGCACAAACACTCACCTAGAGTACCATCAACCTTTACCAACGGTGTTATTTCAAATTCACAGCTATAAATATTCTATTAAAAAGATGAGTGAAGAGCGGCTAAGATTACCTGTTGAACCTATTGTTGAAGTTTTTCGTCACTCTACTTAAAAAACTTTCTCGCTGAAGCTGCTAAGCTTCCCGTGCATCCTTAGCACGAGATCACCATGTCTCTTAGACAGGAAACTGTCATAATCATCTAGTTTATCATCAGTATAGGCTCCAAGACATCAGAAATTCGTAGAATCACACTCATTCAATTCAATGTTTGTGTAGTGAACACAAACCCATAATCAGAAGTCAGCCGCCGAAAGCCTATCAAGTGGACTCTTGTGGTAAAGCTTGAAGCTGAAGGTGCCCGAAAACTGGAAGTGGAAGAACTCCCATAATCGGAAGAATTGATACTGTAACCTATGTTTAAATACTATGGAAAGTGAAAGTTAGTGATTTCCACTTAACAAAACGAAGAGTGAACATAGAATCAAATTTAGATCCAAACCTCTATAAGTTATTTGTGTTATTTCCGTTAGTTCTGTATATTTCAATAAATTTCAAACACAACAACTGATCTCAAATGTTGATGTATAACTATAACTAAACCTTTTTAACAACTCAATTAAATATTTCAACTATATTGTAACTGATACCTAAGCCCACCAAAATACATACACATTTACGTTTCCACACATTTATTAGTTGCTAACTCTGATCTAGGATCTATAGGATTTAATTAAGTGCTTAATATTTTTAATTTATCCGAATCCTAACAATGTTAAAACTCTAATGGTATGACAAAATATTATTATTATTATTATTATTATTATTTTCTGAATTGTTAATTATTCAAAATATTCATATTATAAAATCAATCCAATAATTTGGGTATTTATGTTGAAATCTTTCCTCAAAAAGAATCTTTTAGAATTTTCATTGAGAATTGTAATAGAGATTGAAAATATTTATTTAGAATTGCAATTGAACTCGAGACCCAAAAGCATGAAAGAAATTAAAATTATTTAAGAAGGCTCATATTCCTTGCAACAATGCCATGACTTGGGGAGACTTTTTAAAAATATTAGGTCGAATGATTGTGTAATTTTTTTTTAACAAATGTTTGAATAAGAAAATTCTTAAAACTATTGTATGAAGTTTCTCAATATCTCAATCAAGTTGCGATCATTACCAAATATACTTCTCAAAAATGACTGTGTAAATTCTTTTTACCCAAATTGTGACTCAGGTAGGGATTGGGTCGCGACCTTGGTCTCATACTGACAGGTGAGGAAGGAGTAGCAACCTAGGTCGCCTTGAAAACTGATATGAATAAGATTTTAATTTCAAGCTTCTAGATTTTGTTTTATTTATCCAAATTTATTTAAAGAGTGACTTATAAATATTAAATTATAATTTTGTAGACCTTGTGTTATTTGTGCTAATTATTAATCCTGTGTATTTTCATACACAGGAAAATAGTTCGATACAATTATGAATTTTAATACAACAAGTTTGGTGGAGTGTTTGGTTGGTAGAAACGTGTTCAAAAGTGGATCTTAAATTATTTAAAGAGTGACATATAATTAAATTATAATTTTGAAGACCTTATGTTATACTTGCTAATTTACTTTTATTTATATATGTTTATTTCAGTATGTTTGCAACCCAACAATTGACCTCGATTGTTGATACATAACTATAACTTAACCTTTTTAAAAGCTTGATTAAATATTATTATTATTATTATTATTATTATTATTATTATTATTTTCTGAAGTCTTAATTATTCAAATATCCATTTTATAAAACACGTCATAAAATTATCCACTTAAATAAACACAACACAAATATTAAAAAGTACATTTTGCTTGGGTATTTGTTTAACTATCTAATCGATCCAATAATTTAGGTATAGATGTTGATATCATTACCCAAAATGAATATTTTAAATTTTTCATTGAGAATTGTAATATAGATTGTAAAAAATTATTTCAGAATTGCAATTGAAGTAGGGACCCTAAAGCTTGAAAGAAATTAAAATTATTGGCAAAAACTTGCGTTAGGCAGACCTAAATGGTTTAGGCGGGTTTTATCCTACCCAAATGGGTTGACCCATCCCAAATAGGGTTTATTAATTCCAATTAAGGTATATTATATGAGTTTGGGCTTGGGTTAATAGATAAAATCTGCCTAAATCGTTTAGGCCTGCCTAATCCAAGACCTTCCCTAAATTATTTTAGAAGGTTTTGAAATTCCTTGCGACAATGGAAACGACTTGCGGATACTTGATAAAAATATTAGGTCGAATGATTGTGTAAATTTTTTTTTTTACAAATGTCAGAATAGAAAAACTCTTAAAATTATTGTGTCAAATTTCTCAACATTGCAACCAAGTCGCGATCATGTCCGAATATAGATTTCAAATGATTGTGTAATTTTTTTGAACCAAGTCACGACCCAGTAGCGATTGAGTAGCGACTCGGTCGAAATCCTAGTTTCATATGTCAGTAAGGGGTAGCGACCTTGAAAAGGTGATACAAATGATATTTTAATTTAAAGTTTCTAGATTTTATTTATTCATACAAAATTATTTAAAGTGTGACATATATATATTAAATTATAATATTAAAGACCTTATATTATTTTTGCTAAATACATGTTAATCGTGTCTATTTTCATATACGATACAATTATAAATTTTAATATATCAATTTTTTGGTGGATAGTTAGGTTGGTAGAAGCGTGTTCAAAATTGCATCTTTCATTATTATGCTAATAAATAATGTGATAAGACTTTGAAATATGTCCATAATTTGGTAAAGAAATATATTTTTTTTTTCAATATGCATAATTTATCGATTAACTCTTTTCCTAAATAAAAAATAAAAAATAAAGAATAACAAATGTGTTTACTCTATGCACAAATATTATCCACAAATACTTATTACTCGATGCTTTTTAATCATAGTTGCGATCTCATTTAGAATTTTAAAATAAAAATAATTTGTACATTTTTTAGGCATCTAATAAAGGTAACAAAATGTTCGTAATGTTGTTAGAAATATTACAACCCCTTGATCTGAATTGTATGTTTATTAGTTTCGGTGCATCAAAGCTCAGTAGATTAAGCTTCTAGCAACTTAGTATCGAGTCATATTGTAAAACTCCCATATAGGATATATAGACTCGAGTTATAATAAAACTAGAAGAAAAGAATCGAAGAATGGTGAAAGAATCAGCAAAATTGAAGATTGCTGGAGACGCCAATAAAGGCTAGCAAACTTGAAGGAATGTTGGACATGCTTAATGGAATGCTGAAGGAATGAAGCAATCATCCTGCAAGATCTTAGCAAGACTGCTGAAAGGTCAGCAGAACATCAATAGCCAGCAAACACTCAACAACAATCAAGACAATATAAAGTCGCAAATCAAAAGGGTCTAAATCACAAGGAAACTCGACAAATCAGAAAGGAGAATAATCAATACACACAAAGGTGGTTTCCAGATTCAAACTAAAAGATTCGTTCTGACAATGACGACTACAAATAGGAGCTACTCCAATCATAGATGAAGGGGAACTGAAGAGTGTCTGTGCTTTTGCAGAAAAAGAAGAACAGAGATTGGCGAGCAAACCCTCTGAGTTCAACCGATAAGATTCAAACGGTTGTTTGAATCTTCACCTATAAATAGGTATCATCTGGAGGAGATTCAGAGGTTCGCAAAAATTCATTCAAAAAGAATACAAGAAGAGATCAAATACTCTTAAGCATACGCAAACTAATTCGAGCCTGTACTTGATTGAAGATTTTTCATAAGGTCTCATATTTGAAGCTCGAGACCTCTGAAGTATTACTTCCAAGGTTAACTTTGGGATTCACTCTATCCTAGAAAGAATCTAGCAGTCACCTTGCTCTGCAAGCGTGATTATCACGGGCAACTGCAAAACAAGGAAAGGTTTCGGGAAGAACTATAAATCTCCCAACGTCGACGTCCAAGGAGAAGGGAGGTTTGTCCTCACTCTAAGGAGCGACAAATTGAAGATTGAAGACCGAGGTGCTTGAAGGTGCACGCTGACCTGATGGAGAAGCTGCTCAACGTTAGAGATCAAGCTTGACCTTGTAATCAATGTATAGTAAATTTTCAGTCAGGAGGACTGAAGAGTGGATGTAGAACAATTGTTCGAACCACTATAAACCTTGTGTTCATTTACTACTTTTATTTTGTTACGTATTGATTATATTTGAAATCCAACAAATTAAGCGTTGAGGTATAATCTGCAACAAACTAAACAAATACTCGAGCTTAAACACATTTGAAAACACTTGCTAAGTCGTGACCTTAGCAAGATAAGTGCAAGACTTGATTAAAAACTTTTGCTGCATATATTGAAATTCTGATCAGAGACCAACAAGTGGTATCAGAGCGGTTGGTCTTTACAGACTAGCTGATTATGAGTCGCATAGGACCAAATCCATATTTTCCTTGCATATATGTGTGTTTCTGTGTTTAGCTCAGGATAAAGACAATGGCGAATAACGAAAAGTTTGGAAAGTTCACACCTGAAACCTATTCCACATGGAAAAGGAGGTCATTGATCACGTTGATGAACATTCATCCCAAAATGGAGCACCTAATCAATGTGGGACCAATAAAGATTTATAAGGTGAAGACTCGAATTGGTGAAGACGTTCAAGGACCAGACATAATGGTGGACAAGCCGTACGCGGAGTGGACACATGAAGATCGAGTTAGAGCACAACTGGATCATGTAGTTATGGACTTGATATTAAAATCTCTGTCATCTCCTCTGATGGAAGAAGCTCTGGAGTACAAGAATGCTAAAGAAATGTGGGAGTTTCTTGGCACTCTAAGCACAGAGAGAAGAGAAATAATCTACAACAATGCATAGACAAATATGAATCATTCCAGATGCTTCCTGGAGAAACAATCCAGGATATGGAAGCGAGATTCAACTCCATCGTGGCTGAACTGAAGAAGTTGGGATGAACATATGAACTTCCTGACATGAACTCAAAGATCCTCTCCTAAATGCCAAAGAAGGACTGTTTTGTTAAGGTGACCAGCCTGATAAAGAAAGATCTATCAGCCATGAGCACTAAAGAAGTATTTGCCCAGCTTCATGCACATGAATGGGACATCATGCAGATCAACAAGAATTTAGTTGTACGAGCTGCCGTACCCATTGAAGACCACCCAAAGGATGCAACAATCTTTGTGAAAAGAGATTCATAGAAGTGGAAGACAAAGAAGCCATTCCACTCAGATCGGCCAGCTCAGCCTAACCCAGTGAAGGAGATCATGTCAACCAGTGGATCTCAAGTCAAAGAGAAGGAATGCTCAGTTAGCGAGCTGGAAGAGCAGATGAATAGACTTCAAAAGCTACTGCTGAAGGCTAAAGGGAAGAAGGAAGAATCTCAATAAAGCCAACCAGCAGATGGTGGGACAGCATGGAGGATACCGAGAACATGCTATGAGTGCAAAGCGTCAGATCATTTTAAGTTCGAGTGTCCTCAAGTGGATCCTGATGAAAGGGAAAGATTAAGAAAGTTGTTCGAAAAACGCGCGTCAAAAGCCATTGCTAAAGCTCTACTGACCAGGACAGAAATACCAGACATCCCAGATCACGACGACGAAGGATACTCATCCGAAGATGAAGAGGATGTCCCCATGGTATTCATGACCCGCATCAATGAAGATGCTGACGACAATGAAGAGTAGATGACAAAGTCAGTTCTAGTTGCCACAAGAATCCAGGTAACAAACTCAATTGTGTCTATTGCATCTACATCAGATAACTTGCATGATACTGTTGATTCATGTTTCTTAGAATTAGCAGAAATAATTGTAGAGCTGCTTTTAAAAGAATTTTCAAAGTTTCATGTTTTAAAAGATGCATTGATACAAGAAAATTCCTTGCTGAAATCTCAACTTTCTACCTTGGCCATTGAGATTGAACAATCTAGGTCAGCAGACGAGGAACTTTCAAAACTCAAAACTGATTTCTCCTCACTCAGTAAAATTTTAATAGTTTAAAGAAGGAGAATGAAATTTTGAAAAGCAAGAACTCCGTGCAAACTTCATGTCAATGTAAATTTTAAAAAAGCACGAGAGATTTAGATGAAATTTTGAGTGTTCAAAGGAGTTCGAAAAACTATGCTGGATTGGGTTTTGATAAAGGAGAATCCATTAATGCTGAATCTAGCAAATCAAAGAAAATCATTTTTGTCCCAGCCGTGGGGAAGAATCAGCAATCTGCTAGGAAAGACAAGAGGGAAAATACCAAGTTAGACACGGTTGATCAGCAAAAATGTTGGCAAACTAACGTCCCTCTGCTGAACTCTCAACAAAGACTGAATTATCTATCTGCTGAGAGGAAGCCAGCAAAGTCAAAGTATGTAACCCAGCAGACTGTTCTATCTTCTAAGTATGTAACCCAGCAGACTGTTCTATCTTCTAGGAAGGTTCATACATATCCTAGCAAGGCTAAGCAATTAGCGGAGGAATACCAAGTAGGAGGAATACCTACTTGAGGCCAGAGTCTAAGGCACTACACTTTCAAAAGACTATGAAGGCTCAACACACTACTACACACTTCTATGATGATTGAAAGTATTACTTCAATAGGAAAGGAAGGGTAGTAAAACGTGATGACAAGAGAAATGCCAAAATCACGAAGGTCTGGATTCCCAAGGGAATGATCCAGAGAACTAATCTTGTAGGACCCGTAATTGATCGGGTACCTAAAACGTAACTTCTTTGTTTTGCAGGAACATGATCTAGGAAGAAGAACCTCAAGAAAATTAAAAGAATGGATCCTAGACAGCGGATGCTAAGGTCACATGACGGGAGATGAAGACATATTCACCGATCTTCAGAAGATTAGAGGTCCTCCAGTCTCCTTTGGTGACAACTCAAAGGCTAGAGTAGAAGAGGGTGCAATGAGCAAAATGGAATGCGCATCATCAATGTGGCCCTCGTCGACAGCCTCAAGAACAATCTACTGAGCATCAACTAGCTAAGTGAAAATGGATATATTGTTTCCTTCTTTGATACAGGTTGCAAAATTGCGGACAAAACCACAGGAGATGTAAAGCTTAGAGGAGTCAGGAAGGGTGGACTCTACATTGTAGATAGGGAAAGTGGTTAGCAAGCTTCATGTTTCATTGCGTTCAAGAAAGAAGAAACCAACTGGTTATGGCACAAAAGGCTAACGTACTTAAACTTCAAAACTATAAACTATATAGCCAAAAATAACATTGTTGCAGGACTGCCCAAAGAAACCTTCAAGAAGGAAGGAATTTCAAGAGCTTGTCAACAAGGGAAACAAGCAAAGGCATCTTTCAAGTCTAATCCAGAAAAGGCCACATCGAAAAGAATTCTTGAGCTGCTGCACATAGATCTATTTGGCCCTGTAACTCTGCCCACTATAGGTAACAATCAATATACTTTAGTTGTTATTGATGATTTTCCAGGTATACGTAGGTGAGGCTCTTGAAGAGCAAAGATGAAGTCTAGATAGTCCTACCGGAGCTGATACTTCGATTACAAAATGACAAAGAGCTCATGATGAAAAGGATAAGGTCTGATAATGGTTCTGAATTCTGTAACGGAGCAATAATGGATTTCTGTGCCGATGCTGAGATAGGACACGGAAGGTCCACTGCAAGAACACCTCAGCAAAACGGTCTGGCAGAACGGTGAAACAGGACTCTAAAGGAGGCCGTGCGAGCAATGCTTGCCGATACAGATTTAGGACAACGATATTGGGGAGAAGCCATAATGAATGTTTGCTAAACACTGAACCAAAGTGGATTGAAATTTAGATTCAATAAGACTCACTATGAGATATATCACGATCGTAAGCCTTCCTTAGCTCATCTACGTGTTTTCGGTTCACCATGTTATATCCATAACAATGGAAAGTCAAAGTTAAGTACTTTCTCGCCCAAAGCTGATGAAGGAGTGTTCCTAGGATATGGACATCCATATCACAAAGAGTATAGAGTACTTAATAAGACTACCAAACTTGTGGAAATAACATGAAATGTTATTTTCAATGAAGCTACTTTAGTGCGTAGGGCTGTCAGAGATAAAAAAGATGTGATTCATGAAATCGATAATGTCAATGGTCAATCAGGCTCGAATACTTCTGAAGCTCAACCAATTGATCCGACTAGTTTGATGAGTGAATCTACATCTGTTCTAGAAATCTCGGCTGATCAGTAAGAAGCCAAGATGGCCGGTGATGAAACTGGTAATGCGAGGCCACACTAAATCCTCTCTAAGAGATCATATGTCAAGGGGGAATTCTAGAAGGAGAAACTGTTCAGCAGAATGAAGACTTTGCTGAGCATCCCCAAAATTATGAGAGGATTGCTGAAGACAATTCTGGTGAAGAAGATCAAGATCAAGATGCTGACGGAAGAAAAGAGAATTCAGCAGTCGGAGCTTCACTAATCAAATATTCAGCAGAAGACAACCCAGAAAATGTAGCGGAAAGTCTGAGCAACCTACAACTTGTTGACGTACCTGTTTTAGTAAGTCAAATTGGAGCATCCAGTAGTTAGACCATCCCAGTCTCAGAGTTACAAAGACCAAAATGGCTACTGAGTGATCATCCTTCAGAAGCAATGCTAGGAGATCTTGCAGAGCCAATTCGTACCAGACACGGAGCAATGCTAGCCTACTATATATCTCAGGAGGAACCTACTAAAATTGCCGACGCACTCAAATCAGCCGATTGGATCAACGCGATGCAAGAAGAATTATCCGAATTCACGCAAAATCATGTATGGGACCTTGTAGATTGACCAACGCATCAATCAGTGATAGGCACCAAATGAGTATTCAAGAACAAGCGCAACGAAAATGGACTTGTCATTCGCAAAAAAGCAAGGCTTGTAGTTAAAGGATATGCTCAATGCAAAGGAATTGATTTTGACAAAACATTTGCTCCAGTAGCTCGATTGGAAGCAATCAGGTTATTCCTTGCATATGCTGCTCACCATGGTTTCACTGTTTTTCAGATGGATGTCAAAAGTGCGTTCTTAATGGTGAACTAAAGGAGGAAATCTACGTGGAGCAACCTCTAGGCTTTGAGCAAGGGAACAAGGTGTACAGGTTGAGAAAAGCTCTGTATGGCCTAAAACAAGCCCCAAGAGCTTGGTACGAGACGCTGTCACAATTTTTGCTGAAGAATGGGTTCAGGAACGGGTTCAGGAACAGGTTCACGATCGAATGCTCTTTATGATCAAGGATGTTGAAGACATACTGCTCGTCCAGATTTACGTGGATGATATTATTTTTGGATCTAAAAATCTAACCCTATGTGAAAAGTTTGCTCAGCTTATGCAGACCAATTTTCAGATGAGCATGATGGGGAGATGTCATATTTCCTAGGTCTTCAAGTTCAGCAATCCAATGATGGGATCTTCATACACCAGAAGAAGTACACTAAAGATCTCATTAACAAATTTTGCCTAGACAAGACGAAGACATTACGGATTTCCAAGAGCACAGCATGTCAAAAAGAAGACGAATCCATAGATCCAACAACATACAGAGGTATAATTGGTTCATTGTTATATCTAATAGCCAGTAGGCCAGATATTTCGTATGTTGTACGAGTATGTGCTAGATATCAAGCAAATCTGAAGAAATCGCACATGGAGTACGCGCAAATGATTGTCAGATATCTGTAAGGGACAGAGTCTTTAGGAATTTGGTATCCAAGTGCAAACGATCTCACACTCGTTGGATACTCAGACTCAGATTTCAGAGGATGTTGAATAGATCGAAAAAGTACAAGTGGAACATGTCAATTCCTTGGACACAAGTTGATAAGTTGGTTTTGTAAAAAGCAACACTCTGTAGCAATGTCCACAACAGAAGCTGAATATGTGGCTGCTTCGAGTTGATGTACGCAAGTACTGTGGATCAAACAACAACTTCAAGATTATGAAGTCAGCACCGGATGCGTCCCAATCTACTGCGACAACAACAACAGTGCAATGTGCATCACTAACAACCCAGTGCATCATTCAAGGACGAAACACATTGACATCCGACATTATTTTATCAGAGACCATGTTGAAAAGAAGGATATCTCCGTGGATTATATCAGAACAGAAGATTAGATGGCAGATATTTTCACCAAACCTTTTGGCAGAAAATAGATTCAAGGAACTTTGTTTTAAACTTGGCTTATTGGAATTGGATGAGGTTGTGGAATATTGAGTCCGAGCTCTCGTTTTGTTCATGAATTTCTTGGAATTCTCAGATATCTGAAGTTGATGCGGAATAGAGTGTGTCCAAGCTCACACTCTCCAGCAAACTATAGAAAAATTTGGTTTTTTGCTGAGTCCTAGCTCTCAGCATATTAAGAAGGGTGCTGAATCAATCTTAGGAAATTGATCAGATAATGGGAATCAAAATCGGGATATCAAAAGTCGACACAGAGACTTCTTCCCGCATCACTCAAAATCCAAGCACGTCGGTTGAAACAAAAGCTCTTGTGGTGGAATTCTTCATCTTTTCTTCAACTTTTCCCATCTTTCACATGTTTTCCTGCAAAACTCAGCACCACAAGTGTAACACCTCCTAGAATATACTCATGCTCACTTATTACTTAAGACAAACTAAAATGCATAAAAGAAACAAGAAAATAATGCGATAAGTGAGCAGAAATATGATCTTATCAGGAACGAGGGCCCAGATGTTGCCACTACAAGGCAAGCGATAGAGTGTCATGGAGGAGCATTGGCGAATGTGGAACAATGATGGTGTAAAGGGGCCGTGGAGGTCATTAATGAAGAAGTTTGAGTTGACAGACTTCTATCAAATGGTGTGCGACATTGTAGTGTGCATGCTACAATGTGAGGTAGATTTCCACTCTGAGCTAAACCTGTAGAAGTACAATGTGATGATGTCGCTGGTTGATGGCATAAGTGAGAACTGGGTGGCAATTTTTTACGGCAAGTTTCTAGAGCATGTAAAGAAGAATTCCACGATGAGGGAGACACATATCTTCTCATCTCGTGTTTGCTTCGGGATGATTGAGCCATCTGATCAAGCAGCCGATGAAGGAGCAAGATAAGAGAAAAAAACATGTCCCCACAAACTTAATCCCCCTCAACCGAACTTAGCAAAATAAAGGGCGGATTAGGGCCCCCACTCACTTAGGCGTAAAGATAAATGTGGACCCAAATGAGCTTGTGAGTGATGAGGAGATTTCTCAAGGAGGTAAAGAGTCGCCCAGCAAGCCCTGTTGTTCATGGAGGAGCAGAAGGTAGAGTTCGAAGAAAAGAAGAGGGAGGAAGACAGAAAGCCTCTTCAAGGTGATGGAGAGTCTGACGCCCATCACCCAACTGGTTGAGACAGAGGGAATCTCTATTCCATCAAAAAAGGGGATTCCATCAAACAAGAGGACTCGCTGATTGCATCATCATCATTATCAGCGCTAGTAGCACCCCTAGAAGAAATAAAAGTCGACTTCCATGATCATGAAGGACACAGTCAATAGTTGGCATGGAGAGCGGTAGGGGCAATGCCTTAAGAGGCCATGCCATATCAATCCAAGTGCCCAACCTAATAGGTGGATATTATAATGAGCCACCAACTTGCCTTGTGAAGAGGAAGCTCGTGCTCAAAAGCCAGGCTGAGGAGGCTGCCAGGAAGAAGGTCAGGAGGGCCAATGAAGCTGAGGAAAGAGCCAAAACCACAACAAAAGAAGAAAAAGAAGTTAATGGACTTCTATGATCTGGAGCTAGTGGATCCCCAAACCAAGTTGACCATCTCTGAAGGATCCATCCTTAGGATTAGAGAGTGACTGCAGATAAGATGCATTATTGCCCTTTGCGGAGTATAAAATCCCTCTGGACGGTCTCCCTTATGAAGGACGCAATGCATAAACACTACAGAATTGGGGCGCCCCATTCCCCAAATCTGAATAAGCCAACTCTGATATTATCCCTTGAAACAGTGACATCTCTTTGAGGATCAAGCGGTGAGTTCACGAGGAGATGAGGAACGAGTTTGTTGATATCTTTGATACTCACTTAGTGTGGTAGTTGGCATTAAACAATTCTTCAATCTTGAAAAACTCGCCTTCGAAGATACAGTTGGAAGGCTCAAACATTTTGAGGAGCATGTGTGCAAATAGAGTGCGGATACAGGGAGGAACGAAGACTAGGTTCTTCTCACTCAGATAGAGTGGGAAGCATGATCTAGAAGTGACGACAGGGAGTCATCATCTTCTCAATCAAAAAGGGTTCCCACAGCGGGTGGCAACCACGATCGTGGAGATAAAACCCAAGACATAGGTCGGGGGAAAGGTGGTCGAGGATCTCCTCAAGATAAAAGACACATTTGATGTTCAATAATATCGATCCAGTTCTACTTATGGCAGTCTCAGAAGAGAACCCAAAGCAACTTGAGAAATTTGATGATGTTTAGTTCCTAGATAATGGAGCCAGTTATCAGATGACTGGTGATAGAGGGAAGTTCTTCCAGCTGGATGAAGAAATCAATAAGAATGTCCATTTCGGAGTTTGTTTGACGATGCACATTGAAAGAAAGGGTTATATCCTTTTCAAGTGCAAAAACAAAATTCAGTGGCTTCTCGAGGAAGTCTACAACATTTTACAACTACAAAGTAATATGTTGAGCCTCGGACAACTTACGAAAATTGGATATTGAGTCACGATGGAAGGTGATGAGTTGGAGGTCTTTTCAAATGACCCTCCACGACTCATAATGACTGTAAAGAGATCGAAGAATCGACACTATCGTATTGGGATGCAGGTGGCAAACCTAGCGAATATTCTGAAAATCCTCGACGATCCAACATCACTTTATCATGCTCATCTCGGGCATGTTAATTTTCAGGTATTGAAGTCCCTTGTCACCAAAGAAATGGAGGTAGGAGTAGTGGTGATCATAGACGCAGATCAGCTATGTCGGACATGTCTCGTAGCTAAGCAGTCGAGAAACCACTTTTTGAAGGAAGCTAGTTTTAGAGCTAGCAAGACGCTCGAGCTACTACACATTGATTTGTGTGCACTGATCAGTACGATCACCCGTGGAGGAAATCGGTACTTCATGCTTGACGATCAAAGTCAATTGTTCGTGTACTTGGGCATCGAAGAAAGAAGCAAGGCATGCAGGCTGCTCGGACCACATCTCGGAAAAAATTCATGTGAGTAGATATGTTGTCTTTGAAGAATGTAATGCTTCAGATTGGCGAAGCAAAGAAGATTTCCTGCACCTCGAAGTATTCGAGGAGGTTACTCATGAACAAGGAGGAGTTAAAAAACTACCAAGTTTGAAAGCGGAGTGACTCTTATAAGGTCAACCACAGAAGAAGATATCACTTCGTCAACTCCTGAAAGAAACAACCCTATACAAGTAGATCAACTCGACTCAAATGAACAAGAAAGTGACAGGCATCGAAAGTTGCCATAACCATGGTCAGGAGTATAATTTGAGAGTGATGAAGTGCCAGATCGATACAGAAATTTGAGTGAGATAATGGCAGAAGCTCCTCGAGTTGATCTTAGTAAGATTTTCGAGGAAGCATTGTTAGTAGAGGTGGAGGAGCCATCTTGCTACAATGAGACAACCAAACATCCAGAATACAAAGAAACAACAGCAGAAGAAATCAAAGCCATTGAAAAGAACGAGACTTGGTCACGTACTACTACCTATCAGACAAAGCGATTGGACTAAAATGGGTATTCAAGTTGAAGAAGACCTCAGGTGCAGACTTAATCTAGCACAAGACTCGTTTGGTGGCGAAGAGCTATGTGCAACAACAAAGCATTGACTTCGATGAAGTTTTTGCACCAGTTGCTCGAATGGACACAATTCGAGTCATTCTTGCATTGGTGGCTAACCAAGGATGGGAAGTACATCATCTCGATGTCAAGTCACCCTTTCTGAATGGGGAACTCGAAGAAGCACATAGTTTTGAAGTTAAAAAAGACATTATATGGTCTTTAATAAGCGCCTCGAGCTTGGAATCTAAAACAGATGATAGGGGAGTTCGAGATGAGTGATCTCAGATTGTTATCGTACTACCTAAGAATAAATGTGATTCAGTTTGAGGGAGGTATTTCGATCAAGCAGATAGCTTATGCCAAGAAGGTGCTAACCCAGTTCGGGATGCTAGATTGTAACTCTACCAGAATACCAATAGAGCCGAGGGCTCAACCCCACAAAGATCTTGAAGGACAACCAGTCGATGAGATAGAATAATTAAGAGTCATTGAATGTCTACGCTATCTTCTTTACACGGCTCCATTTCTCTCTTATGTAGTTGGAGTTGCCAGCAGATTCATGAAGAGACCTACAGAGATACATCACAAGGCACAATGCATTTAGACTAGTATTTCGAAGAGGAGGAGGTGATGAGGAGATAGTGGGATATTGTGATCTTGCAGGTGGCCAAGATGATCGAAAGAGCACAGGAGGTATAACATTCTATATAAATGATTGTCTTATCTCGTTGAACTCGCAGATGCAGAAGACTGATCACTTATATTTTGAACTGATTGATTATAGAATAGTGATGCAAATAAAATTTATAAACCATAATGTTGTCGAACCCATATAGACTGTATAACGAGACAAGTCTATGAACTAGCCGTGGTTTTCAAACCACAGTTGTTTGAGCAAATTGAAAATAGGGTTTTGCCTTGGAATTAAAGATGACAATGCAGAAAAGTAAAGGGTTTTGAAAACAGAATTTAAAGATATAGATTTCAGGGCAGATAATCAATTCATCAGCATGCAAATTTCATCAACTCAGCAATGGGGAAGAAATCAGATTCAAATGAGTAAAATTCCTTGTTTGGCAATTAAACCCTAGATTACTAATATGTGATTATCTCCTCTCGATCTAAAAAACACACATTAGTCAATCTCAATAATTATCTAATTTTAATCTTACACTTTAATTCTTTATTTTGAGACAGAAAACAATTGTAACTAAATTCCCTCTTCCTATCACCAATTTTCACCTCTCGGACCTTCAATTGATAACTACAAATCTAGATTCAAATTCATTTCTCTATCCTTCTTTAAATCTAGATTCGGTTAATTAAGTTCAGGAAATGAAACCATGCTTTAGAGTTGAATCAATTAAACATGCATCAGAAGAGATTATCAAAAACCCTAGAACCTATTAGGGTTTCTAGCCACAAATCATGCTTAGAAACAAAAGACTCATATTATTAAAATCATAAAGTACTTACAAAATGAATAGGAACCTTTAATGTCTTGCAAAAACTCCAACTCTAGCCAAATTATAAGTAAAATCAATGATAATTTCGTGCCCTAATGAGTGTTGTTATTTGTAGAGGAGTGAAAACATCTAAACAGGGTATTGGGCTAAAATATCAAAAATAACCAATTTGAGCGTTTTCCCTTCTTCGGCCTTTGTATCGATCGATGCAGTGAGTGTCGATCAATACACATGCATTGTGTCTAACTTCATTCAAGTTCCATTTTGAACCACCCTTGTTCGGCCTTCGCGTCGATCGACACGATGCGTGTCGATCGACATACATGCAAACATGTCAAACCCTTATCTTGCCTTGCCTTCGATCGACATCCAACCTCTGTGTCGGTCGACATGCTCCCTGTCGATCGACACAGAGGTCCAGCTTTGGGTTTTTGGCTTGTCTTCCTCATCGGTCGACTTCCCGTGCATCAATCGAAGCAACAACTCTGTCAAACTCGGCTCATTTCATCTTTTAGTCACTTTTAGCCTCAAAAACCTACTAAACTTAGCATAACAAGCATAACATTCTCTATAATGCACTCGTGCACAAAAACAACTAACTAATCCTAATTGCTCTAAAAAAAAGGAGAAAAATATGGATAAGTGAGTGTAAATACGAGCTTATCAAACCCCCCAAACTTGAATGCTTGATTGTCCTCATTCAAAAGAAAAGAAAGAAAAGAAATCTCATGCAGTTGAAAGTGCAATGTCTCACAAGATTCATCACATTCAAGAATCAAAAATCCACATCACACAAGCAATTTGAAAGAGATAAAAAATCCATCAACTACAGAAGACTCACAAGAAAGTGTTTCGATCATTCACACAAGTGTTTAGGTTTCAATGAAAGCACTCACAAAATGTATGAAGAAATTTCTACCATAGGCTTGCAAAATTTCTAGAATCTCCACTGCTCAAATGTGCACACAATTCAAGAATCAGAAAGGACTTTTCATTTGGTTGTAATGTAGGCTTTTTGTGAAAGGTAGGGGAATATGGCCAAGTGACTAAATTAATTAAGTGGTTCACCCTCAACCAATCTAAATCACCATTTATCAACATCTACCCTTTTCCTCGAATATTACAATCAAGTTCTTTCTTTCTTTTTGTTTCTAGCTCTATTTTAATCTCTTATACCCTTCCCAAAAGTTTACACACACATATATATTTTTTTCTCTTTCTCTTTTTCATTTTCATTTTCATTTTTTTTTCAGAGAGCTTATGAGAGTTCTAATTTTTTTTAGCTTCACAACCACACATCTTTATTCACCACTATTTACAAATTTCGTTTCCAAACCACACATCTAACCATCCTTATCCTCTATAAATCTCATAGACAAGACAAAAACCACTTTAACTCCATGCATATCTCATAGACAAGATAAAAAAAATGGAGTTAGGCACAATGGGGCTGACAACGAATAATTTAATATGTGAAAGGACAATGTTAAGGAATTTGGCGGTCAAAGATGGCCTAAAATTATTTTTTATCCTTGTGCACATTATGCAGTCTCGAAACAGAACAGAAGCAAGTTCTAGAGAAAAAAAACATACATGCAAATCTCACATGAAACGAAAATAAGGCTCAAATTCTCACTTGGGTTCAAATATTTCATCCTTAGTCAATTTTAATCCACTTAAACATCATGCAAGTGTAAGTTTCAATTGGATCCTATCATGCGGTATTCTACATTTATAGGCAATCAACCACTATCAATATAAAATCAATCTCATCCTCAATCGATTCCAAACTCACACTTAGTTCAAATAAGTTCAAAACTCAACAAGAGGGAATTTTCAGGTGACTTGCTCATCAAAGAACCTCCAGCTACATTTTCCACCGACTCTTGAGTTCTTTTAGGCATCCCCTATAGAAAATGTGGGTCTGCTCCTCGGTATCAACTCCATGACCGGGACAACTCCTCAACAGCTCATTGAACCTGCTCCATGCCTCGAACCAGGACTTATCCATCCGCTGATGGAACAGCAGGATCTCCATCTTTTTTTGAATGATCACAAATGGTGGAAAGAAAGTGGCAAGGAACTCTGCTCGGAGATCGGCCCAAGTGCGGATGGTGCAGCAATCAAGAGATGTAAACCAAGTCCTTGCCTGATCCCGAAGTGAGAAGGGAAACAGGTGTAGACGTATCACATCCTGGGTCACTCCGTTTTTCTTGACAGCCTCACACACCTCCACAAACATTTGGAGGTGAGTGTATGGATCCTCCACTGCTCGGCCACCAAATTGGTTCTGTTGAACCATCTGAATCAGGCCGGTTTTGAGTTCAAAGTTATTGGCATTGATACTAATAATCAATCCCTCATTACCGGGTTGCGATCTATACCTCCTCGTCGTAGTGTTTGGATCCTCATCATAGGAGTCCTCTTGGCGCCTCCTTTCTCGTTCTCTTTCTCTTTCTCTCCTTGCAGCCTCGGTTCTCTCTGCTTCTCTTTCAGCCGTCAATTGCTTGATCAATTCCTTCATGTGGTTGACCTCTTGGAAAATAAGAAGGGCATTCCCTTGAGTGAGATGAGTATCAGGATCCTCCAAGGGTGGCATGTTGGGATCCTAAATTATCTATTTTTCCTTATTTATCTATCCTAGTTTTTCTTATAAATAAGGGTAGTAGATTTCATTGTTTAGAGAAAATAGAACTTAGTTTTCATAGAGTTTTGTAACAGTTGTTTACAAGAAATAAAGCTCATAAAATCCTCTGTATTTTTCTTCTTCTTTTTTCGTGTTTGTTTATGATTTTTAGGTCAGAAGGACCAGCACTTGAATTATTGCAATTGGGAAATAAGAGAATAAATCTATTAGTACTTCAAAATGAGAATTATTCGAATCACTTGATTTCAACACTTATCACAAAGAAATAGATGTATATTTGGTCTAGCTAATCCATGAGACGCTTAAGGACAGCAAGAATGACGATGGATCTATCATTATTACGATTAAGAAGAATCGGTGAAGCTGCAAGTTTGTGAGCGTAGAGGCTGAACAATTCATCGATGATTTCGGGTCCAAAGTGGTGAGTGAGCAAATCTTCATGAACTGCCCTGTACATGGCTGCGCGTGCCTCCACGCCGCACACCGTGTTTTTCCCAGGGTTGTTTACAATCTCCAATCTTTCCATGCTGAATTTTTGGCTCTTCTGCATTATGGCCTTCAACTGCTTCGGGGTGGGGAAGTAGTATGGTAGGTTGAATGAATCTATTTTACTTTCACTTATCTTTCCCTGCACACAAATCCCAACATATTTTTTAGAAAATCACGTGTGCATTTCTTGTTTGTTTCCAAATATGTTACATGTGTAAGAAAGCTTGATTTCTCAAAAGGATATAATTTGAGAAAATAATGGAAAAGGAAAATCTAGAAATTAGATTAGTATTGATGAATGTAGAAAATAAAAGAATAATATATTCAAGAAAAATAAAAAAAAACATTTGAAAAGGAAATAAGAATTTTTTGAGGATTTAAAATATACTTAATTAGAAATAATGTATAGAAGATTCTAGAGATTTTTATGATAATTATGAATAGACTTGTAATATTTTGTAATATTTGGGGTGAATATGATTGAAATGAAAGGAGTTGTGTACCAGGGCGAAGGCAGCCCTGGACTGAGGGGCTGCCGAGCCCCCGACGGCCTGAATTTTTTTTTTTAGTTATATTTATAAAATTCGATTTAATTGTGATATGGTCGAGTCCCCGGAACTTGAAGTCTGCCTCCACCCCTGGTTGTGTAGCACAGTTTTATCCCCCACCTCTCTCACACAAATCAACAACATTTGCCATTATAATCTAGCCTCTCACTTGTATATTCCTATTCTCAACATGGTAGCACTATTTTTTCTAACATGTTAATGAAGGCAAATTAAAGATACGTAGTGAAGTTAATTACCTTTTTAGCCATGTCCATGAGGCAAGATCCCAACATGTTGATATCACAAGGTATAGTATATTCTGTTTGAGGGTCCCAGAATTCAGGGACTCCAGGTATTAGAAGGGCCATAAGCCCTCCTTCCACAATTTCTGCAGCTCTAGTTTCCAAGAATGCCCCCATATCCTTTTCAAATTGCTCCAAATATGCATCACATACTTCCTTCCTGTCTCTTGAATACAGAACCCTCCCTTTGTTCCACGGCGGAGAATCACAGATGGCAACTGCCTTCGGCGGCTCCGTCAACCAGTGCAGCGACCAAGAAGAGTAAGCGAAGTGAAGCGATGACGGTGGCAGGAGGCGGCGGTGAAAGTCGCCGGGCACTCCAACTGCATGGAAATCCCTGTTGGCTGGAAGTGAGTTGAATAGGGTGTTGAAATCATTCGCGACAACGTCGTTGAAGAGCACACAATATTCAGGGATTTGATCGGGAGTTGAAGATTTCTGCTTTTTGTTAATGGCGTCGATGATGATCCGCACCGCCGGAAAGGAGTTGTGGCCTGTTGAGCATCCAAAATCTGCAATGCAGATGGCTAAAGGGACGTGTTTGACATCGAAATTCTTTGCTATTTCCTCCTGAATAATGGAAGTCGCTGCATCTAGTGCTCGTCTCTGAAGAAACAAATTCAAGATTTATTAATTAATTGATGTAATTTCGTGAACAGAATTGTAAAATTATTGAAGGTACCTCACCTGGTACGAGGAATTTTGGACGTAACTATGAGGTCCATCTCCACTGTTCATGGCGTAGCATTCAATATCACGGCCAGCGATAATGAGATCCATCTTTGAACTGCAACTATGCCAGATCAAAGAGTTGTTGGTGTGACTATATATAGAAATTTGATAATATTCAGAAATTAATAGTCAAAATTAAATATTTTGTTTACATTTTAAAAAGATGCTATTTGAATTAAATGAAATGCACGTGAAAAATAATATATAAATCATCACTAAAATGAATTTTTATTTCAGCAAAAATTCCTTTATTTCAAACGAAATACTTTACAAATTATAAATGTCACTCCCTGGCTTCTAATAACCAGTGTATGTAGAGGTGGTCAAATGGAACCTAAACTGCCCGAACCAGTCCGCCGGTTCACGATTCCAAACCGGAACCATATTTTGATGGATCGGTTCAGGTTCCATCCCCTAAACGGAACCAGAATCGGAACCGGCGGAAAAAAAAATAAATTAAAAAATAATTGAAATCGACCAATGACAACGCACCACGTCACCTCAAACTAACGGTTTTGAATCGAAAATAGTGGTTCCTAAAGGGATTCGTGAACTGAATCACGAAGTCCATTTGCCAAGATTGATAATAGGAATATCAAAAATAAATTGCTATGCCTATGATTATTCCTAGCATACTCCTATTGAATATGCATAAGGGGGTTTATGCGGAATACCTGGATTGTAGAAACTTGAAGAACGAGTGCGCAGAGATTTGATCTTGATCTCTTTTCCCGCGCACAAAGATTAATTCCTAACAGATAAAGGGAATTAAATTTGTGAAAATTAATTAATAATTTTCAAAAACAAGGAGAGAGAAGAATGAAGACGATCCTCCTGATCTGATCTTCTGATCTGTATCCCAACTCAATCCGAATATCTGGTGAAGATTCCCTTCGGATTCCTTGCCCAGTTGTGAAGCAGAATTTCCTCCTCGTTGCTCAGATCTTTGTCGATCACCACAACTCCCAAAATATGGTTTGTTGTGTGCAACATATAATCTTGTGGTGTGTTGAGATCTGAGGAACTGAGGCCTATTTATAGAAAAATACTGGACTTCTATTGGGCCTGAGTTTTCATGGGCCAGACCAGGGACCAGAATGCAAATAGCAAATAAGGCCTATCAATTAATTAATTCACATATTAAACCCAAAATATAATTAATTAATTAATATTTATTCATTCCACCAGAGAATCAATACTGTCCTACCTATTTGCTACCACGTTTTGAGGTACGGGTTGCATGGGCTCGGTTTATCCCCACATTTAAGGTTACAGACATTCGTTAATTAATTTAATCTTTGAGAAGCGATTTAATTAATTAACATCTTATATTCCTGAGTCAATCCACTCAAACATTTTCACTTATGCTTGAACTTAATCAGCCTGCAGGACTTTAGCATAACGAACCTTTTGAGCTGCTCAGGGAATGTCACCATCCTATACTGGATGTGGTAACCTATTTCCAGTACCAGACACTCATACACAGAATGCTATCACCCAAGATACAGATATACAAGCTCAACTAGAGCCTTTCACTGCAACTCAAAGTGATACACAATCTGCATATACTTCCGTACCTTCATTTAGGTTTAGGATGTCATCAAGCCATAATGATATAGATTTTTTTAATGTCAGATAAAAGAATCGATCTCAACTTAGGTCCTTATCAATGTGTGCCCCACACTAGCATACCAAGCCATCCAAGATAAGATGCTTATTACCGCGTATGCTGCAGCCTACACCGACAGTTTATCCTGGAACTATCTCAGCTGTGATAACCATTTATATCTCACTAGGTCAAGTGATCCATACGATCTTCCGTTATCTACTACACACCGTATGATCTCCCTATCGATGAGATAAGAGGATAATTGCATTTGCGACACATGTTTGTTAATTCAGACAGGAGATGAACATACAACATTTATGATTCCCAGTATATTAACCAATCGACCTTGTACATAATATACCAATCATAATGCTTTCAGCATATAAATCCATCAATCTCCCACATATACTCAAAGCATTATACAGGTGCTTTCCAGAGTATAACGCGTCTAAACTAATCTAGCTATTACATCAATCATTCTTCGTGGCTGGCTTTGACCTCAGCCCATGGTTACGTACATGCAACTTGTAGACCTTCTGAGGCAGAGCTTTTATGATTGGATCCGCTAGATTATCTTTTGTATCAATCTTCTCTACTAGAACATCACCCCTTGCTACGATTTCTCGTATAATATGGTACTTTGTTTCAATGTGTTTTGTCGCTCTGTGAGTTTGTGATTCCTTTGAATTAGCCACAGCTCCCGAATTATCACAATATACTATGATGGTCTTGGGCGGCTTAGGAATCACGTCCAACTCCAGAAAGAAGTTTCAAAACCATACTGCTTCTTTCGAAGCTTCGGAAGCTGCCACATATTCTGCATCCATGGTGGAGTCGGCAATGCACTTCTGCTTTGCACTCCTACATGATATGGCCCCACCACCAAATGTAAACACATAGCCAGAGGTGGACTTCTTTTCGTCAGACCAGGAAATCTAAATCAGTATAATCCACAGGGCACAACTCCAAACACTGATAGATGAGACAATAGTCTCTAGTCCTTTCAAGTATTTGAGTATGTGCTTTACCGCAGTCCAATGCGTCTGTCCAGGGTTAGACTGGTATCTTGCTACCATGCCTACAACAAAGCAGATATCTAGCCTCGTGCATAGCATTGCATACATGAGACTCCCTACGGCTGATGCATGTGGCACGTAGCTCGTCTCATCTCCTTTTGTGTCACCGGACACTGATCCTTGGAAAGATGTATGCCATGTCTGAAGGGTAACAGACCTTTCTTGGCAGTTTGCATGCTGAAATGGGCAATCACAGTATCCGCATATGACTCTTGAGACAAGGTCAGCATCCTCTTATTGCGCTCCCACAATACTTTTTCCCCTAAGATGTATCCTTCCTCCCCAAGGTCGTTCATATGAAACTATTCGGATAACCACCCCTTTATGCCCGACAATACTTCCACATTGTCGCCAAATAGGAGAATATCATCTACATAAAGTGCAAGGAACACCACGCTTCCGCTGACACATAGACAGCACACGCAACTCTCATTTGAACATTATGAAAATCCATAGGATTTAATCACTTCATCAAAACATAGATTCCATGACCGTGAAGCTTGCTTAAGTCCATACAGCGACTTCTTTAGCTTCTAGGCCAAATGTTCTTCCCCTTCTGCACATAACCTTCTGGCTGTTACATATAGATGTCCCTACCTTCTTCAAGGTACCTCTTTAGAAATGCGGTTTTGACATCCATCTACCAGATCTCTAGGTCCTTATGTGCTGCTATGGCTAGGAGTATACGAATGGACTTAAGCATGGCTACCGGTGATAAGGTCTCGTCATAGTCTACACCTTCTTTCTGACTATAACCCTTCGCCACCAGCCTTGCTTTGAAAGCTGTAATTTCACCATTCGCTCCTTTCTTTCTTTTGTATACCCATTTGCACCCTATGGCTCGATAACCATCTGGCAAATTAGTTTTCTGGTATACATCATAGCCGTGATAGATTCTATTTCTGAATCCATGGCGATCAGCCATTTGTCTGCATCTTTATTAGATACCGCCTTGTCATACATCCAGGGATCGGTATCATCCATTCTGCTTTCTGGGATCAAGTCAAAAGACTCTCCCACGAACATATACCTCTTGGGTTGGTGGACAACCCTCCCACTGCGACGAGGCATCTGAGCCGTGTCAGTAGTTGGCACAGTACTCGTTGGTCTCATACCTTGCATTGATGGCAGTGTTGGTATTGCCTCACCTATTATAGGTGGATTTACCACAACACTGGGATTTCCTGATGGAATCGCTTCCTTACCCTCAAGCTCGTGGAGGATAATTTCACTCTTGGATCTGTGATTTCGTACATATTCATCCTCCAAGAATCTTGCGTTGGTATTGACAACCACTTTCTGATTCTCAGGGCAATAAAAAGTAACCACCTTTCGTTTGTCTGGGATATCCTACAAACAGCATCAGCTTACACCTACTTTCTAACTTATCGGGTTCCTTTTTCAGCACATATGCTGGACAACCCCAAACCCTCACTCTGTTCAAACTTGGCTTTCGCCCATACCAGAGTTCCAGAGGCATTTTAGGAACTGATTTAGAAGGTACCTGGTTAAGCAAATAGGCCGCTATTTCCAAGGCATATCCCCAAAACGAAATCGGCAAGCTTGCATAACTCATCATCGACCTGACCATTTCTAAGAGAGTTCTATTTCTTCTTTCCACCACACCGTTTTGTTGAGAGGTTGCTGGTGCAGTCCACGGGGATGTAATCCTGTTGTCTGACAAGTACTGCAAGAACTCGTTACTGAGGTATTCTCCACCACAATCCGATCGTAGTGTCTTGATAGTCTTACCTAGCTTCTTTTCTACCTGAGTCATAAATTCTTTGAATTTTTCAAAGCATTCAGACTTGTGGCGAAGCAAATAGACGTATCCGAATCTCGAGTAATCGTCAATGAATGTGGCGAAGTACTCATAACCTCCACGAGCTTGCGCGGACATTGGTCCACATAAGTCATAGTGGATCAATTCCAACACATCCTCTGCTCAAGACTGACTTGCCTTAAAAGGCCTGGTCGTCATCTTTCCCTCTATACAGGATTCTCAGATTTGATGCGGTACCACTTGAAAAGAATCCAAGAGCCCATCGCATGCTAATCTTTTAATCCTTTTTAGAATGATGTGACCTAGTCTCAAGTGCCAGAGATATGTTTGATCCTCACCGGAAGAAAACTTTCTCTTTAAATGATTATTATTATTGATGAGTTTGCAACATTCACGGAAGATTTATGCATACAATCAATGATATAAAGAGAGTCCATCAGTTTGCCACAACAAATAACACCATTATTCCCAATAATAGAAACTCCACTATCAAAAATAACTGAATATCCATCACTGAACAACTTGGAAACTGAAATTAAGTTCCGCCAAAAAACCGGCACATATAAAACTTCTCTAAAAATCAAAATATTGTTTTCAAAGCATAAAGTAAAATCTCCAATGGCTACTGCTGATAGGGGTGTAAACGAACCAAGCCGAGCCGAGTAGTGAGTTGCTCGAGCTCGGTTCGTGTGATTTTGACCAGGTTCGAGCTCGGCTCGAGTTCGATTTTTTTAGTTTTGAAGCTCAAGCTCGATTGTAAAACCTCGAGCTCGGCTCGAATTTGGTTCGACAAGGTTGTAATCGAGCTAAAGCTCGTGAGCTCGAGCTCGAGCTTGATTCAAGAGAGAGAGAGGAGATGGAGTCTGTTTAGCACACCAGTCGTCGCCGTCGGAGTGGGGTTTAGCGTCACCGTCGTCTTGGCGTGGGTTGGGAATTGCCGGCGAGGATAGAGGCTGCGACTGGGGATTTTGGGAATTGGGGGTGCTGACTTGCGAGGGAGTGGGATTTTGGGAGGGTTTAGCTTAGGTTTTTTTTTTAAAAAAAATATTCTTTAATATATATTTATATTTGATATCTCAACTTTTATTTTTTTTAATTAGATTATAATAAACTGATCATATATTATAAGTAATGAGTTCTAAGCTGATTTTAAATTTTAATTTGTAATTATAAATTAAGATTTTTAATAGTTTATATAAAGTATAATTAATAGTTATAAACTTAAGAGTTTGTTTTAAATATACATTAATATTTGTATATTGAGTAACTATAACTTGGGAATATATTTTAATTATATAATTTTATCTTACTTTTTCATTATCTATACATTTTAACAAAAGTCATATGATTTAATAGTTTTTATAGATATATCATATACTATGCATTAATATTTGTATTTTGAGTAATTATAACTTAGAAGTTTGTTTTAACTATATTTTCATTCTTACTTTATGATTTAATTAGTTATATACATATATTATTCATATATATTTGAATATTGAGTAACTAAATTCGGAGTTCATTTAAATTATATATTTTTATCTTACTTTTCCATTATCTATACATTTTAGCAAAAGTAATATTTTTGAGTAATTATAACTTAGGAGATTGTTTTAACTATATTTTTATTCTTACTTTATGATTTAATTAGTCATATACATATATTATTCATATATATTTGCATATTGAGTAACTAACTTTGGAATTCATTTTAATTATATATTTTTATCTTACTTTTTCATTATCTATAAATTTTAGCAAAAGTACTATGATTTAATGATTTTAATAGATATATCATATACTATGCATTAATATTTGTATTTTGAGTAATTATAACTCTGGAGTTTGTTTTAACTATATTTTTATTCTTACTTTATGATTTAATAAGTTATATACATATATTATTCTTATATATTTGAATATTGAGTAACTAACTTTGGAGTTCATTTTAATTATATATTTTTATCTTACTTTTCGATTATCTATACATTTTAGCAAAAGTACTATGATTTAATGATTTTAATAGATATATCATATACTATGCAGTAATATTTGTATATTTAGTTATTATAACTTAAGAGTTTGTTTTAATTATATAATTTTATCTTACTTTTCCAATATATATACATTTTAACAAAAGTATTATGATTTAAATGTTTGTATATTCTTATTATACATTAATATTTGTGTATTGAGTAATATAACTTATGAGTTTGTTTTAATTATATATATTTTTATCTTAACTTTCCATTATGTGTACATTTTTTAAAATATATTAAAATTTAAAAGTATATACAAACATTATTATTTCAATAATAATATATTGTTTGTTTAATTTTCTCTTAGATTTACAAATAAAATAAATTTCTCATAGAATGGATTGTTTCAATTTTTAAATGAAATTAACTAATTTGATTAAGTGAAACTTTAAAATCACATATATCTATGAAACTATATTTGAAATAATTATCACTCATATAAATAATCTTCATTCCTAATTTAATATTTATCTTAATTTTATATAAATTATGTTTTTTATATGGTATGATTTATTTAATCATATTATTGTTATTTATAGACATATAGATGTAGTATTATCAAATAAATATGAAATATAATTATATAATAATAAAAGGTATAAAAATAGAAAAATATATAAATATTAAAATTTAATTAAAACGAGCTTATAAATGAGTCTATTCACGAGCTTATAAACGAGCATACTCGCGATCTCTTAAACGAGCTTATTCACAAGTCTGCTCGCGAGCCTGTTAAACGAGCCTGCTCGCGAACATGTTCGAGATCGAGCTCGATTCGAGCTTGAACTCGAATATGCTCGCGAGCCTGGCGAACCGAACTCGCTCGGAGCTCGAGCTCGGTTCGTTTATTAAACAATAGAACTTCGATCGAGCTTTTTTGAGTCGATCTCCGAGTAGCTCACGAGTAGCTCGGCTCATTTACATCCCTAACTGTTGAGACTCGCTCTCTGCTGCCCATTAAGATGGTAATCTCGTCATGCTTCAGCTGCCTTGTCGGCCTGAACCCCTGCAGAGTATAACAATCATGATCAGTAGCTCCAGTATCCACTACCCAAGAATTGGTAGAAACTGATGCTAAACATATTTCTATTATAAATGCACATGACGTACCTTGTCTACCCGTGCTAGGCACTAGAAAATTTACTTCACTTCGCTTGCGTTTGCATGGCCTGGTGATGGCTTTTGCCTTATCTTCTTCATCTAACCTTTTAAGCACTTCCTTTGCTTCAGCAACTGCCTTGTCAAGAGCTGACAAAGTTGGAGCGAACTTGAGTGCTATCATGTCAGACTCCTATCGCAATAGGGCCCTGAGTAACTCATGTAGAGGAAACTCGCGCCTGGCACCGAGAGACTTGATGAAACCATTATAAGAATCAGATAGAGAGTGCATGACGATGTTTATTTCTCCCCGCTTAATGATTCATCCACCTCTCTTTCTATATTTCTTCATAATTTTCATCATACTAACGAAGTGCATAGCCAACGAACTCCCATCAGTTATTTTCTTGCAAACCAGGTCTTTCACAAGATCATAACTTATAGTTCGTCTCACCTTCCAATATACTTTCACAAGTTCCCTCCATATCTCAACAACACTTTGCTATTTTCTTTACTTGTGCCTTAATTCTCTAAAAAGATTGTTCACGATGAGATAGCGAGTAAACTCATCAGAAGCTTTCCATCTTTCATAGAATTCTCGCTCATAGCCAAAACAATTCCAATACTGAGGAGACAGTGGGTCCATGTAAAGTATATAGGCATGTTTAGCAGTACAGAGTAGTTCCATCTGGAAAAATTTCCATTCAGGAAAATTCGGACAAGTTAAAAGGTTTGATTCTAAGAGGTTAACAATATGAGCAGTAGACATGTCTGAAAACAATAAACTAAAGCAGAAACTAAAACATAGTCGCAAACAATTGAAGCAATAAAATATTGAAACCTTATGATAAAACAATATTAATGTTTCCTCCAATTTGCCTAAGTATTACTATTGCAAGCCACACATGTGGACGTTTACAACAAAACACTTAACTAGACTGCATCTTTCAATTCCAGTCCTTTAATTCCAATCCATGCCCGGTTTCCTTAGACAAATGGAATTAATAATTGGAGACTAACTTAAGACCATATTATCCTACTGAGCAGGGACATCACAAATGAATTACACTCTGGATAACATCTATGCTAGCTTACAACCAAAGCCAACCCTCCCATATAAGGATCTGCTAGGACACACCCTGATCCCTTATAATAAGGCTGTCTCATTTAATTCAATCCTTAGAGAACTTATGAAAACTCAATACGCAAGCTACACATGTAGACGTTTACGTATGAACTCCCACTTCTCACATGAATTAAATGTTTGTTTTAAGAAATCCTATCTATCAGAACTTATGAATAACAAATTAAGTAAACTACACATGTAGACGTTTACCTAATAAATTACCCACTTCCAATAAAGGATCGCTTCGTGGAGGTCTTATTAAATAATGAGCTTAGTAATTTTTTTTAAATTCATAAGGTTCAATTGCACAAATTATTTTATGTAGCCATAACTATAACATTGCTAATATTCTATCATGCAAAGCATGAACACCGAATTCATAGTTATAATTAATTACATAAAATAAATCACATAGCATGCTTTAAAACTGTAAATAAAAGCAGTAAAAGTGCTCCTATTATCTACAACTTGCTTATATGCTACACAATTAATTTAAACACATATATCATGCGAAGACAAATAATAAAGCAAATAAAAAAAATGTCATCGTGGCCTCATGATACGGAATTAAGAAATAATTCTATCTATTACACTATGGAATTATTTCACAGATCTTCGACTGGGCCCCACTACTTGGACTGTGATCTGATTTTATTTTCTGAAATTTGGGCCTCCAAGATTTGATTCATCGAAAAATAGGACTATTGGGCTAGATAACCAAATTGCGGGTCGGGCACACAATGCAAGCCCAATATCCCGCGAGAACTCGGCCCGACGAGCCACCACTGGTGAACCACCGCTGTCGGTGACCCACCGTCGTCGTGGACTTGTCGGAATCACACAACAGCCATGCATGCACGTTGCATGGCTGCAGCCCGCGAAACGGACGTCGCCCTTTCGCATGCCGTTGCCCCGGCGTACGCCGTTGTTGCCCCACATGCTGGCCACCATCTTCTCCACCGTCGACACCCACAGCTTGCCAAAAAATGCACAAGAGATGTGGTTCAAGGCCTGCACGTACCCCGCGAAAACCCTAGGGTTTGCAACGCCACCGTTCGCGCCCAGCCCCGCCATCGGCCGTCCCCAGCCCATGACCTCCCTGCCCCTAGGCGTTGCACCATCGACGTCAACCGCCGGAGGGAGGAAGCGCCGCCGTGATGCGCGCAGGCCTGCGCAGGTGCCATGCCCGCACGAAGCCTAGGGCTTCGCCGTGTGCACGCGCCCTCGTGCACCTGACCGCCACTGCAGGCCGCTGCTGCCCTCCACCTCTGTGCGCACCGTCGGCGTGCCTTGCCGGCGCTCCTGCAGCCGCGCCTGAGAGCTCAGGGTGCTGCCCCTGCGCACGCAATCGCACGCGGCGAACCCTAGGGTTTCGCCGCTGTGCGCCACTGCACATGGATTCCCCGTGCCTCGCCGGCCTGCTGCACCACTTCACCGTCGTCCTCACAGCCTGCACGACTGCCGTGCACAGCCCTTGTGTCGGCACCATCGTGCGCTACCGCGCTCCGTCGTGCAAACGTTCTTCTCGTTCTTCCTTCTTCATGTTCTTCGTGTTCTTCGTTCTCCGTTTTACATATTTGATTTAAAAATTGAAAAATTACATGGAATTGCATCCTAATACAATTTTCGGAATTTAAATCTAACCACGAATTTATCTCGTTGGTGAAAAATGAATCCCTATAAAAGGGCGGATTAACCCGAGAACCACGAGGACGAAAACACAAACATACAATCCATAGACCATTCATGCATTCATTCAATAATAATTATCATGCAAACCATAGGTAATATTATTTTTCCTGACAGAGCCACTTAATCAACCTGGCTCTGATACCAATTGAAGGGATTCGTGAACTGAATCACGAAGTCCATTTGCCAAGATCTATAATTGGAATATTAAAAATAAATTTCTATGCCTATGATTATTCCTAGCATGCTCCTATTGATTATGCATAAGGGGGTTTATGCGGAATACCTGGATTGTAGAAACCTGAAGAACGACTACGTTGAGATTTAATCTTGATCTCTTTTCCCACACACAAAGATTAATTCCTAACAGATAAAGGGAATTAAATATGTGAAAATTAATTAATAATTATTGAAAACAAGGAGAGAGAAGAATGAAGATGATCCTCCTGATCTGATCTTCTGATCTTTATCCCAACGCAATCCGAATATCTGGTGAAGATTCCCTTCGGATTCCTTTTTTGGTTGAGAAGCACAATTTTCTCCTCGTTGCTCAGATCTTATTCGATCACCACAACTCCTAAAACATGGTTTGCTGTGTGCAACATATGATCTTGTGGTGTGTAGAGATTTGAGGAACTGAGGCCTATTTATAGAAAAATACTGGACTTCTATTGGGCCTGAGTTTTCATGGGCCAGACCAGGGACCAGAATGCAAATAACAAATAAGGCCTATCAATTAATTAATTCCCATATTTAACCCAGAATATAATTAATTAATTAATATTGATTCATTCCACCAGAGAATCAATATTGTCCTACCTATTTGCTACCACGTTTTTAGGTACGGGTTGCATGGGCTAGATTTATCCCCACATTTAAGGTTACAAACATTCGTTAATTAATTTAAGCTCTGACAAGCTATTTAATTAATTTACATCTTATATTCTTGAGTCAATCCACTCAAACCTTTTCACTTATGCTTGAACTTAATCAGCCTGCAGGACTTTAGCATAACGAACCTTTTGAGTTGCTCAGGGAATGTCACCATCCTATACTGGATGTGGTTACCTAATTCCAGTACCAGACAGTCATACACAGATTGCTATCACCCAAGATACAGATATACAAGCTCAACTAGATCCTTTCACTGCAACTCAAAGTGATGCACAATCTGCATATACTTCTGTACTTTCATTTAGGTTTAGGATCTCATCAAGCCATAGAGATATAGATTCTTTTAATGTCAAATAAAAGAATCGATCTCAACTTAGGTCCTTATCAATGTGTGCCCCGCACCAGCATACCAAGCCATTCAAGATAAGATGCTTATTACCGCGTATGCTACAGCCTACACCGACAGTTTATCCTGGAACTGTCTACGCTGTGATAACCATTTATATCTCGCTAGGTCAAATGATCCATACGATCTTCCATGATCTACTACACACCGTATGATCTCCCTATCGACGAGATAAGAGGATAATTGCGTTTGCGAAACATGTTTGTTAATTTACACAGGCGATGAACATACAACATTTATGATTCCCACTATATTAACCAATCGACCTTGTACATAATATACTGATAAGTTAGGATTTTCACTAACTTATCTTGCAGTTCTTTGACTGATTGTGTAGTGTTTAGATCGTTTTTGTACTTGTTTTTGTGCATGAATTGGATTTTGTACTTGGAAAGCCGTGTTTGATGAATCGTGCAGGTTTCTAGTCGAAAAAACAGAGGAATCAGTTCCAGTGTTCGAGACCTCGTCGATCGACGAGGACCCTTAGTCGATCGACGAGGCATGACATTGCCAAGCGGTCGACGAAGCAAAGAAGACCTCGTCGACCGATGCTGTTCAGACGCGATCGACGAGGCAGAAAATGGAGACGTGATCGACGAGGATCAGAAGCGGTCGACGCGCATGCGGGAATCCTGTTTCTACTCTGATTTGGAGATAGATGCATATCTAATTCTAGATACTGCTAGATACATCTTTCATCATTATAAATTCATGTAATTTTCGACTTTTGAGAGAGAGAGAGAGTTAGAGCAATTATTAGAATATTAGAGTTGAAGAATTCTTAGGGTTTTTATGTTTTGAAGACAAGTTTCTACGAGAAGATTTCCGGATTCTAGTTTTTATGCAATTCAGGTTGTATTTTTCTATGATGAGTATTAATCTGAATATGTGTGGCTAAATCCCTTCTCAGATTCTAGGGTTTCAAACTATCAATGTATGCATGTTGTGATTAATCGAATTATTTTCCCTTTCCCTTCGTAGTTTGTGAAATCTGTGCTTATTCATAATCTTGATTTGCTGATCACTTATTAGGATTATCTAGTTGATTACTTGAGACGTAACTGTAATAGTTTTCAATCGAAAGAGATTTTCACAATATAATCTGATTTCTTGTCGTAACTGAAGGAGACTAATTGTAGGAATAAATCTATAGAACTTGGGAGTTAGTTAATTTATCTTGAGACCGAATGGAGATAGGTAATTGACTAATCTACTTTACGAATTGTCAAACAAAGAAGTTCGTAATACTTTTCTGATGTTTCACTACGAAGAGGAATTAAAATTGGGAATTAATCGATTCATTCATACATGTTATACTTGATAGGTAGATATCCCTGGGATCTGTGTTTCTCTTATTTGACTTCAAAAGCTATTTAATTTTCCTGTTCAATTTTCGCTTGCAAAGATTGAGATTTCCAAAACAACCAAAACCTTTTCATCTGATTTTCCTAATCAATACTTTCGAGAACGCTTGATTTAGTACTTAAAGATTATTCGTTACTTCTTTCCCTGTGGGATCGATAATTTTATCTTTGCCGCTGTATTATTAGCTCTGCTAAGTCGCAGTTAAATAATATTGCGATCAAATTTTGGCGCCGTTGCCGGGGAAAGAATAGAATTAATCTTACTATTAAATCTGTGATTGAAATATTGCTTTAGGCTGTAATTTTCGTATTTTTTCTGAATTTTCTCGCATTTTTGTTTTCCTCGTCGATCGACGCTATTTCGCCTCGATCGACGAAGCTGTTTTACTTCCGTCGATCGACGGATACGTCTCGTCAATCAACGACTTCGTATTTCTTTCTCAGAATTTCAATTCGTTTGTTTTTATTTTCCAGTTGTATCTCACTACCTCCTTTGCTGTACAGGTAGTGCATGAGCACGCGAGCCAAAGGAAAGGACCCACTCTACTATTATCCGGATATTGAAGCTACTTGCAGAAGAATCCGAAGAAACAAGCGTGCTCAGGAAAGTTCGAGTGGTCACACAATGGACGATAACGTACCACCGCCTCCGCCAGTCCTAACTGCAGAGGAGCAGGCTTTGCTTCTCCAAGAAGTCCAAGCTATGAGGGCGCAAATCCAACAATACGACCTCGAGAGGAACAATCCAAATGGAAGGGATCTTCGCCATAACCCGCTGTTTGAGGACAA
The DNA here is from genome assembly GCA_026898455.1 of Plectranthus barbatus. Taxonomy (NCBI): domain Eukaryota; kingdom Viridiplantae; phylum Streptophyta; class Magnoliopsida; order Lamiales; family Lamiaceae; genus Plectranthus; species Plectranthus barbatus. Next base: position 581,979 of record JAPKLW010000114.1, on the reverse strand, counting down.
TCCCGACAATGGAGAGGAAGACAATCAGGATCATCCTCCAGAAGAGTCTGACGATGAGGAGGAGGAAGAAGAAGCCATGCAGAACCGGTACAAACCTCGGTTCAAGGAGACAGATTTCAAGATTGGCATCAATGCCAACAATTTTGAACTGAAGACCGGATTGGTACAGATGGTGCAACAAAACCAATTCGGAGGAAGGGCTACCGAGGATCCTTATGCGCATTTGGACAAGTTCATCATGCTCTGCAATACGGTGAAAATTGCAGGAGTCAGCAAGAGTGCCATCCGAATGCGTCTGTTCGCATTCTCTCTGAGGGATAAGGCACAGTCATGGTTCACTGCACTGGACAAAGGAAGCATAAGTACGTGGACCGAACTGAGAAACGAGTTTCTAGGGAACTTCTTCCCTCCGAATGTGATTCGGCAAAGGCGGAAAGAGATCATCAGGTTCGCTCAAAGGCCTGATGAAAGCTTCAGCGAGACATGGGATAGATTCAAGGACCTGCTGAGAGCCTGTCCCGGACATGGTTTTCCGCCAGGAGAACAAGCTGAAGCATTCTATGAAGGGCTAAATGACAAAACAGCCAAACTGGTGGACACCACACTGGGAGACACCATCATGACGAAAAGTGGGAAAAAGGCCATGGAGTTCTTCCAGAAGATGGCCAACAACACTCAACGGTGGTCTACAAGCCGAACTCGGCCGGTGAAAGCTGTAGAGAAAGTGGTGGAAAAAGCTGTGGAAAAAGTTGCCGAGCAACTGGATTTGGCATCCGAGCTGAAAAAGCTCAGGGAAGAGTTTGCTAACCTGAAGCAAGAAAAAACGGTTGCTGCAGTGGAAGCAGCGCAGGGGCCTATCGAGGAGAACAATGCTGACGTGAATTTTGTTCAGAGGAATGGTTATCAGAACAACTATCGAGGTGGTTACCAGCACCACAATCAACAGAATAACCAGCCCTACAATTACAATCACGCAAGGAATCATCCTGGGTTCTCTTATGCAAATCCACAAGCTGCAGAACAACCACCGCAAGGATTCGCCGTACAAAACGGAGAAGTGATAGAGAAGAAGAAGCTGAATCTCGAGGAGATTTTGGCTAAGTTCATGGAAGGCTCCACAGATACTGTAACCAAGCTGAAACAGGAGATTTCGGGGGTGAACACAAAGGTCGATCAGGTGCAAAAGCACGTGCAGATCATTAAAAATCAAGTCAGTCAGATCGCCGAAGCCCTTGGGACCAAACACAAGCCGGGGCAACTTCCGAGCAACACCCAGGTCAATCCCAAGAATCAGAATCAGAGGAATCAAGTAAACGCTATCACTCTGAGAGGAGGCAAGACCTATGAAGGGCCTGAACAAGCAGAAACAGGGGCCCGAGATGAAGCAGAATCCGAAGAAGAGGCCGAAACCGCTCCAGGCGAAGCTCCGTTGATCGCCGGAGCATCCTCGTCGATCGACGGACCCTCAAAAGAGGTGTCAACCGAGCCTGAACCTCGTCGATCAACGGCTGCTCCTCAACCGCCAATGAAGAAACCGCCTCTGCCGTATCTGCAGCGGTTTGCCAAGACCAAGATGAACGAAAGATATGCACGATTTCTGGAGACAATGAAGAACGTGCATATCAACATCCCATTGGTAGAAGCTCTTCAAGAGATGCCCGGGTACATCAAGTTTCTGAAAGACATGGTCTCTCAGAAAAGACCGTTCTTGGAGCATGAGACGGTCAACCTGTTCGAAGAGTGCATCGCCATCATCCAAAAGAAGATGCCGATCAAAAGGGAGGACCCTGGTTCTTTCACAATCTCTTGCATCATCGGAGGCGAGACCTTTGGAAAAGTTCTTTGTGACTCGGGGGCATCAATCAATCTGATGCCGCTTTCAATCTTCAAGCGGCTAAAGATCGGCAGCATCAAGCCCACGACGATCTCACTGCAGATGGTTGATCGATCAGTCTCCTATCCAAAGGGCATTGTTGAAGATGTGCTGGTGAGGGTAAAGGATTTCATAATCCCAGCCGATTTTGTGGTACTTGACATGGAGGAGGATCGAAATATTCCTGTAATTCTTGGAAGACCGTTTCTGAAAACTGGAGGGGCATTGATCGACATCCGAGATGGCAAGCTGATGTTCCGAGTGAACAATGAGTCCGTCACGTTCTCAATCTACAAGGCAATGCAGAAGCACGACAATGGAAGTTATGCAGAAGAATGCCACATGATCAACTGCTTCAGCCCGGTAATGTCTTCCCCCTTCACTTGTCTGAAAAGTGAGGCGGATTTTCTGGAAAACTGTTTGCAACATTCCCTCTCCTCTTCTGAAAATCTGGATGAAGCCACTGAGGAGATCATGAATCTAGTCATGGAACTAGATGTGTTCGAGGAAATTACCCGAGAAAAAGAACTCAAAAGAGAGTCGCTGCCGAGCCGTTTCAGGAAGCTTTCGTCGACCGAGTCTGCAGTCTCGTCGATCGACGCCAAGACCACACCTTCGTCGATCGATGAAGACCCCTCGTCGGTCGACAAAAACCCAGGACAGTCGATCTCCAGCTCCAATCCACCCATTCTGGAGCTCAAGACACTCCCAGCACATCTCAGGTACGCATTCCTAGGCTCAGACAGCACTTACCCTGTTATCGTTTATGCTTATCTTTCACAGGGGGAACTTGACAAGCTGCTGCGAGTTTTGCGAACATACAAGTCCGCCATTGGATGGACCTTGGGAGACATCAAAGGGATCAGTCCTTCGCTGTGCATGCACAAGATCATCCTTAAAGAGGATGCGAAACCAAAGAGACAAGCACAACGACGTCTGAATCCTATCATGCAAGAGGCTGTCAAGAAGGAGGTTCTCAAACTCCTTGACCATGGCATGATCTACCCGATTTCCGACAGCAAGTGGGTAAGCCCTACACAAGTAGTAGCCAAGAAAGGAGGAATGCAAATTGTGAAGAACGATGATGGAGAGGAAGTAGCACAAAGACCGATCACGGGATGGCGAGTTTGCATTGACTACCGAGCCTTAAACTCTGCCACGTGCAAGGATCATTACCCTCTTCCATTCATTGATCAAATGCTAGACAGATTATCTGGTTATCCTTTTTACTGCTTTCTTGATGGTTACTCAGGGTACAATCAGATAGCTGTGGCGCCGAAAGATCAGCACAAGACGGCATTCACCTGTCCATATGGGGTATTCGCCTACCGACGGATGCCCTTTGGACTATGCAATGCGCCGGCCACATTCCAGCGATGCATGACGGCAATCTTCCACGACCTCATCGAGAAAATCATGGAGGTATTCATGGATGACTTCTCAGTTTTTGGTAGCTCATTCGATGTCTGTTTGCAGAACTTGGCTACCGTACTTGAGAGATGTGTCAAGACAAATCTATGCCTCAATTGGGAGAAGTGCCACTTTATGGTAAGAGAAGGAATCGTGTTGGGACATCGAGTGTCAGCCGAAGGATTGGAGGTCGATCAAGCCAAAGTGATAGCCATTGAGAAGATGCCACCACCGACAAACGTCAAAGCCGTCCGAAGTTTCCTAGGCCACGCAGGATTCTATAGGAGGTTCATCAAAGACTTCTCAAAGGTATCCCGGCCCTTGTGTAACTTGTTGGAGAAGGATGTGTCTTTCGTTTTTGATGAAGACTGCCATCAAGCATTTGAGAAGTTGAAAGAAGCGCTGGTAACCGCACCAGTCCTGACTGCACCAGACTGGGATGAGCCTTTCACATTGATGTGCGACGCCAGCGACTATGCTGTTGGAGCAGCTCTGGGCCAAATGAAAGGAAGACTCTTCCATGTGATCCAATATGCCAGCAAAAGTATGAATCCAGCTCAGTGCAACTACACCACGACGGAAAAAGAGATGCTCGCGGTCGTGTTCGCATTCGACAAGTTCCGGCCTTATCTGATAGGCTAAAAAACAATTGTCTACACCGACCACGCAGCGATCAAGTACTTGTTTGCAAAACAAGATGCCAAGCCCAGACTGATTCGGTGGATTCTGCTGTTGCAAGAGTTCGACTTGGAGATCAAGGACAAAAAGGGAAGCGAGAATGTCATCGCCGATCATTTGTCGAGACTCGAGCCAGTCAAGGGGTCGATCAAAAAGTGACAATCCGAGAGATATTCCCCGATGAGCAGGTCTATGCCTTGAGGGACATGAAGGAGATGTATGAATCCAAAACCCCGTGGTTTGCAGACTTCGCCAATTTTCTGGTCGGAGGCGTCCTTCCTCCGGACTCCTCTCCATATGCAAAGAAGAAGTTTCTGCACGATGTCAGATTCTACTATTGAAAGGATCCGTACCTGTGGCGCAGATGTGCTGACGGCGTCATTCGCCGCTGTGTGCCCCAGTCCGAATGGCACAAAATCTTCGAGGCATGTCACTCATCTCCATCCGGTGGACACCATTCAGCCAACCGGACTGCCTTCAAAATCCTTGCAAGCGGATTCTATTGGCCTTCCATCTACGAAGTCTGTCGCAGATGGATAACAGGCTGTGATCGCTGCCAGAGGATCGGCAACATCTCGCGAAAGAATGAGATGCCACAAACACCGGTGATTGAGGTTGAAATATTTGATGTCTGGGGGATCGATTTCATGGGACCCTTCCCAAAATCGCAAGGATTCACATACATCTTATTGGCAGTTGACTATGTATCACGGTGGGTCGAAGCCATTCCGACAGCCACCAACGACTCCAAAGTCGTTATCAAGTTCCTGAAGAAGCTGATGACAAGATTCGGAACACCGAGAGCCCTGATCAGCGATGGGGGATCACACTTTTGCAACAAATGGATCTCATCTCTACTTGCCAGATACGGAGTAAAGCACCGTGTCACCACTCCATATCACCCTCAAGGGAATGGGTTGACGGAATTATCCAACAGAGAAATCAAGCAGATATTGGAGAAGACGGTCAAGCAAAGAAAGGATTGGGCGGCAGTCCTCGATGATGCACTTTGGGCATACCGCTCCGCCTATAAAACACCGATTGGGACTTCTCCGTATCAGCTGATCTTCGGAAAGTCATGTCACTTTCCTGTCGAGATGGAGCACAAAGCTTGGAGGGCGGTGAAAGAATTGAATTTGGATTGGAAGACAGCAGCAGAAGACCGCGCCATGGCACTAAATGAATTAGAAGATTTTCGGGACGAGGCCTATGAGAACAACGTCATCTACAAGAATCGAGCGAAGAGATTCCACGACAAAAAGATCCGCTCGCATGTCTTCACTTCAGGTGATAAGGTTCTCCTCTTCAAATCCTGTCTTCGATTCATGCCCGGAAAGCTTCAATCAAAGTGGGCCGGACCATACACCGTAATTAGCCAATTTATGAACGGTGTAGTTGAATTAGCCGGACAAGATGGAAAGACCTTCAGAGTGAACGGGCAGAACCTGAAACCGTACTACACCCCTCTTCAGATTGGAGCAGTGGAGAAGTACTACTTGAACCGCCCTTAAAGTCAGGTATTGTCGAGCTAGCGACAATAAACCAAGCACTAGTTGGGAGGTAACCCAACAGTTCCTGTTTTAATTATTTCTCTTATTTTCGAGTCAGTCAGTTTCATTTTTTTTCAAAATTGTGTCGAGTCCAGTCGGGCCACGAAGATCGTCAAAAATTGGCATCGATCGACGAAGAAAAACTTCCTCGTCGACCGTAGCCAATTCTCGTTGATCGACGAAGGAAAACTTCCTCGTCGACCGAAGCCAATTCTCGTCGATCGACGAGACAAAAATGGGCTTCGTCGATCGACGAAGACCCCTCGTCGATTGACGAGGTCGATTCTGAGCCACGAACAGAGGCGGGTTTTTAAACCCCCTCACCTCATTTTCTCCCTCACAAACACAAACACAAACACACGCACGGTTTTTCTCTCCCAACCCCAACTTCAATTTTTTTTTCTCTCCAAAATCGTCGAAATCAACCATGGTATGTATCCTAACACTCTCCTTTTCGATTATTTCACATGATTTGAATGATTTGAGCATGATTTTTGACAAAATTTGAGTTTGGAGCCCTTGTTTCATTTTTTTGAATTTTGTCGATTTCGTTGCTATTCGTGGTGATTACTCGATATGGTTTGTGGTTTTCATCGATATACTTGCTCGTGATTGATTTGTGCTTGAGTTTCATTGAATTTTTTTTTTCATACGAAGGTTTGGGGGAATTTTTCTTGTTTGGGTGATTTTCTAGCTTTATTATTTCTGGAACAAATTCTGTCTAACGTGATGATAATAGGCTAGAATTGAGAGTGAATTGCATGAATGTCGAACCAATTTTGCATGGGTACATCGATTTCTTCAGATTTTTGCTCAAATTTGATATGCTTGCATTGGGATTTTTTGAAGAATGGTGATGAATTTTGACATATCCTTTCACTACCCTTGCAGATTGACAATGGACTTCCAACCTACATTCACCAAACGGTCCCATTAGAAGCGTTACGAGAAGTTCTTGGGGGAAGAGTTCGCAATCCGACAGACACTATATCCCTGCCCGGAGACGATGCATTTGCTGGGCATTCGTAACGACGTTGAGAACCTCTTGGAGAGGATTGGCTGGGGTGCATGGGTGACTGGCCGTTGGCCAAATTATCCGGCATTGGTCTTGGAATTCTTTACATCACTCCGAATCTTCGAGGTCGAGCCAGGGCCAGAGCCTACCACGATTGGGTTCCAGCTGATGAACAATTACCACGAGCTCCCAAGGAACCAGCTCGAGAAAATTTGGGGAGTCTACGAAGGGGGAGATGGTGTTCCTCCCCCAAGCTTCGACAGTGCTCGCTTCTGGTCCCAAATCGCTGCAGAGGCAAGTGATGACTTGCGGGTGTTCGACTCGGGGAATTTGAAGGCTTCCTCCATTGACAACCCTATTTTCAGATTCATCCAGAGATGTATGGGGGTGTCGCTTTCCGGCAGGAACGAGAGCAGCAAGGTCAGAATTGGAGAACTCTACGCCCTCTACTGCATGTTGACAGAGGGAAAGTTCAGCCTGGGAGCGTTTGTCATGGACCATTGGAAGAAGCAAATCAAGGCCAAGAAAGGCAACATTTGGAGCGGGGGATTGATCACCCCGATTGCAGAATTTTTGGGGATTGACTTGTCACAATTTGAGGAGCTCGACGATGACAACCAAGGTCTTGGCACGGGGGCTTTGGTGAGGATGATGATGATTTCGCCGCGGGAAAGAGGTTGGTCCCTGCGGATGTCCAATAGAGACCGGTTTCCACTGCCGAACCGGCACCTCACACACGTCACCGATTATCACTTCCGTGATAATTGGTTGATGAGCACCCCCGCCCACACGAGGTTGATGACCGGTGCACGAGGAGGTCCAGGCACCTCCAGACTTCGACACCGACCACAGACCCAGCCGGACCAGAGAGAGCCAAAGCCGCCCCCAGAAGCTGATGAGGAGGACGAGGACGAGGATGACGAGGGAGGACAGCACATTCCTGATCAGACTGGTGGACAGCCACCACACCACTTCGCGGGAGAGTCTTCATCTTCCGGGGTGGATCTGGCGACGATCTACCAGTACATGCAGCAGCAGGCTGCTTTGCAGGCAAACTTCCAGCGGAATGTGAACACGAGGTTGGATACCCTCGATGTTCAGATGCAGCAGCTGCTCCTCAACACGCAGCCTCAGTCCAGTTCCCAGCCACAGCAGATCGTTCGACAGGAACCCCGCCGCCGACTACCAGTGTGGGCATCATCCGATGTTCAGATGGAGGATCCTTCCGATGAGGAGGAATGAGGTATCGTTTCTCTTTTCCTTATCTAACTTTCAAACTTTTCCACTCTTTCGAGTGAATAAGTTTGGGGGGATGATGATAGGAAAAGGGAAACGTTTGTTTGTTTTCAATTTTTACCTGCTTTCATTTTTTCTAATTTTTTTTTTTTGTTGATTTTTCAGTGTTTTTGATTTTTTCGTTTATTCTGAACCATCACCATCCTTGTTCTTTTGCTTCAGTGTGAACAATTGCTCTCTGCAAGGCTTTTTTATTTAAAATTAGTATTTTTGAACTCTCGATACCGAGAGGAGATAATCACTAGTTGATAATTTAGGATTTAATTGCCTGACCAAGAAATTAATTCCACATTGATAGATTTTCCACCAAAATATCTTTTCTGGGTTAGAATATTTGTTTCTTGCATGTTGATCAGATTGGTAGATTTCCCTAGAATCTGTGCTTTTTAATATTTGTTTTTTATCCCTTTAAATTATTTGTTTTGAAAAACCAAAACCCTTCAAAGTTTGATTTGCCCAAACAAAAGTTTTGAAAACCATATTCAGTACATGATTCTCCCTCGTTGCACTATCCTTGTGGGTTCGACAACCTTCGGGTTCTATAAATGTATTTGCCCTTTGCTATAATTTGTATGCAGATTTAGCATCGATCAAATTGGCGTCGTTTCCGGGGATAGTCAGACGGCGAGTTATTACTGGATTGCTTGAAGAACTTCTGGATTGGGTTGTATTTTCTTTTTTCTGATTTTTCGAGTCTGGTGTTGTTTTTCTTTGTTTTTGGGTCTGTTGCTGTGTTTTCATTCGCGTGAGTTTTCTTTTGTGATACGTCTGTTTCGGCCGAGGTGAGTCCCACCACGGTCGAGACGAGTTCTCTATCCCGGTTGAGATAGGATCTGCCACGGCCAGGACAACATGATTTTTCCTCGTTTTCTGTGCAGGTGCATGAACACGCGGAACAAAGGGAAGATACTTGAGCCCTTTATACCTGAGATCGAAGCAACCTGCAGAAACAACAGAAAGAAGGGAAAGAAGCTGAATTTTGAGATTGAAGCAAACCCGGAAGCCCCGCTAGGAAGAAGCAATCCGCTGGGAATGAGGAAATGGAGCGGTGAAATCGGCAATTAAGCTGCCTCCTTCCGAGTACACCACGGTCATTCAGAACCGGAAAGTCTTCATGATTGACTCAAGAGGTCAACGAGTCTGGACTCGATCCCCTTGGTGAGCTGAGCAGAGTCGAGCGACAACGGTAAATAAGGCACTGAATGGGAGGTAACCCATTGTGTTTTTGTTTTCTTTTAGTAATTTCAATTTATTTCTATTTTGTTTCTTTCACTTGCTCCCTTTGTACTTAAAGAAAACAAGTTTTGAGTTCTGTTTCGACCGAGGCAGAGTCAGCCACGGCCGAGACAGAGGTCCGAGATGTGGAACACTTCGACCGATAAGGGGGTCGACAAGAAGGCTCCATCCCGGCCGAGGTAAGGCTGCTATTTGGTAAGGCGACTCTCATAGAGTTATTGAAATGCATTCATATTTACCTTAATATTTAAAATATTCAAGGCTCTAACCGTATTCTTCGACTCATATTTTATTATACTCTCTAGCCGTCTTTCGTGTCAAAAGGACTAATAGGAAATGCAATAAATTTTTGGCCAAGTTCAATCATTTTCACAAAAAAATCACATTTTCATGTTTTAATTTGAAAAGCATTTAAAAGCAATATTCTAGATTTGCAATTAGATAACCCTCCTTAGTTTTGTAAGTGCACTAGGTGATAACTGCCACCTGCTTATCGTCCTTGATTTCTATCACTTTCAATAACTATGAATATATTTATCAAAGCTATTATAATTAGAAATAGGGAAAACAATGAAAAATATCTTAAAGTATTGGTCAACAATGAAAAATACCCAAATATTTCTCCTTTATTGAATTATACTCAAATGTTTAATTTTGTCAATTAAAAATACCATCCACAACGAAAAATGCCCCAATATTTTTCTTATCACTAAATTACACCATAATGATTGATTTTATCGATTAAAAATACCCTCAATTGTTAACGGTGTTAAAATTTTGATGAATCATACATTGAATGATGCTTGACATTTCCTGTTTTTATATATATGATGTTGGGAATATCCTACCCCTTTAGATCTTATTGTTTATTTGTATTGGTTTTGGTGCATCAAAGCCAGATTTTCTAGTCTCTAGCAGCTTAGAATTGTGTCAAAATTGTAAAAATTTTGTATAGGATGATTATAATCTTGTTGTAATAGTGTTAGAAATGATTTACTAAAGATTGTTGAAGAATCCAACAGAGTACGAGAAGTTTGCTGAAGGAGTTAGCAAAGTGCGAAGAGATTGCTAGAAGACTCAATCAAAATGCGAATAGATTTCTGAGGGGTTTAGCAAACACAAAGGTTGCTAAGGATGCTAGCAAACAACGAAGTATCGGAAGGCTAGCAAATATACGGAGATTGATGAAGGCACTCAGCGAACAAACCAAGTTGCTAAAGGAATGTAGCGAACAAATTGCTGAATCTCAGCAAGGTTGTTAAGATCTTAGCAGACAAATGAAGAACTCAACAGAGTGTTCCGATAGCAATCAGCAATCATCTGAAGTAGCGAAATCAAAGGATCTCCAATTTCTAGAGTTTAAAGAATCCTGAAATTGAAAAGCTGATTTATTCAAAAGATAAAAAGGAGATTTATGTTTGAATCTTCGTCTATATATGTTGGCTAAATAAGGAAAGAGCTAATCAAATGAAGAAGAGACCTGAAGAGTCTTTGTGCTTTTCAGAAAAGGAAGAACGAGGATTGGTTGTCAGACAAACAGTGTCTAACGGACATAAAGATTCAAACATTTATGTTTGAATCTTCGTCTATAAATAGAAGGATTTGCAGAGTGAGAAAAAGTTCGGTCAGCTCGAAAGTTTGATAATTATGCGAAAATACACGCACAAACTTTGCCAAATTTAAAATCCGATCAAACATCAATCGAGGCTTTGCTAAAGCTACCGTGTTCATCACGAGACCCTATAAGCTTGCTTCTGAGGTTATTCTTGGAGTTCTTTATGTCTAAGGAAGAACTTAGTAGTCATCTTGATCTGCAAGGTTGACTAGTACGGGCAACTGCTGCAAAGGAGAGAAGTTCAAGGAAGAAGTATAAAATTCATAATCCAACATTTGAGGAGGCTGCGAAGTGCATCCTAACTCCGAGAAGTGTTGATAAGATTAAGTTCAAGGGTGCTTGAAGGTGCGCTGTGACCAGACAGAGGAGCTACTTGCAGTAAGAGATCAAGTCCTGCCTGTTGTAATCTATCTTAGTGAATTTCCAATTAGCAAACTGAAGAGTGGACGTAGAACGTTTGTTCGAACCACTATAACCTTTGTGTTATTTACTGCTTACTATTTTATCGCTTACTTGCTGATTGAAACCCAACACCTCAAGTCTTGGTGTATAACTTGCATAAAGTTAAATACCTCTCGAGCTTAAATACATATCTTGTAAAGACTTGCTGAGTCGAGAACTCAACAAGATAAGTGCAAGACATTTAACATTTCGTTGTATAAACATAACTCTAATCGGGGACCAACATATGTGTCATATATTGTATTAAAATTAACGTATAATTCATCAAAATTTTAACACCATAAGCGATGTAGGTATTTTTAATCGACGGAATAAAATATTAGGGCATAATTCAATGATATAAGAAATTTTAGGATATTTTTCAAAGTGAAGGGTATTTTTAGTTAATAAAATAAAAAATTAGGGTATAATTCAAGCAAAAGAAAACATTAGCGTATTTTTATAGTTGATCAATATTTTAGGATATTTTTCATAGACTCTTAAACATAACTCTAACTATATACTCCATTCGTTCCACTTTATTATTCTCATTTTTGTTTTTTCATATGTCTCATTTATTATTCCCATTTTAAAAAATGAAAAATTAATCAACAATCACACATAAATTATTAATTTATTTTATCTATATCTCTTTCGTTATTGTGCCGAAAAAAAACTAGACAATTTAAGTGGGACGGAGGGAATATTTTTTTTAAGATTAGATAATTGTTATTTTAGTAGTCATAATAATAAGATGAATAATAGTTATAATAATAATAATTATTATTATTATAACAACAAAACAATAATCTTAATTGCAATAATAATTGATATTGAATCTATATGTTAAATTGCATATTTGTTATCTACTAATATTATAGCATAATAATTATATTTATTTAGTTATTTGTCATTTTCCCTCCAAAATTTTCACATCAACATTTATATTATTTTTTAATTTATTAATATTTACCAACCTATTTAAATTTTTTCTAACTATTACTATACTACATCATATTATTTTAAAATAAAAAATTAAAATTTTTATTTTTATCCAAGTTTTAATTAATTATAAAATCCATCTTATTTTAAAATAGAATAGTTTCAAATATAACTTTCCCACCTCTAAATGATATTATTCAAATTTCATATAACATATATAATATCATAACAAATTAATTCTAAATATTTTTATTGAATTCTAGAAAATCAAAATAACAATTTTATATTATTAATAATAATAATATTATTTTATCAATAATAATGATTTATTAAAAATTAAAAATATTTTTAGATTATTATTAAAAAATGCATGTGAATATATAATATCGTGAAGTATATTAAAATATTATAAGATGAGGTATTATTTAATCTATATAATATATTAAAACAAAGCAGTCATTCATAACTGTTCCCGCCTAAAATATGTGTCAGTTTTGTTTTCCTTTTTTTTAGCAATAATTTTTCTTCCGTCAATCATTTTGATAAAAAATATATAATATAAGAAGTATTAATAATAGAAAAACTAAATATACATAATAAAATATACATTATTTAATGAGAGTAAAAAATATTATAATCAACACAATACTAATTATTAAATTAAAATAAATAACAAATTATGAATATATCAACAAAAAAAATAAACTATCAACCGACAACCAAACATAATTACATAACTAATAAATATATTACCGTAAATGTTACATAACAAATTATGAATATATCAACAAAAAAAATAAACTATCAACTAAACATAACTAATAAATATATTACCGTAAATGTTACATATTAATTTACAAAAATAATGTGTTATTTAACTTAGATTAAATACATATAATGTGGAGTAATAACAAAATATATATTATTTAACGAAAGTCAAAATATTATAATCAACACAATATTAACTATTAAATTGAAATAAATAACAAGTTATGAATATAATAACAAAAAAAAGTCCACTACCAACTAAATATAACTAATAAATATATTACGGTAATGTTAAATACTAATTAACAAATAATAATGTGTTATTTAACCTAGGTTAAATACACAAATATGAAATAATAACTAAATTAATAGTAATATAATATGTAATAGTCCGAGTTTAGTAATATTTTTTATATTATTTAGTGGACATTTTTTTAGAAGTAATAGTTACTAGAAAAAAACTTAAGATATGATATCAAATTTAAGTCCATAGAAATGTTGTGAAAAATATTCATTTATCTCGAGATGTCAAAGTATAAAATTCAACTGCGCCCAATTTAATAAAAAAAATTGATATTAAAAATTTTAATCCTCCCATCTTTTCAAAATTTACACAACTATATGATTAAGAACTTTTATGTACAAAACTATTATATATAATCACTAGCAGATCTACGTGCAAGATAGAGGGGGCTCCAGCTCCCCAACCGATTTTTTTTAATTTTATATATATAATGTTGTGATCCAATTATTTTATGAATTAAGTAATGTTTAAAGGACTTATATTTTTTTATAATACTTAAAAGGTAATACTTGCGTGCAACGCACGGATAATATTCTAGTGGATATTAAATCTCACAATGCGTAGGTGTAAAATATAGTAATCTCTGAAAAAAATAGCATTGAATTCAAAAGTAGTTCTTTAGAGAAAAGAAATAACATTTCGCCATTTTACAAAATTAATTGGAAAAATAGAAAAATACATCACAAAGTTTAATAAATTATGGAATTATATCAAATATTTTTTCGGTAGGAAAATATATTACGAATTAAGTTTACTTCTTCTATTAGGTAAATTTTTCATCTATTGTTGACTTAACAGATAAGTGCCACGTGGCAAATATTCAACGCCATGTGTTGCTGATTAGATTTCATGTGACATTATGTAAGGAAGTATTTCTACTTATTTGTTATTTTGATATGTCAAATGAATGAATAGAAGCCATCAGTTTAGAGTGTCTTTAGTTTAGGTTAGGTCGTACAAACTTGTAATATCCAGTTAGGATGTCTATTGAGTTGTTATGGAGCTGATCAAGACAAGCGGGATAGGAATCTAAATCACCAGTTTGGAAAGTGTGAAGGATTAGAAAAAACTAGATCATAGTCTAAAACTGATAAATCAATGAAATATATCGAAGACATCAACTTGGTTCTTCTCCAGTTTACAAGACCAATTTCCTCTCATACATACAGACAAAGAGATTAAGCTAGAGGAATCATTAAAGATTATTATTCAAAATGCATATGAATATATAATATTGTGAAGTATATTAAAATATTAAAATGCGTAGGTGTGAAATATAGTAATCTCTAAATGAAAAAAAAAAAGAATAGCATTGAATTTAAAAGTAGTTCTTTAGAGAAAAGAAGTAATATTTCACCATTTTAGAAAATTAATTGGAAAAATAGAAAAATACATCACAAAGTTTAATAAATTATAGAATTATATCAAACATTTTTTCGGTGGGAAAATATATCACGAAGTTTACTTCTTCTATTAGGTAAAATTTTCATATTGTTGACTTAACATATAAGTGCCACATGGCAAAGACTCAGCGCCATGTGTTGCTGATTAGATTTCATGTGACATTATGTAAGGAACTATTTCTACATATTTGTTATTTTGATATGTCAAAACAATGAACAGAAGCCATCAGTTTAGAGTGTCTCTAGATTAGGTTAGGTCGTACAAACTTGTAATGTCCTGTTAGGATGTCTATTGAGTTGTAATGGAGCTGATCAAGACAAGTTGGATCAGAATCTTAATCACCAGTTTGGAAAGTGTGAAGGATTAGAAGAAACTAGATCATAGTCGAAAACTAACAAATCAATGAAATAGATCGAAGACATCAACTTGGTTCTTCTCCAGTTTACAAGACCAATTTCCACTCATACATACAGACTTGCAGTTAGAGATCAAGTTCTGCCTGTTGTAATCTATCTTAGTGAATTTCCAATTAGCAAACTGAAGAGTGGACGTAGAACGTTTGTTCGAATCACTATAACCTTTGTGTTATTTACTGCTTACTATTTTATCGTTTACTTGCTGATTGAAACCCTGCCCCTCAAATGTTGGTGTATAACTTGCAATAAAGTTAAACACCTCTCGAGCTTAAATACATATCTTGTAAAGACTTGCTAAGTCGAGAACTCAACAAGATAAGTGCAAGACATTTAACATTTCGCTGTATAAATATAACTCTGATCGGGGACCAACATATGTGTCATATATTGTATTAAAATAACGTATAATTCATCAGAATTTTAACACCGTAAGCGATGTAGGTATTTTTAATCGACGGAATAAAAATTAGGGCATAATTCAAAGATATAAGAAATTTTAGGATATTTTTCAAAGTGGAGGGTATTTTTAGTTAATAAAATAAAAAATTAGGGTATAATTCAAGCAAAAGAAAACATTAGCGTATTTGTTATAGTTGATCAATATTTTGGGATATTTTTCAAAGACCCTTAAACATAACTCTAACTATATACTCCATTCTTTCCACTATATTATTCTCATTTTTCTTTTTCATATGTCTCATTTATTATTCCCATTATAAAAAATGAAAAATTAATCAACACTCACACATAAATTATTAATTTATTTTGTCTATATCTCTTTCATTATTGTGCCGAAAAAAAATTGGACAATTTAAGTGGGACGGAGGGAATATTTTTTTTTAAGATTAGATAATTGTTATTTTAGTAGTCATAATAATAAGATGAATAATAGTTATAATAATAATTATTATTATTATAACAACAAAACAATAATCTTAATTGCAATAATAATTAATATTGAATCTATATGTTAAATTGCATATTTGTTATCTACTAATATTATAGCATAATAATTATATTTATTTAGTTATTTGTCATTTTCCCTCAAAAATTTTCACATCAACATTTATATTATTTTTTAATTTATTAATATTTACCAACCTATTTAAATTTTGTCTAACTATTACTCTACTACATCATATTATTTTAAAATAAAAAATTTAAAATTTTTATTTTTATCCAAGTTTTAATTAATTATAAAATCCATCTTATTTTAAAATAGAATAGTTTCAAATCTAACTTTCCTACCTCTAAATGATATTATTCAAATTTCATATAACATATATAATATCATAACAATTTAATTCTAAGTATATTTATTGAATTCTAGAAAATCTAAATAACAATTTTATATTATTATTATTATTATTTTATCAATAATAATGATTTATTAAAAATTAAAAATATTTTTAGATTATTATTAAAAAATCATAGGAATATATAATATTGTGAAGTATATTAAAATATTATAAATTGAGGTATTATTTAATGGATACTAAATCTCACAATGCGTAGGTGTAAAATATAGTAATCTCTAAAAAAAAATAGCATTGAATTCAAAAGTAGTTCTTTAGAGAAAAGAAATAATATTTTGCCATTTTACAAAATTAATTTGGAAAATAGAAAAATACATCACAAAGTTTAATAAATTATGGAATTATATCAAACATTTTTTCGGTAGGAGAATATATTACGAATTAAGTTTACTTCTTCTATTAGATAAATTTTTCATCTATTGTTGACTTAACAGATAAGTGCCACGTGGCAAATATTCAACGCCATGTGTTGCTGATTAGATTTCATGTGACATTATGTAAGGAAGTATTTCTACTTATTTGTTATTTTGATATGTCAAAAGAATGAATAGAAGCCATCAATTTAGAGTGTCTCTAGATAAGATTAGGTCGTACAAACTTGTAATATCCAGTTAGGATGTCTATTGAGTTGTAATAGAGCTGATCAAGACAAGCGGGATCGGAATCTTAATCACCAGTTTGGAAAGTGTGAAGGATTAGAAGAAACTAGATCATAATCTAAAACTGACAAATCAATGAAATATATCGAAGACACCAACTTGGTTCTTCTCTAGTTTACAAGACCAATTTCCACTCATACATACAGACAAAGAGATTAAGCTAGAGGACACATTAAAGATTATTATTCAAAATGCATATGAATATATAATATTGTGAAGTATATTAAATTATTATAAAATAAGATATTATTTAATGCATATTAAATCTCACAATGCGTAGGTGTGAAATATAATAATCTCTAAAAGAAAAAAAAAAGAATAGCATTGAATTAAAAGTAGTTCTTTAGAGAAAAGAAGTAATATTACGCCATTTTACAAAATTAATTGGAAAAATAGAAAAATACATCACAAAGTTTAATAAATTATGGAATTATATCAAACATTTTTTCGGTAGAAAAATATATCACGAAGTTTACTTCTTCTATTAGGTAAATTTTTCATATTGTTGACTTAACAGATATGTGCCACATGGCAAAAACTCAGCGCCATGTGTTGCTGATTAGATTTCATGTGACATTGTGTAAGAAAGTATTTCTACATATTTGTTATTTTGTTATGTCAAAATAATGAATAGAAACCATAAGTTTAGAGTGTCTCTAGATTAGGTTAGGTCGTACAAACTTGTAATGTCCTGTTAGGATGTCTATTGAGTTGTAATGGAGCTGATCAAGACAAACTGGATCAGAATCTTAATCACCATTTTGGAAAGTGTGAAGGATTAGAAGAAACTAGGTCAAAGTCTAAAAGTGACAAATCAACGAAATAGATCGAAGACATCAACTTGGTTCTTCTCCAGTTTACAAGACCAATTTCCACTCATACATTCAGACAAAGAGATTAAGTTAGAGGAATCATTAAAGATCAGTGTCTAAGAATTGAGATTCCTTGAAGACTCAAGTTATGTTAACCAGTTCAGATTCCTCGGACTGACAAAGCCGTTCTAACACAAAAGTTTCATGTCGACATCCTTTGTCAGAAAAGGATGAAGCAGATGCAGAGCTTCATGAAAAGAACCCTGCTCCCGTCAGAAAAAGAGATGCCTCCGATTGGACATGCTCAATCCATCTCTAAACGGCGACGAAGTTGAAATGCTCCTACCTCGTCTATAAATAGACAAAGCGCTCAGAGTGACATAATATAGAAACTTGAAGAAAGCCACGATATTTTGGGCAAGTGAAAACTCGAAGCGTTTCTATCTTCAAGGCTAAAACTTAGCCTACCATGTGTCATCTTTTGAATATGAAACTCATAGTTTTCTCAGCAAAAGTTACTTCTAGGTGTTTTTTCTTTCTAAGAAAGAACACAATAGTCATTCCATATCTCAGCCGTGATTATCACGGGCGTATAGTGATAAGCTCGTAAATACACTCACTTATCCATGTTTTTCTCCTTTGTTTAAGTTAATTTAGGTTTAGTTATTAGTTATTTTCGTGCATGAGTGCGTTACAGAGGATGTTATGCTTGTCATGGTGAGTTTTTGTAGGCTTTTAGACTAGAAAGTGGCTAAGTGGTGAAAAGAGCTAGAATGACGAAGTTGCGATTTCTGTCGAGACACGGGATATCGACCGACATGGAAGACAAGTCAAAAACCGGAGCAAAACAATCCATGTCGACCAACATGATGCATGTCGATCGACATGGGTGGTCGATGTCGACCGAGGCAAGAAAGAAGAAGGGCTCGACGTGAGACGTCCATGTCAATTGACACGCCCTGTGTCGATCGACAACGACGACTGATGGCATTGGAGTCAAAGATCGAAGTGGACTTTGACATGAAGACCATGTCAATCGACATACCATGAGTCGATCGACACGGAGTTCCGAGAAAGAAATTTTGCCTATTTTGGATGTCTTTAAAATTTTGGTACAATACCTAATTGAGTCACAATTTCTCCTCTATATATATAACTCATTAGGCTTGAGTTTTGGGTGACTTTTACACATTATTCTTGCTTTATAATTTATCTTAGCATTGGAGTTTTAAGGACTTCAAGGTTCCTATTCCTTTGTAAGTTATTTTATGATCTTTAATAATATGTTTGCTTTTATTCTGACCATGATTTGTGGCTAGAAACCTAATCAGGTTCTAGGGTGTTTACAAACAATCCATGATGCATGTTAGACTTATCAACTCAAAATATTAGGTTTAATTATTTGATCTAATTAAATTGATCTAGGGTTTATGATGGATCAAAAAATAAAATTCACCTAAGGTTTATAGTTGTCTTTTTGAAGGACTGAAAAGTGAAAATTGGACAATAGGAAGAGATAATTAATACAATTAATTTCCGTCTAAAAAGGAAGAATTAATTTGTAGAAATTTAATCATTTATGTTTATTGGGGTTGATTAGCATGTGTTCTTGAGACCGAGATGAGATAGACATATGCTAGTGTTCTAGGTTTTAATTGCGAGAAAAGGAATTAACTCTAAATTAATGTGATTTCCACCTTAGTAGAGTTCATTATCTTATGCATGTATCTGGATTGGATATTTGCCCTGGAATCTGAATATTTAATTCATGCTTTAAACCCATTAATTTCCTATTTTGTTATCTTTAATTTTACAAAATCAAAATTATTTTTCCAAGTTACTCAAACAAACAAGGTTTGAAATCTATAGCTAGTACATGAAATAGAGTTGTTATACATTTCCTGTGGGTTGGACATCTTGGTTATAAATTTATTTATCACTGTTTACTACAATTTAACCTGTAATTTTACACGTTGATCAAATTGGCGCCATTGCCGAAAAATGAAAGAATTTATTTTATTATTAATTTATTTTTAAATTTATCAGTTTTAGTTTTTATTTTATTTTATTTTATTTATTGTTCATGTTTGTGTGCATGAGTTGGTGTTTGTGGCGAGCGTTTGTATCGATTGACATCATGCATGTCGATCGACACAAAAAGCTCTCTTGCGTCGATCGACACGTCCTGTGTCAATCGATGCTGACTGATTATTTTCGAATTTTGAATCTTTTCTCAGGTTTTGTATGAACACAAAGGCCCAGGGAAAATCACTCGAAGCCTTTGACCCAGAAATCAAGGTTACAGTCAGAAAAAAGAAGAGCAAAGAAATGAACTGTTACGTTTTGTATAATGAAAGCATTTATTACAGTGTGTATACATTCAACTTTATTTCCTATCAGTTAACAAACTTGAGTCTCGTGTTCAAAGGATGACACACGGTTGGCTAAGTTTTAGCCTTGATAATAAAAACCACTTGTGCAAAGTATCGTTGCTTCTTTAAGTTTCTATATTTTGTACTCTGAGCGCTTCGTCTATTCATAGACGAGGTATGAGTGTTTCAAGTTTGTAGCCATTTAGAGACGGATTGAGCATGTCCAAAATGAGACGTCTCTTTTTTCTGACGGGAGCAATGTATTTTTCCTGAAGTTCTGCATCTGCTTCGTCATTTTTTGAAACAGGATATTTACATACTGCTTTTGTGTCAGAACGACTTTGTCAGTCCGAGGAATCTGAACTGGTTAACATTATTTTGATCTCTAAGGAATCTTCATTCTTTAAGACGGATCTTTAATGATTCATTTGACTTAATCTATTGTCTCTAAGTGTGAGTAGAAACTGGTCTTGTAAACTGGAAAAGAGTTAAACAAGTGTCTTCGATCAGTTTCTTTGATTTGTCAGTTTAAGACTTGAATCCAGTTTTCTCTAATCCTTCACATGTTCCAAACTGTGATTACGATTCTGATCCAATTTGTTTTAATCAACTCCATCAGCTCCATTACAGCTCAATAGACATTCTAATTGGACATTAAATTTTTTTTTTTGAATACTCTTGTGCCCCATTTATATATATGCGTCCGCCCTGTTGATGATATAATATATACTATATAAATGATTCATTAATTAATGTTTACCATGTTATCATAATATAGCTTTATGGTTTAAACACTATAAAATTCTATATATTTACCTAACTATAAAATATTAAATTTATATTATTTCATGCAATTACTTAAAATTCTCACGCGAACAATCAATTAAATATATATAATTAGAATTACTCTTATTTGAGCATTAAACCCGGTCTATATGTCTTACCTAAGTCAGAATTTAAAATAAAATAAGAGCTGTAACTAAGGGACTTGAACCTCCCACAACTAGATTCAGAACAATCAACCACCACTGATTTTTCGTAATTTCCAAATAAATTCAACTCACTATTATGCCGCAATCAAATGAAATTAATTCCATAGGATAGGATGGAGGGAGTACTTCTTTTTCGCTCTTTTCTCTTATTATTCTCTCTCTGGATTTTATATTATTATTATTATTATTATTATTATTATTATACCCTTTTAAATCCTTCTCTCTTTTAAAAAGAATTTTTCAATAAAGTGTGATTAAGAAGTTTGTAAGTGTTAAGTTTATATTTCAGTATTTAATTTCTGCATTTAATTTTTGTATTTAAATTATATATATATTTTTGAGATCATGATTGACCTTATAGGCTAAATCTTTGTGTTTATCTATATTCGATTCTATCTAAAGCATTGATTTAATATTAATGAATCCTTGCACATAGTCTTATAAATGGCTTAGACAATACACAAGGTTTGTATTTGTTTCTGTCCTGTACTAAGAACAGTATTCTCAGACTATTCTCCATCTGGTAAGACCCACCGGGCGGACGTCGTAAGACCCATTTGGGCAGTTGGTGGGATGGTTGTCTGTGTTTGCTATTTTCAAAGTAACGTGCCGGATTTCAAATTCAATAAAATTTTTCCAATATTTGTGTCTTGTCATAATCTTGATATAAGATATTGTGATCTGGATAAACTTTTTTATATTCTGCAATAATTTTAAAATGGGTATAATTACGACACAAATTATATACATAATTCAGGACATTCGATACATGTATATTAATTTTATGGGAGAAAGATTAATTAATAAGCTCCACAATTATGCAAACTGCCTTCATTAGCCTTAAAAACATAAACAACATGTGCACAATTCTTCCGTAAACAACATGTGTACAATTTACATCATATTTATAATTTGCAAAAAACACAACATGGACCACTTTTATTTCAACCACAAATCCACAAACTCTAAAAGATAAAGATTATCAAAGACTATCACCTGCCACATTAACTTCAACCACAAATTCTGCAAGAAAAAAATTGATCATATAAATTAAAAAACGTGTGCAGTTGACACAACAAACAGGTACTCAGGAAAGTTAATTTATCTCTAAAATGAGGGATTGATTTGATAGAAAAACACACTAATAAAAATGCTATATTCGAAAATCTTGGGCTCGACACAAACTTAGTCTAAATGGGCTCAAACAAAATATTCTGTAGGGTATCCACATTATTATTTCTATCAAAATTGATGCTAGAAAACAATAAATGTTGATTGTTTTAATTATATAATGAATACAGATTGCGATGCATTTTGGTTTTTTTATTTTTGAGGATAAATCTTTTTTTATAGATTTAATTGTTGTGAATAGTAAGAGAAGGATAAATACTAAAACACAATTTTTTTTGTAAATATAATATATATGTAAAACTTCGTGAAAATGTCAACACTAAAGGCTCGCTTAAAAATTGAAAAGTTAAGAGCAATAATTTATTCTTTTAATTTGAGAAGAAAAGAGTAGTAACTTTATTATCAAACTTATCAATGTCCATACATACCATTCATTCTTATTCAATATATTTTCATTTTTATCATTTAATCAAATATATCTCTCTGTATTCAATATATTTTCATATTTATCATTTAATCAAATATATCTCTCTGTATATTCTTCTTATGCACTATTGAAATAGGTACCCTGTATAGCCATGTTATGTTAATTCATAAAAATAAAAAATATAATCTTCATATATATATTAAAACAAAATCGTACACTACGTGGAAATATTTAGTTGCATTAGTTAGTTAGTTAATCATAAAATAGAAACATTCTATAATTGTGTATAGAATATAAAAAGAAATGAATATATAATTACAACTCTAGTAAAATGTATGTTGATTAGGGTACTAATATATACCAAATTTATAAATTTTATGAAATCAAATAATCAAATTAATCATGAACTAAAACAATCAATTAGAACATAAATAATTATAAACAATCCACCTATTGAACGCATAATTCCTTATCAGTTATTGAAAGAAAACATAAAGAATCGTAATATATGCATTCAAGTATAAATCAATTAAATTGTTTTTTTTCTTAATTACTATATTTTCATTATCAACTCATAAATATCAAAGAATTATAACATGATTTTTGTAATAATTAAAGCAATAATAATTGTAAAAATATATAATAAAAATTATTTTGTTTGTCAAATAAAACATAAAAATTAAATATTTAAAAAATCTAATTCGATCCTAATTAAATATAATCCTCGCACGAGTGTTATACTTAGTGAAGGAACTAGAAAACCGAAATGTTATTATCGAATGGAAAATCAATTAGATTGCGAATCAAATTCCAAATTATGTTATTTAATATGATGCATTTTATTGATATTGAGCCGTAAAACGATCTAATTCAAATTTAAGTTTAGAAATTGTCATGAAAAAAGTTCAATCACAGATCTCAATCTAAAAACAGGAGTAATCTTATATGAAGTAAAACAAGCATTAAAGAAGAGCTTAGCCCATTCAGTTTCACTTCTCTCTTTTCCAGTGAGCGTGGCCATCATCAACAAATCGTAGAAGAGCTTTCATTCTGTTGCTTCAGCTTCTTCTTCTTCACCTTCCATCACAACCATGTCAACAACAATCACTTTTCCCTTGTTGTTTATGGCTCCTTTACATTTCATCAATATTCTGACACACTCCTCGTCATTTCAGCTGTGTAGTATCCACTACTTATCACATGAAAAAGTTCAAATTCTGTAGTATTTACATGTATTTTGATATAAAAATATATATGAACCAACAAGAGATTTTACTCTAACTATTGAAGAATATTTAATGATTTTTTCACTAAAAACTCAAATCATTTTCAGTTAAAGAGCGACGTTAGATTAGATACCTTAAAAAATACTACATCAGCACGAGGAATGAAATCAAACATGTCTCCATCCACAAATTTCAAATTTTCGGAACCTTCCAATCCCGCAATCACGTGTGGAAGATCCAGCACAGTACATTTCAAGCTCGAAAATGCGGAGGCAATACCCTTAGCCGTTGCTCCAGTGCCAGTGTCGCTGCCAACATCCACCATGGATCCCAAACCTTGAAAAACTTGTCTACACTCTGCAGTAAGTATACTAGTAATAAAATAAGCATCACAAGCCATGGCCTAATTAAACAATACGTTCAACCCCTTGTCCACCGTTGCAAGCTTGTACAAACTCATCCCGTGCTTGGTGGTGAATGGCGTTGTTACGTCATTGTGAAACCATTCACTCAGATGATGCCATGGGTCCATCAAAATAGGGTCCAACACACCGAGTACATTGAAATATTGTGTGTAAAATGACCTATATTTCGATGTGTGAGCGTGCATGTTTGCGTCCATTTTATCCTCATATCATATGTTTTTGTTATTCTTTTGTCGTGTTTTTGTGTTTTGAATGCTGTAGGACATGTTTTGAGCATAAATCAGCACTTTTGGGTGAGTTTTGGAGGTAAATCGCCCGAGCCGAAGGTTAAAAGGAAGTAGGCTCGCCCAAGCAGAGCAAAAGGAAGAGTTTCGGAGTTAAGAGGAGCCGCCCGGCCAAGAAAAGTAGGCTCAGCCGAGCCAAGCCGGACAGAGGCCTCGCTCGGCCGAGCTTTGTAGGCTAGACCGAGCCATGCTGACAGAGAGCAGGCTCAGTCGAGCGAGGTTGGCCCGGGCGAGCCAGATCAGGAATTTTCAGCTTCCTGCAGTTTCCAGCATGGCTCGGGCGAGCCATGGGTGGCTCGGGCAATCCGAGGCCCTGGGAGCTCGTCTATAAAAGGGGGATTTTCGCATTTTAAAAGAAATTTTGGTCAGATTTAAAATAATTGTCACGAGAGTTCTCTCTAGATTCATCTCCACAGCATTCCCCATCCACATTCAAGGAGATTCAAGCCAAATTCTTCCAACTTGGTGAAGATCTAGGAAGGAAGGAAGGTAGATCGAGTCAAAGGAAGGCAATCAAAGAAGATCATACTTAGACCTTGCTATTTTGTAATGGATTCTCTCATTTCTCTTATTGATTTGTACTCAATTCAAGGTATGAAGAACTAAATTCATTTGTGAGTGTTGTAGAATGGATATTGTGATGAATTGATATCAAATTTGCTAGTTTACTTTCCTTTGAGGGATTGAATTGCACTTGAGCTTGTTCCTTATCTCTTAGGTGTAGGTAATAACCAGCTTTTGAGGTAGTAGATGTGAACACTGCAGCCAACACGCGGGCGGAATCGTCGTGAAAATTGTATATTCTTATAATTTTAGTTCCAATCCCTGTGCGGGGCTAGGTCGTAGGGCGATAATTGACGGTCGAATGGCAGTGATCTAGGGGTTAATAACGTAGCTGTTTGCAATTCCTAGTGTCATCTACCGTTAGCTCACCGTAGCAAAGGGCTAGCGAATGTAGGGTCGATTGCTCAACCTCCTAGGGGTTAAACTTGGTTACAACATAGTTTGATTCAACTTGGAACAATAGAAATTCAATCAACACTCACTATCTTCTTATTGTTGAACTTGAGATTTTGATCTACCTACACAAGTTACTTAATTGTTTTGGCTTGAGAAATTTAATTACACATGTTTGGTTATTGCTTTGTTACTTGTATGCTTGGTTTATATTCTATTTTGCCTAGTTAAACAATTACCAACGACTATGATTTGCCAAGCTATTTGAACCTTCAAACAAGTAAATGGTTTTCACTTGAGCGAATTGAAAAGGACTCGGATTGATAAAATTTAACTTGAAGATAGTGTTGCATTTCACCGTCGTCACGTTTTTGGCGCCGTTGCCGGGGAATCTTCTAGTAGGTCTTGTGAAATTATTGAAAGTTTGAAGAATTGTATGCTAGGTGTTTGAGGAAATGCTTGTGTGAATATTGTTACTAACATTTGTTTGCTAATTGTTCTAGTTTGTTTAGTTGAATTGTTTTGTTTTGTAATTGGATTTGTTGGAGCTTGTAGGTGTTGTAGATAACAAGGTCCAAAGCACGGTTGTTCCAAGTGGAAGCTACAATGGAGAATCAAAGAGGGGTGAACGCGGAGAGAATTGATAACTTAGAAAGGCAATTGGCGGAGATGAAAGCTAAAGTGATGGAAAGACAAAGACCCCGGAAGCCTCTTCGAAATGTATTTGAGAAGATGTTTGAATGTAACTACCAATGACCAGAAGAGAAAGGGATTACCATCTGGTGAAGTTTGAAAAGAAGTATGGAGAAAATGAGATGAGGAGGAGCCAATTGAATCAAATACAAGAACAATTGAACTTGTTAAGGAGGCCACGTAGATGTAGTGAGGTGGTGAAAGAAAGAATGTTTGAGAAGCATGAGGGGAAGCTCGAAGAGACTCCAACACAAGAATCAACCGTTGCCAAACCATGGGATGAAACAGATCAAGAATAGAGAGTTTCAAAGGACGCGGGACTAATTCCGAGGATAAGTGGCAATGTGATTAATGAAGACATGGGGAATAAGAGTGCAAGCATTGTGATGAAATCCAAGGAAAGTGTGAGTGATGTTGAAGAGCAGAAGACAATGGAAGCTACGAAGATGAAGATAGATGAAGTCAAAGAAGAGGAGATAGAAGTCGTGCAAGAGGAAAGTCCACAAAAGGAGGGTGAGGAGTTATCTCAAGAAGATGAGGAGGACAAGGGCACAAACGAGTTGGTGCAATATGTAGATAGTATGAAGAAAGGTGATAATGATGCCTTCACCCGAAGAAATTCAAGAAATTCCCATTTTTGCACAACTTATGGAAGAAGAGTGTGAGGAAAAGATTATAACGGGAGAAATACATGGAGAGATGGTGTTTGTTTTTCCTTTCCGGTTAATAGATAAGATTGAAAAGGTAGTGGTGCTAACAAACAAGGTGAAAGAGGTTTATGAGTTGGTTGTTAAATGAAATGGATTGAGGAAATATAATCCCGATGGTGTATTTGAAAGGTCATTGGTGATTGAGACATGGTTAGATAGTGTGCTTGTGTTGAGAAAATTCCAAATAGTAATGAGGGAAAGTTTGGTTGGAGAATGCTTCGGAAGTAGATCAATCAACAAGTTGCTTCCAAGCAAAGTTCGATCGGTAGAGAAAGGTATACTAAAAATTCACAAGGTTTTTGACAATGGATGACATGGTAAGGTCGTCTAGCTACCGACGTAAATGGAAGCGTTTGTTGGGAGGCAACCCAACCAATTTTCTTTCTTTTGTTTAAATTGTTTTTAGTTCATTTGATTTTGAATAAATGTTTAGTTTGTTGGTTTTGTGTTTGTTAGGAGAAACTACAAGATCGAGAGGAGTGACGATGCACCGTCCACCATTTTTGCAAACTTAGTCTCACTTGAATAAGTTTGGGGGGATGTGCCGGTAGCCGGTGCCTTGGTTCATTCTTCCCCTCTCTTCTCCTATCTAATCTTGTATTAGTTTAGTTTAGTTTGTTTGAATAATGATTCTATTTTCGATTTGGTTGTATAATGATATTGATTTACCTTCACTTTGGATTTGAATGTGAATGTTATTTGGATGTTTAAATTTTAATTGAATGGGTCTGTTGATGGATTATTAGCGAGCTTGCATGAGATTTAATTCTTTCTATTTGGTGTGGTTTGTGGATATGTTACATGATTTGGTTTGAATGGTGGAGCTAGTGGATATAGCTTTATTTTTGTTGATGATTGGTTTGTGGAAAGTCGGTGGAAATGAGAATTTAATTGGCTTGTTTATGCTCAATAGTTTGGTGGTGTTTGTGTTGATTTGTAGTAGGTACAAATAAGGCAAGGAGAGCGGTTTGATCGTGTGTGCCAATGGGTAATGCTTTCTATCATTCCTTCTACCAATTAGATTCATTAGAATTGTCTAATGGCATGTAGATTGTTGATAGGATGTTGTGTGCTTGTGTGTGCGTGAGGAACCCAAACAAGAGCTTGAGGTTTGAATCATGATTTACTTAGTAAGCTTGATATTTAGCATGACCAATGATAGAGCGGAATCTAGTTGTCAAGGCATGCTTTAGTTGAACTTATGAATTGCCGAGTTTTATGTGTGGTTAATGCATAGGACTTGACAAAAAGTTGTGAGGTTTGAGCTATAATATTCATATCTTTATCGATTGTGAGTGGCAAGATTGAGAGCACAAGATCTAGAACTTGCACTTATTCTCTATCTATTTGGCATGAGTTTGGTAACTAAAAAATGATATTAGGCCATCGATTCTTAGTCCTACCTTTCACTCCGGGAGTATAAGGTGGTTGCGATCATAATTTTGCCTTTCATATCTTTGACCCCCGTGATTGTGCTTTAATGGAGGATTTCTTTTGAAATTATTAGGACACATTTTGGGGGGAAAAGAGTGTATAAGGGTGAATACGGTGATGAGAGTTGGGTTGGGAATTGTTTGGTATCTTTGTATTGCAAGTGTGAGGCATGGAAGGTGTGAAAATAAAGGATTGATGTGAATCCTAAAAAATTGTTGCACCAACAAAAAATTTGGGTGCTTGAGAAGAAGAAAAAGAAAAAAAAAAGAAAGAGAAAAGAAAGAAAAGCACCATGAAATGAATGAATGATGGTGTTGGAAAAAAAAATATGAAAAAGAAGAGAAAGAAGAAAAAAGAAAGAAATGTTGTGAATAAAAAAAAGCCTCGGGTTTGAAGTGGAATGAAGAAAATAAGTTTGGGGGTTTGGGAAATTGAGAAGTTTAGTCACTTTGGCCCAAAACCACCTACCCTTTAGTAAGCCACGTTATAACAAAAAACAAAGACCTTTTTGATTTTAGGAGCCAACTCATTGTAGTATAGTGGTGAGAATAGTTTCAAGCCTATATAAATTGTGCTCGATATCTTGTGAATGAGTGATGCTCATCGCCCCTAAACACGTAAGGGAGTGTTTTTATTTCTTTATCCAAAAATTGATGAGTGGTTCAAGTCGTTAGCATTAACCGTGTCACAAAGTTAGGTGATAATCTCGATTGATTAGGGCATGCCAAGATAATTAAGATGAGCTGTGAGGATTGTTTCATGAGGTTCATGGATTGCTTTACTTTGTTTTGATTGAGGATAATCAAAGGTTTTCAAGTTTGGGGGATTATGATATGTGTGTAAAATGACCTATATTTCGATGTGTGAGCGTGCATGTTTGCGTCCATTTAACCCTCATATCATATATTTTTGTTATTCTTTTGTTGTGTTTTTGTGTTTTTGTGTTTTGAATGTTGTAGGACGTGTTTTGAGCATAAATCAGCACTTTTAGGTGAGTTTTGGAGGTAAATCGCCTGAGCCAAAGGTTAAAAGGAGGTAGGCTCGCCCAAGCGGAGCAAAAGAAAGAGTTTCGGAGTTCGGAGGAGCCGCCCGGCCGCGCCAAGACGGACAGAGGGCTCGCTCAGCCGAGCTCTGCAGGTTAGACCGAGCCATGCTGACAGAGAGCAGGCTCAGTCGAGCGAGGTTGGCCCGGGCGAGCTAGATCAGGAATTTTCAGCTTCCTGCGGTTTCCAGCATGACTCAGGCGAGCCATGGGTGGATCGGGCAATCCGAGGCCCTGGGAGCTCGTCTATAAAAGGGGGATTTTTGTTTTTTAAAAGAACTTTTGGTCAGATTTCAAATAACCGTCACGAGAGTTCTCTCTAGATTAATCTCCAAAGCATTCCCCATCCACATTCAAGGAGATTCAAGACAAATTCTTCCAATTTGGTGAAGATCTAGGAAGGAAGGAAGGTAGATCGAGTCCAAGGAAGGCAATCAAAGAAGATCATAGTTAGACCTTGCTATTTTGTAATGGATTCTCTCATTTCTCTTATTGATTTGTACTCAATTCAAGGTATGAAGAACTAAATTCATTTGTGAGTGTTGTAGAATGGATATTGTGATGAGTTGATATCAAATTTGCTTGTTTACTTTCCTTTGAGGGATTGAATTGCACTTGAGCTTGTTCCTTATCTCTTAGGTGTAGGTAATAACCAGCTTTTGAGGTAGTAGATGTGAACACTGCAGCCAACACGTGGGCGGAATCGTCGTGAAAAGTGTATATTCTTACGATTTTAGTTCCAATCCCTGTGCGGGGCTAGGTCGTAGGGCGATAATTGACGGTCGATTGGGAGTGATCTAGGGGTTAATAACTTAGCTGTTTGCAATTCCTAGTGTCATCTACCATTAGCTCACCGTAGCAAGAGGCTAGCGAATGTAGGGTCGATTGTTCAACCTCCTAGGGATTAAACTTGGTTTACAACATAGTTTGATTCAACTTGGAATAATAGAAATTCAATCAACACTTACTATCTTCTTATTGTTGAACTTGAGATTTTGATCTACCTACACAAGTTACTTAATTGTTTTGGCTTGAGAAGTTTAATTACACATGTTTGGTTATTGCTTTGTTACTTGTATGCTTGGTTTATATTCTATTTTGCCTAGTTAAACAATTACCAACGGCTATGATTTGCCTAGCTATTTGAACCTTCAAACAAGTAAATGGTTTTCACTTGAGCGAATTGAAAAGGAATCGGATTGATAAAATTTAACGTGAAGATAGTGTTGCATTTCACTGTCGTCATACGTACGGTGCCATGCTGAATGGGCTTTCTCTCAATAAGAGATGTGAAGCCTCACTTAGGCTATGCCTCCATAGCCTCGGCCTCTGAGGTGACCTTGACTTTGTTAAAGAACTTGGAATGCACCAGAATGCGCATCAGACGTTGGAGATCATGAGATTTAGCTTTGTTGATGGAGAGGGAGTTTGCTAGCTGTGAAAGTGTTATAGGCTTGCGTGTTTTTGGATGGCATCAGGTATGCCTAGTTGAATCGCGCATCTCAGAGACGTGGAGTGTTGGAAAGAATCAATCAAAGATGGAGGAGATCAGAGAAGATTAAGGAAAGATAACAGCTCAAAATAAACTAGATAAATTCTATATTAGATTGATCTTGTTAGCCTTATCTTTTGTTCTTTCCTTTTAGTATATCTCATCATCTCTCTATAAGAAGTGATCATGTAATTCAATAATGAGATGAAATAATAATTCATTTCAATCTCTTTTTCTCCTATGTCGATACTTCTATTCAACATGATATCAGAGTAGGATTAACATGATGGCTCTGTTACTCATGGAAATTAAAATCAAGGCTCAGAATGTGATTCATCATAGCCTGCCAGATAAAATTCACCCCAAAACCCTTTCAAAATCAACTCAAACCAAGGAACTTAGATTTTATTATCATCACCATTCCATATACCAATCTCAGCCTAAGACTAGATCAAGGCAACAAACCAATTCTTACATTCTTCCTCTCGTCCCTACAAATCAGCTATGTCAGAAACAGAAGCCAAGAATGTGATCAAAACAGCAGAAAACATTAATATAGGATTCAAGTTGGATGAAAACATCTACCCAATTTGGTCTAGATTAATGAAGGTGGCCATCGGAGACATGGGAAAGACAAAACATATTACAGGCGACCCCCCCCACCTAAAACATATTAAAGCTTATCATCTATGTAGCTCTCAAGCAAAAAAATGGAATATCTCTAGTTTTAAACTGTCATGAACATCTTTCTCTTTTCTCATCTTGTGTTTCTTTTGTTTTTTGGTGAACAATGTTGTGAATGCAATTCTATTTATAGTTGATTTAATTGTGTAGTGTTTAAATATATTTAAATTGCCACCAAAATTAAATTTTGGTGTCAATGACTTTTGTATTCTGATGGCTGAAAATTGTGTTTAATTAGAACTTTGAGTTTGCCTCCATTTTATTTTAGCTATCTTTCTCGTTCTAAGTTAAAATGTTAATTTATTCACTAATTACACCATTAACATCCTTTATTACACTAAATATAGTTTATTGTGTTGTCAAAACATGAATAATTGACCGGGACGGAGGAAGTATTATTTATTTTTGGTACAATCTCATGCATTATACAAAAATCTACGCAATGTTACACAATTTAGATGTAGAATCACTAATATTTAACTTTGTTACAATTTTTATTCACCAAATATATGCAATATGAATTTCATTTGAAAGAGAATGAAATTTTCTTTAGTTAGATATATAATATGTGAGAAATAATTTAAATAAAGTAAATTATGATCATTTAAAATTTTTAATAATTTAATTATAGGAGAGAGAAAAAGATTGTAGATATATCCTTAAAATGCAATAATGCGCATTTTATAATGCATGGAAAAAAATTAAAGAGGAATTTTTTAACCAATTGACTATGTATGCTTTATCGATTTTGGCTTTTTTTCTCTTTGGCGAGTGGGATCTGACGTTCCCAAATACGAGGCAATCAAAGATTCCAAGTCTGGACCGTTGATATGCAAGATTTGATGATTGATATTTATTCCCACTTTCATGTTAAAAATAATTTTCATATGATTAGCCCACCCTCCCTCTCTCTCTCTATATAAATATATATATATATATATATATATGACCATACTTAACAGCACAAGGACCAAGCATACTTCAAAGGATGATATCATAAGCATGGACTTCCAAGTATGACGACACCAGCGTAGACTTCCTAGTCTAGGTCCCAGCACAAGAAGACAAGAAGAATTGCTTGAGGAATGTACTGAAGAAGTACAAACTTTAAGGATTGGAAAAACCTTAAAGTCTGCTAGCACAAAACACCAAGTTTCGTTACCTAGGGCAACCGGTCCAAGATTCCTCAAACTAGAAAATAAAGTCGTGCTCAGAAAAAGATAAATTGTCGCTATCAAAGTCAGAAAAAGGCAGAGCAGACGCAAAACTTCTGAAAAACCACCGCCTACCCATCTAGCGCAACAACCAATAGAGACATTCGATTGGAAATTTTCCAATTTGTCTCTAACAGACATTTATTTCAAACTTTCAATCTCACGGCTATAAATACCGGAGAAATCAACAGAAGAAGGTTACGAGTTACAAATTTACAACGCTAAATATCTGCGAACTATTACCATAAAGATAAAATCTTATAGTGTACGCGAAATCTAAGCTTACTTTCGGGGATTTTTAGCATTCCTGTGTGTCACCTGAATGAACACGAGATTCATAATCTTAGTAATCTTTAGTTATTTCTTGGTAGTCTTTCTCTCCAAGAAAAACTAATACAGTCAAGTACATCTAGTACTCTGACTCTTACGGGCACCCTGCCGCTCAGGAGATAGCTCGCGGGGAACTATAAATACCCCATTTTCGGCTACAAGGAGGCTGTGTGGTGCGCCCATACTCTAAGTAGCTGCAAAGCAAAGATCCAAGCAATGACCAGGCGTGTGCGCTTGTGGATCGGTGGATGAGGCATTCACCGACAAGCTATAGATCGTAGGAGCACATGTAACAGTTCTAAGCTTAGTGGATTACTAGACTGAGTGTCTGAAGAATTGATGTAGGACGGTTTAATCCGAACCACTATAAATTTGTTTGTCATTTATTGCTTTCTTTATTTGTTTGTCAGCATACATATACTTTAAAACTCAACACTCAAGTGTCGCAGTATATAATGAATACTGACACTAAGTACCTGGAAAAGATTTGACAAACCAAGCTGACACCTTACCATCAACTTCGAGGAGTGCAAGCTTCCCGAAGAAACAACTTAATTTCTACTTTGCATATACTATATACTCTAATAAACCGGGACCAACAATTTACCACGTTGGTTGAATACTATTATAGTATTAATTGGTATTCGAGCACTGTATTAAACACAATCAAACCACTTTCTCATTTTTTTCATTGACAACTTTTTATCACCAATACAACTTCATATACTGACGGTCGATCTCAGACATCGACTTTTTATCCACCAGAGGCTGCAGAACGCGAAAGACAAAATTTTGGTGGCTGCTGGCACTTTGTGTCGATCGACACAGTCGATCGACACAAAGCCTTCTTGTCGACCCAAGGGCTGGCTCGAAGTGCTCTGTCAATCCGCCTCTGTGTCGATCGACACCCTGTGTGTCGATCGAAACAGAGCTCTGAATTTTTTTTTATAACAAAAACAGCACACGAAAATTAGAGAAACAAATGAAATAAAGCAAGTAAAACAATGGGTTACCTCCCATTCAGTGCCTTAGTTATTGTCGTGGCTCGACATTACCTGTGAAGCTCATCAAGGAGGTTGGAATACATACTGCAACAACCGCAACAATTGAATATTCGGCGGTGCACAGTAGGCGGTCTTGAAATCAAGAGAGCATGAATCAGGAGGCTTTAGTTTGATCCTTTTTTCACTGGCCTCCATATCCTTCAGAAATTGCCTCGGGTCTTCTCCTTCTTTCTTGGCTTGATTGAACTCTTCTTTGTGTACTGGAGTGACCACATCAATTGACTCAGATGGCTCAGCTTCAACCTGTTCTTCTTTGTCCTCAACCTCTTTCTCTTCAATGTTCTCATTGACTATGTTTGTTTCTGTGTTCGACTTTGCTCTGGACAGGATGGCATCAATGATCGACCTATTAGCCTTTACGACTTCGATTCTCTCATTTATCCATATCGATGATGGGTTGAATCTGGACAAGACTTCGTCAATGATCAACTTCTTGGGCTGAGCCGGACTGACCTCTTCATTAGCAACTTGCAGTGCTTCTTGCCTCTCTTGAATTTCCTTTAATTCCTTCCTTAGTAGATATGCTTCAATAACCAATGCCAATTGCTCTTCTTGAGTCAGATACGCGTCGGTCACCATCTCCTTCACATTGCTCCACATGCATCTGAAAGAAAAACAAAAGGAAGGGAATCAGTCTCTGTGTCGACCGACAGGGTGACTGTCGATCGATACGAATGCTGCCTCTGTGTCGATCGACAGAAGCTCTGTCGATCGAAACAGAAGCGAAAAATCTCACACAAAAGCACGCGAACAGAATAAAAAAAACTCAATCCAGAAAATATCAAAACAATCCAATAACAAGACAAAATCTGACTATCCCCGGCAACGGCGCCAATTTGATCGACTGTAGAACTACAGCAGCGAGCAAATAAATTTATAGACCCGAAGGTATGTCAAACCCACAGGGATAGTGCAACGAAATCATCTCATGTACTGGCATAGTTTATCTATTCGCTGTTTGAGTGAACCAATTTTGAAAAGGGTTTTTGTTTCTGAATTTAAAAAATAACAATTGCAAGAAAGTAAAGAGTTTTGAAAACAATAAAGAGAAACACAGATCCTAGGGCAGATATTCTAATCATCAACATATAAATATCATTCAACTCAGCAATGGAGAAAACATAGATTTTTGTGGATTAAATTCCTTGGTCAGGCAATTAAATCCTAGATTATTAATTAGTGACTATCTCCTCTCGGTCTCAAGAACACCAAATTAATTAATCTCATAATTATCTAATTATTCCTATGTAGGTTTCTTCTTGGTTGGACAGAAAACAGACACAATTTAATTCTCTCTTCCTATTAACAATCTTCACCTCTCGGTCCTTCGATTAATTAACTATAAACCTAGATCTCAATTCACCTCTCGGTCCTTCTTTCAATCTAGATTATAAAATTAAATCAGAGAATTAATCCATGCTTGAAGAGTTGATATCAATTAAACATGCATCAGAAAAGAAAGCATAACCCTAGAACCTGTTTAGGGTTCTAGCCACAAATCATGACTAGAAAATAAAGAAACATTTAATTAATTGACTTACAAATAAAGGGAAACCTTGAATGTCTTGTAAAAACTCCAAAAGCTCAATTATTCTAAGTGCAATAAGGCATAAAAACAAGATAATTTTCGTGCCTAAGAGTTCATATTTATAGAGGGGGAAAAAGACCTAATTTGGTTATTGAGAAAAAATAGCAAAAACTGCCAAAATAGGCCAAAAATAGCCTTCTCGGACATCTGTGTCGATCGACAGGCTGTCGATCGACACAACCTTCAAGATCAAAATCCGGGCTGAATTTGTGATGTTTCTGCAACTTTGACCTCTGTTTCGATCGACAGGGAAAATTTCGATCGACAGGAATGTTTTGACCTCTGTTTCGGTCGACACAAATCCTGTCTCTCGACACAGAAACATCTGACTGCGCAGTCTCACGGTTTTGGCCATAACTTTTGCTCCCAAACTCCGATCGACCCAATTCCAGTTGCATTGGAAAGCTAATTCAAAGATCTTTCCGTCCATGTGATCCATTAGCTCAGATTCCATCTGTGGAAGAAGTCGTAACTGTTCCTTTGAACATCATCTGCTTTCGGTACGGATTTCCAATGAATTTGGCCTAAAACCTGCAAAAATCACCCATCAAAGGCATAACACCCTCTAAAGTAGACTCATGCACAAAAGTAAGTAAAAACATAACATAAAGCACTTGAAACAATGGAGAAAAATATAGATAAGTGAATATAAATATGAGCTTATCAGTACACTATAAGATTTTATCTTTAAGGTAATAGTTCGCAGATAGTTAGCGTTGTAAATTTGTAACTCGTAACCTTCTTCTGTTGATTTCTCCGGTATTTATAGCCGTGAGATTGAAAGTTTGAAATAAATGTCTGTTAGAGACAAATTGGAAAATTTCCAATCGAATGTCTCTATTGGTTGTTGCGCTAGATGGGTAGGCGGTGGTTTTTCAGAAGTTTTGCGTCTGCTCTGCCTTTTTCTGACTTTGATAGCGACAATTTATCTTTTTCTGAGCACGACTGTATTTTCTAGTTTGAGGAATCTTGGACCGGTTGCCCTAGGTAACGAAACTTGGTGTTTTGTGCTAGCAGACTTTAAGGTTTTTCCAATCCTTAAAATCTGTACTTCTTCAGTACATTCCTCAAGCAATTCTTCTTGTCTTCTTGTGCTGGGACCTAGACTAGGAAGTCTATGCTGGTGTCGTCATACTTGGAAGTCCATGCTTATGATATCATCCTTTGAAGTATGCTTGGTCCTTGTGCTGTTAAGTATGGTTTGATTGATTGCACCATACTTGCTGGATTCGTACTTGGCGAAATCCATACTTCAGCTAGACACATAGTTATCAAGGCTTGTAGGGTTTACTGAGAACCTTAACTTGTTGAGTCTTTCGCGCATACTAGACTTATTGGTCAGTCTAGTCTCCAGATTAGCCTCTGCTTACATCTCAATAAAAGAACCTATAAAGGACTTACATTTTTCTACTAAGCTGAAACTTTTTAAGATGTCTTTTACATAGTTTGACCCACCAAAATATAACATAAAATAATGTGATATCCCAGATTTAATTAAGCTACTTAATGCTGAATTAACCAAATAAATAAATATTTATATTTTGCAAATATTATTATATTGTTTTTAGAAAGAAGAAATGACACCCGATGTGACATAAGGAATTATTTTGAGAAAACCTAAGTGATATTTTAGTGAAATTTTTCGTGGGAAATTCGAGTGCGGCGAATTATTGTTTAAAAATAATAACAATGCATTTAAATTCATAACTTACACTTGGAAGACATGTTTCTTATACAAAGCTAGGGAATGCTTTGAAATAAAACATGGAAGGATAGGAAATGATTGGAAGCCCGAGGAATAATTTATAATTTTTGAACTTTTAGAGTTCCGGGAAATAATTTATTATCTCAAAAAATTTGGAAAAGTATATGAACGAGTTGGAGAATTTCCTTAAATTTTCATGTTTATTTGGAACAATGCATATCAAATTAGAGATCCACAAAGTTAATTTGTTAGAGGAAAATACAGGTGAGTCGAACCGAAGGACATGCTGCGCGACAATTCTTTCTAGCAAAGAATTACCACACAAGAGAGGCTACAATCATAGCATGGGTGGCTAAATGAGTAGATGGGTGGCAAATCATAATTGAGGCGGTGGAATTTTGGCAAAAATAGATCAAAACAAAGAAATTCATTTTCAGCATTTTCATTTCATTTATTTTCTCTCCCCACACACCGCAACACCACCGCCTTGTTTGATGCAATTTTCAACCACCACCGTGTTCCTCCAACCAAAATCTCATTATCCGTTTATAGCCCCATTGGAAGTGTCGTACGGAGCTGGAGAATGCCCAGTTTCATCCAGTATCGAGAGAGATAATCGAGATCATAGTTAAGCGGACGGTAAAGCAATAAATTTTTGATGTCAGCATAGAACTCATATTAATCGATGAAGA
This sequence comes from Plectranthus barbatus, assembly GCA_026898455.1. Taxonomy (NCBI): domain Eukaryota; kingdom Viridiplantae; phylum Streptophyta; class Magnoliopsida; order Lamiales; family Lamiaceae; genus Plectranthus; species Plectranthus barbatus. Next base: position 543,782 of record JAPKLW010000114.1, on the reverse strand, counting down.
AACTAAGATTTGTTCTATATTTGTGTTCCTTGTGTCGTAGGGAACATTTTGGTATAGAGATATCATCACTCCCGCCACCGGAACACCGCCGCTGGAGCTTGAACCACCATTATTACCGATAAGATTTTTAAGCTTTTTGCGACAAGTTTTTACGATTTCAGAGCATGAATTTCACGTCATTAGGTTCCTAGTACTTAGTTGAATGCATCTAGGTGGGTAACGGGGGTCTGATTTGGCTGGAGCTCGGCCGGGGAAGGCCGAGCAGCCGCTGCTTTTCCATCATCCGAGGGTGTCGATCGACACAACCATGTCGATCGATGTGGGCTTGTGTCGGTCGACACAACCATGTTGACCGATGGGAATGGCGTCGATCGATGCCGGCAAATTTTTTGTTTCTGGAGCTCGACATATTTGGCAATCTGGATGTGCAGTCGGCAGTCACTGTTCATGTCACCTGGATCGCCGATCATGTTTCGACCCAGGAAAATTCATTTTTCTGATCTATTTCATCATGTGTTCGATGTTTAAGCTTATATATGGATTATGAAGCATAATATGAGCATGTTTATGCCCTTGTTTATGATTTTGGATGTTGGTTTTCGATTTATTTGATTTATGGAAAGTTGAACACATGCTTAGCCATTTAAATTATAAACGTGTTTTATTATAGTTAGTTAGTTAATCGTGGATTGGTTTACATTTATGTTTTGAGTTTGTTGAAGTCACATGCATGTCTCGAGGGGAGAGAATGTATTGGTCCCTAATCAGAGTTTGCACTTATCTTGATAAGGTCATGACTTAGCAGATGTTTCCAAATATGTTAAAGTTCGAGTATTCGTTAGGTTTGTTGCAGATTATGCCTCAACACTTGAAGTGTTGGGTTTTAAATATAATCATTGCATAACGAAATAAAAGCAGTAAATGAACACAAGGTTTATAGTGGTTCGAACAATTGTTCTACGCCCACTTTCAGTACTCCTGACTAAAAATTCACTATAGATTTATTACAAGGTCAGGCTTGATCTCTAACGTTGAGCAGCTCCTCCGTCTGGTCAGCGCGCACCTTGAAGCACCTCAGTCTTCAATCTTCGCTTTGTCGCTCCTTAGAGTGAGGACAAACCTCCCTTCTCCCTGAACATCAACACCGGGAGTTTTATAGTTCTTCCCTGAACCTTTCCTTGTTTAGCAATTGCCCGTGATAATCACGCTAGCGGAGCAAGGTGACTGCTAGATTCTTTCTACTATAGAGAGAATCCCAAAGTTAACCTTAGAAGTAATACTTTAGAGGTCTCGAGCTTCAAATATGAAAGCTTATGAAAAAAGCTTCAATCAGGTACAAGCTCGGATGAGTTCGCGTGTGTTTGAGAGTATTTTGATCTCTTCTTCTTTTCTCTGTTGATGAAATTTTGCGAACCTCTGAATCTCCTCTAGATGACACCTATTTATAGGCGATGATTCAAACAATCGTTTGATTCTTATCCGTTAGACTCAGAGGGTTTGCTCGCAAATCTCTGTTCTTCTTTTTGTGCAAAGCACTGAGACTCTTCAGTTGTCCTTCATCTCTGATTGGCGTAGCTCCTATTTGTAACCATCTTTGTCAGAACGGATCTTTTAGTTTGAATCTGGAAACCACCTTTGTGTTTGTTGATTATTCTCTTTTCTAATTTGTCGGGTTTCCTTGTGATTTAGATCCTTCTGATTTGCGGCTTTGTATTGTCTTGATTGCTGTTGAGTGTTTGCTGGCTGTTGATGCTCTGCTGACCTTTCACCAACCTTGTTAAGATCCCGCAATATACTTGCTTCATTTCTTCAGCATTCTATTGGGCGTGTGCAGCATTCCTTCGTGTATGCTCGCCCTTACAGGCGTCTGCAGTAATCTTCATATCTGCTGATTCTTTCAGCATTCTTGATTCTTTCCTTCTAGTTCTATTACAACTCGAGTAGATGTATCATATACAGGACTTTTACAATATGACTCGATATTAAGTTGCTAGAAGCTAGATCTACTGAGCTTTGATGCACCAAAACCAATAAACATACAATTTAGATCAAGGGGTTGTAATATTTCTAACAATATTCCTAACAATTTCCCCCTTTTTGGTGCGATCAAAGCCTCAATTCTAACTAACTGGTCATGGGAAAGCTGATTACCGAGATTACAGTATATTCCTATAAATTCTATTCACAGCATCTCAACTCCCTTAGACTCAGTATGATTCCTAAATGTTCCCCCTCAAACTAACAAGGGTATTACCCGATTAATAATTTTTGTTTCAAGTAAATAGCTTTTGAATCGTTTATCAGATAAGTATATAGCACATTCACACATGACTATCAAGCAGCATGCATAAACATATCGCACACATTAACAATCCACACAATTTGTTGATTACACTGACTGTGTAATTTCAGCTGTATCAATTAATTCAGCATTGGACAATGAGATGTTGTCTTCAAACTGGGTTAGTTTCCATTAAAAATGTTACGATGAGGTACAAGAAACACACACCCATATTTAAAAAACATTTGTTTTAGCACCAGAAGACTTATAAGGAGTAGAGGAATTACTTCTTTGTCGTTGAAGAGTCTGAATCAGCAGCATTTTTGGCACTTGAGGAGGCAGCGGTGGTTTTCTTCACTTTCCTGAGGGTCTCGAGTGTCACCTTCAGGAAGTTGTCCACTACAACTTCCTCTCTCTTCTCTTTTGATTCGTTATTTTTTTCGATCCTCCTTCGTTCCACTTTTTCTTCTTCATGTTGTAGCCTTCTCAAGTCTGCTAACATTTTTCTTTTTGCTTTGAGGTGCCAGATTCTTTCTTCTTGTTCCTTAAGTCGCTTTTCTTCCTCTGCTAACCTCTTCTCTTCCCCCTCTTTGATCGTAATAATAAGTCCGGTGGAGAAGGTTTCAAATTTGTCTTGTTGAATGCGAAGAAGCTCCTCCTTTGCCTTGACTTTTTGAGTTTTTACTTCAGCTTGCACGAGTGGCACCATCTGCTCCTCAATGCTTCTTCCTACCATCATGTCGATGAATTGCTGGAGGTCCCTTTGATAAGTACTGGAGCTCAGGGACAAAATTGTCAGGGCTGGGTGTTCCTCCAATTGCACAATTTGATTCTGTAAGGTAGGTATGTTGGCAGTGATAGTCAGTGCTTGAGATGAGTGGAAGTGGATCCACGTCTGCTGCTGTGACAAGTTTGTTTTCCTTAATTCTTTCTTCTTCAACAGAGACTGGAGATGGAGGCCTAATGTTATCCACTATGCGCTCCTTGAACTCCATCATTTTCATCCTATCCACTTCTCTCTTGCATGCGGCTTCCTCTTCTTCTAGCTTTGCATGCAACTCAACAGCTGCGGCCATTTGTCTCCTTATTGTTGGTGACTTGAAGTTCTGAGTGAATGGTGGTGAGTCAACAGTGTACTCAGATAGTGGCAATGAGCGATTGCCAGTGATTGCTCTGTGCGCATTGATCTTCTGTAATCGAGCAGCGACCGACTTTTCTGTGTACTATCTTTTGGATGCTTGATCCATCCAATCATCAGCCTATTCCTCTTCACTTTGCCAATAGTTGAGACCCATCCTGGCCATCATAATTGCATGGTCTTCGTAATGTAGTTCAAGAGTGGCATAGTCAAAGAATCTCTACTTCTTGAACTCTATCTTTAACCAATGTAGATCAGAAGACCCATCCATTAATTCTGCAAGATATGTGTTCTCGAACTCAACAACAACATGATCTTCCATGAAAACAACAATGCCTTTTGCCCATGAGATAAGATCAACATTCTTCTCATCCCTCACCGTGACAGGAGGACACCACTTAGCAATCCTCTTAGCATTGAATTTCCTATCAGGTGGTCTTTCCAAGGGCACTCTTAATGTTTCCCCTCTGAAAATGGATTCACCATCTGCAAGCGACAGGATCCCCTTCGTAGCTTCTGCAATTCCTGCATTCCCTTAATCGTCAGTGCTAGGAATGTCACTGAATGATATGAAGGGATTCGTGAACTGAATCACGAAGTCCGTTTGACAAGGATCGTTAATTGGAATATCAAAATAAATTGCTATGCCCATGAATGATCCTAGCATGCTCCTATATTATTATGCATAAGAAGGTTTATGCTGAATACCTGGATTGATGAACTCTGAAGAACGAGTGCGTAGAGATTCCTCTTGATCTATTCCCACGCACAAAGATTTAATTTCCTAACAGATTGAGGAAATTAATCTATGAAAATAATAATGATATTTTCGAAAAACAAGGAGAGAGAGAAGAAGAAAAATTCTCCTGATTTGATCTTCTGATCTGTATCCCAATTCGATCTGAAAATCTGGTGAAGATTCTCTATCGGATCCCTTGCCTGGTTGAGAAGCAGAATTTCCTCCTCGTTCTCAGATCTTAGTCGATCACCACAGCTCCCAAAACCTGGTTTGCTGTGTGCAACTTATGATCTTGTGGTGTGTTGAGATCTGAGGAACTGAGGCCTATTTATAGGAAAATACTGGACTTCTATTGGGCTTGAGTTTCATGGGCCAGACCAGGGACCAGAATTCAAATAGCAAATAAGGCCTATCAATTAATTAATTCCCATATTCAACCCAAAATATAATTAATTAATTAATATTGATTCATTCCACCAGAGAATCAATAATGTCCTACCTATTTGCTACCACGTTTTGAGGTACGGGTTGCATGGGCTCGGTATATCCCCACATTTAAGGTTACAGACATTCGTTAATTAATTTAAGCTCTGACAAGCTATTTAATTAATTAACATCTTATATTCCTAAATCAATTCACTCAAACCTTTTCACTTATGCTTGAACTTAATCAGCCTGCAGGACTTAGCATAACGAACTTTTGAGCTGTTCAGGGAATGTCACCATCCTATACTGGATGTGGTTACCTAGTTCCAGTACCAGAAAGTCATACACAAACTGCTATTACCCAAGATACAGATATACAAGCTCAACTAGAGTCTTTCACTGTAACTCAAAGTAATACACAATCTGCATATACTTCTGTACCTTCATGTAGGCTTAGGATCTTGTCAAGCCATAGAGATCTAGATTCTTTTAATGTCAGATAAAAGAATCAATCTCGACTTAGGTCCTTATCAATGTGTGCCCCACACCAGCATACCAAGCCATCCAAGATAAGATGCTTATTACTGTGTATGCTGCAGCCTACACCGACAGTTTATCCTGGAACTGTCTCAGCTGTGATAACTATTTATATCTCGCTAGGTCAAATGATCCATACGATCTTTCGTGATCTTCTACACACCGTATGATCTCCCTATCGATGAGATAAGAGGATAATTGCATTTGCGACACATGTTTGTTAATTCAGACAGGAGATGAACATACAACATTTATGATTCCCAGTATATTAACCAATCGACCTTGTACATAATATACCAATCATAATGCTTTCAGTATAGAAACCCATCAATCTCCCACTTAAACTCAAAGCATTATACAGGTGCTTTCCAGAGTATAACGCGTCTAAACTAATCTAGCTATTACATCAAACATTCTAGGTGGATAGCTTTGCCCTTAGCCCAAGGTTACGTACATGCATCTCGTAGACCTTCTGAGGGAGAGCCTTTGTGAATGGATCCGCTAGATTATTTCTTGTATCAATCTTTTCTACTAGCACATCACCCCTTGCTATGATTTCTCGTATAATATGGTACTTCCTTTCAATGTGTTTTGTTGCTCTGTGAGTTCGTGGTCCCTTTGAATTAGCCACAGCTCCCGAATTATCACAGTATATCGTGATTGTCTTGGGCAGCTTAGGAATCACGTCCAACTCCAGAAGGAAGTTTCAAAACCATACTGCTTCTTTTGAAGCTTCAGAAGCTGCCACATATTCTGCTTCCATGGTGGAGTCCGCAATACACTTCTGCTTTGCACTCCTCCATGATATGGCCCCACCTCCCAATGTAAACACATAGCCAGAGGTGGACTTCTTTTTGTCTCGGTTTGCCTGGAAATCCAAATCAGTATAACCCACAGGGCACAACTCCTCACACTGATAGATGAGACAATAGTCTCTAGTCCTTTTCAAGTATTTGAGTATGTGCTTTACCGCGGTCCAATGCGCCTGTCCAGGGTTAGACTGGTATCTCGCTACCATGCCTACAACAAAGCAGATATCTGGCCTCGTACATAGCATTGCATGCATGAGGCTCCCCACGGCCGATGCATACGGCACGTTCCTCATTTCATCTTTCTCTCTTTGTGTCACCGGACACTGATCCTTGGAAAGATATATGCCATGTCTGAAGGGTAACAGACCTTTCTTGGCAGTTTGCATGCTGAAACGGGCAATCACAGTATCCACATATGATCCTTGAGACAAGGTCATCATCCTCTTATTGCGCTTCCGCAATACTTTTAACCCTAGGATGTATCCTGCCTCCCCAAGGTCCTTCATATGAAACTGCTCGGATAACCACCCCTTTATGCCCGACAATACTTCCACATTATCGCCGAATAGCAGAATATCATCTACATAAAGTGCAAGGAACACCACGCTTCCGCTGACACATAGTTGGTACACGCAACTCTCGTTTGAGCATTGTGAAAATCCATAGGATTTAATCACTTCATCAAAATGCAGATTCCATGACCGTGAAGCTTGTTTAAGTCCATACAGCGACTTCCTTAGCTTCTTGACCAAATGTTCTTCGCCCTTCTGCACATAACCTTCTGGCAATTGCATATAGATATCCCTACCTTCTTCAAGGTGCCCGTTTAGAAATGCGGTTTTGACATCCATCTGCCAAATTTCTAGGTCCTTATGTGCTGCTATGACAAGGAGTATACAAATAGACTTAAGCATGGCTACCGGTAATAAGGTCTCGTCATAGTCTACACCTTCTTTCTGACTATAACCCTTCGCCACCAGCCTTGCTTTGAAAGCTGTAATTTCACCATTCGCTCCTTTCTTTCTTTTGTATACCCATTTGCACCCTATGGCTCGACAGCCATCTGGCAAATTAGTTTTCTGGTATAAATCCATAGCCATAATGGATTCTATTTCGGAATCCATGGCGATCAGCCATTTGTCTGCATCTTTATCAGATACCGCCTCGTCATATGTCCTGGGATCGGTATCATCCTGTCCATTTTCTGGGATCAAGTCAGAAGACTCTCCCACGAACATGTACCTTTCGGGTTGGTGGATAACCCTCCCACTGCGACGAGGCATCTGAACCATGTCAGTAGTTGGCACAGTACTCGTTGGTCCCATACCTTGCGTTAGTGGCAGTGTTGGTATAGCCTCACCTGTTGTAGGTGGATTTACCATTACACTGGGCTTTCCTGATGGAATTGCTTCTTTGTCCTCAAGCTCGTGGAGGATAATTTCACTCTTGGATCTGTGGTTTCTTACATATTCGTCCTCCAAGAATCTCGCATTGGTACTGACAACGACTTTCTGATTCTCAGGACAATAGAAATAACCACCTTCCGTTTGCCTGGGATATCCTACAAACAGCATCTGCTTACACCTACTTTCTAACTTATCAGGTTCCTTTGTCAGCACATACGCTGGACAACCCCAAACCCTCACTCTGTTCAAACTTGGCTTTCGCCCATACCAGAGTTCCAAAGGTGTTTTAGGAACTGATTTAGAAGGTACCAGGTTAAGCAAATAGGCCGCTGTCTCCAAGGCATATCCCCAAAATGAAATCAGCAAGCTTGCATAACTCATCATCGACCTGACCATTTCCAAGAGATTTCTATTTCTTCTTTCCGCTACACCATTTTGTTGAGGGGTTCCTGGTGCAGTCCACTGGGAAGTAATCCCGTTATCTGACAAGTACTGCAAGAACTCGTTACTGAGGTATTCTCCACCACGATCTGATCGTAGTGTCTTGATAGTCTTACCTAGCTTCTTTTCTAACTCAGTCCTAAAATCTTTGAATTTCTCAAAGCATTAAGACTTATGGCGAAGCAAATAGACATATCCGAATCTTGAGTAATCGTCAATGAATGTGGCGAAGTACTCATAACCTCCACGAGCTTGCGTGGACATTGGTCCACATAAGTCAGAGTGGATCAATTCCAATATATTCTATGCTCGAGACTGACTTGCCTTAAAAGGCCTGGTCGTCATCTTACATTCTATACAGGACTCACAGATTTGATGCGGTACCATTTGGAAAGAATTCAAGAGCCCATCTCATGCTAATCTTTTAATCCTCTTTAGATTGATGTGACCTAGTCTCAAGTGCCAGAGATATGTTTGATCCTCATCGGAAGAAAACTTTCTCTTTAAATGATTATTATTATTGGATGAGTTTGCAACAATCACGGAAGATTTATGCATACAATCAATGATATAGAGAGAGTCAATCAGTTTGCCATGATAGATAACACCGTTATTACCAATGATAGAAACTCCACTATAAAAAGTAACTGAATATCCATCACAAAATAACTTGGAAATTGAAATTAAGTTCCGCCGAAAAACCGGCACATATAAAACATCTCTCAAAATCAAAACATTATTTTTAAAACATAAAGTAAAATCTCCAATGGCTACAGCTGAGACTCGCTCTCCGCTGCCCATTGCGATGGTAATCTCGTCATGCTTCAGCTGCCTTGTCGGCCTGAACCCCTGCAAAGTATAACAAACATGGTCAGTAGCTCCAGTATCCACTACCCAAGAGTGGGTAGAAACCGATGCTAAACATGTTTCCGTTATAAATGCACATGACGTACCTTGTCTACCCGTGCCGAGCACTAGACAATCTACTTCACTTCGCTTGCGTTTGCATGGCTTGATGACATCTTCTGCTAAATCAGCTTCATCTAACCTTTAAAGCATTTCCTTTGTTTCAGCAATAGTCTTGTCAAAAGCTTACAAAGTTGGAGCAAATTCCAATGCCCTAAGATCAGATTCCTCTCGCATCAGGGCTAAGAGTAACTCAGGAAGAGTAAACTCGCGCCTGGTACCGAGGGACTTGATGAAATCATCATAAGAATCAGAGAGATAGTGCAGGATAATGTTTATTTCTGCCCGCTTACTGACTTGTCCACCTCTCTTTCTGTACTTTCTCATAATTCTCATCATACTGATAAAGTGCAGAAGCAACGAACTCCCATCAGTCATTCTCTTGCAGACTAGGTCCTCTACAATATTATAAATGACAGTTCGCCTCACCTTCACATAAACCTTCACAAGGTCCCTCCATATCTCAACAGCAGTTCCGAACTTCTTGTATTTGAGCTTTAATTCTCTAGACAGACTCTTCATGATGAGTCTGCGGGCAAACTCATCAGAAGCTACCCATCAGTCATAGAACACTCGCTCATAACCAGTACAGTTCCAATACTTGGGAGTTAGAGGGTCCATGTAAAGTATATGGGCATGTTTTGCAGTGCAGAGTATTTCCATGAAGCATAACTTCCACTCAGGAAAATTCGGACCAGTTAAAGGGTTTGTTATTAAGAGGTTAACAACGTGAGCAATAGACATGTCTGAAAACAATAAATTAAAACATGGTCGCAAACTATTGAAAAAATTAAATATTGAAACCTTATGATAAAGCAATATTAATGTTTCCTCCAATTTGCCTAAGTATTACTATTGCAAGCCACACATGTGGACGTTTACAACAAAACACTTAACCAGACTGCATCTTTCAATTCCAGTCCTTTAATTCCAATCCATGCCCGGGTTCCTTAGACAAATGGAATTAATAATTGGAGACTAAATTAAGACCATATTATCCTACTGAGCAGGGACATGACAAATGATTATACTCTGGATAACATCTAAGCTAGCTTACCACCAAAGCCAACCCTCCCATATAAGGATCTATTAGAACACACCCGATCCCTATAATAAGGTTGTCTCATTTAATTCAATCCCTAAAGAACTTATGAAAATTCAATACGCAAGCTACACATGTAGACGTTTACGCATGAACTCCCACGTCTCACATGAAATAAATGTTTGTTTTAAGAAATGCTATCTATTAGAACTTATGAATAATAAATTAAGTAAGCTGCACATGTAGACGTTTACCTAATAAATTACCCACTTCCAATAAAGGATCGCTTTGTGGAGGTCTTACTAAATTATGAGCTTAGTAATTTTTAGTTCATAAGGTTCAATTGCACAGATTATTTTATGTAGTCATAATTATAACATTGCTAAAATTTTATCATGCATGGCATGAACCCCGAATTTATAGTTATAATTAATTACACAAAATAAATAACATAGCATGCTTTAAAGCTATAAATAAAAGCAGTAAACGTGCTCGTATTATCTACAACATGCTTATATGCTGCGCAATTCAATTAAACACGTATATCATGCGAAGACAGATAATAAAGCCAATAAAAAATGTCCTCGTGGCCCAATGATACGAAATAAAATTAATTCTAACTATTAAAAGTTGAAATTAATAATACAGATCTTCGACTGGGCTCCCACTACTTGGACTGAGATCTGAATTTATTTTCTGAATCTGGGCCTCTAAGATTTGATTTATTATAAAATTGGACATCTGGGCCAGTTAACAAAATCGCGGGCCTGGGCACACATTACAAGCCCAATAGCCCGCGAGAACTTAGCCCGATGAGCCAGTACCGGCGAACCACCACCGTGGGCAACTCGCCGCCGCCATGAGGGCTCTTGGCATGCACAGTAGCCATGCACGTACGTGCATGGTTGCAGCCCGTGATGCCGCCTCCTCCAGCCGTTGCCCATTTCGCATGCTGCCGCCCGGTTTGCCCCGATCGTTGCCCGAACCGCCGCTCACCTTTCTTCTCCACTGTTGGCCACCACGACTCCCCAGAAAACATGCAAGAAGCGCAACGTGAGTAACGCACGTGCAACATGCTAACCCTAGGTTTGCGATGTTTCGCGCGTGCGAGCCACCCCGTCGGTCCGCCTTCAGCCCACGCCGCAAGTCGCCGCCGTCACCATCTGGCTCCTACCAACGCCGACCGAGGGAGGAAGGAGAGCCGTCGGTGTCGCGCGCAGGGCTGCGCAGGCCTGCTGCACGCGCGCGGAAATTAGGGTTCCACCGCGCAGCGCGTGCGCCTCGCACCCTGGCCGCACCGGCGTCGTCCTCGGCCTCCTGCTACTCCGCCCCGGCATCGTCGACCTTCGCCTGGAGCCGCCGCACCGCGCCTGGCCGGCTACGGGCCGCGCAGTCGTCGCTTGCGTCCTTGGCGTGCGCCCTACCACCGTGCCCCGCCATGCCTGACCGCCGTGCATGGCCTTGCTGCCGTGCCGGTGCTGTCATGCGTCATGCGGCCCTTCGTTCTTCGTGTTCTTCGTTCTTTGTTTTACAGATTTAATTTTTGAAATAAAAGATTACATGGAATAATCCTAATTACAATCTAAAAATCTAAATCTGACCACGGATTTATCTCTTGGGTGAAAAACGAATCCATATAAAAGGGCGGATTAACCCGAGAACCACGAGGATGAAAAAACATAAAATTCAATCCAAAACCATCCATAGCATGCATTCAATAATAATAATCATGCAATTCATAGGCAATATTATTTTTCCGATAGAGCCAATTAACTTAACCTGGCTCTGATACCAATTGAAGGGATTCGTGAACTGAATCACGAAGTCCGTTTGCGAAGGATCGTTAATTGGAATATCAAAATAAATTGCTATGCCTATGACTGATCCTAGCATGCTCCTATATTATTATGCATAAGAAGGTTTATGCGGAATACCTGGATTGATGAACTCTGAAGAACGAGTGCGCGGAGATTCCTCTTGATCTTTTCCCACGCACAAAGATTTAATTTCCTAACAGATTGAGGAAATTAATCTATGAAAATAATAATGATATTTTCGAAAAACAAGTAGAGAGAGAAGAAGAAAAATCCTCCTGATTTGATCTTCTGATTTGTATCCCAACTCGGTCTGAAAATCTGGTGAAGATTCTCTATCAGATCCCTTGCCCGGTTGAGAAGCAGAAATTCCTCCTCGTTCTCAGATCTTAGGCGATCACCACAGCTCCCAAAACCTGGTTTACTGTGTGCAACTTATGATCTTGTGGTGTGTTGAGATCTGAGGAATTAAGGCCTAATTATAGGAAAATACTGGACTTCTATTGGGCTTGAGTTTCATGGGCCAGACCAGGGACCAGAATGCAAATAACAAACAAGGCCTATCAATTAATTAATTCCCATATTCAACCCAAAATATAATTAATTAATTAATATTGATTCATTCCACCAGAGAATCAATACTGTCCTACCTATTTGCTACCACGTTTTAAGGTACGAGTTGCATGGGCTCGGTATATCCCCACATTTAAGGTTACAGACATTCGTTAATTAATTTAAGCTATAACAAGCTATTTAATTAATTAACATCTTATATTCCTGAATCAATCCACTTAAACCTTTTCACTTATGCTTGAACTTAATCAGCCTGCAGGACTTAGCATAACGAACTTTTGAGCTGTTCAGGGAATGTCACCATCCTATACTGGATGTGGTTACCTAGTTCCAGTACCAGGCAGTGATACACAAATTGCTATTACCCAAGATAAAGATATACAAGCTCAACTAGAGCCTTTCACTGTAACTCAAAGTAATACACAATCTGCATATACTTCTGTACCTTCATGTAGGCTTAGGATCTCGTCAAACCATAGAGATCTAGATTCTTTTAATGTCAGATTAAGGAATCGATCTCGACTTAGGTCCTTATCAATGTGTGCCCCACACCAGCATACCAAGCCATCCAAGATAAGATGCTTATTACTGCGTATGCTGCAGCCTACACTGACAGTTTATCCTGGAACTGTCTCAGCTGTGATAACTATTTATATCTCGCTAGGTCAAACGATCCATACGATCTTTCGTGATCTTCTACACACCGTATGATCTCCCTATCGATGAGATAAGAGGATAATTGCGTTTGCGACGCATGTTTGTTAATTCAGACAGGAGATGAACATACAACATTTATGATTCCCAGTATATTAACCAATCGACCTTGTACATAATATACAAATCATAATGCTTTCAGTATATAAATCCATCATGATATACCTGACTCTTCTGGGGACATGGGAATCGGAATTCGCCTCTGTCATAGCCTCTCTATGGTCTTCTCCATCACATATCCAATTTCAGCTCCTGATTTCCATTCCAAGACTTTAGATGGATCGATTCCAAGGGCACAGAGATATTTCTCGTTGTGTGCCCGTACACTTGCAGTGAGGTCGGCTTGCAGTCTTGCTTGAGTCTCAGCATCCATCGAGGTAGCGGCTTCCTTTTCAGTGATGATCTTGTCAGCAACATTCGTTTCAACATCATTCTTCTCTGTTGTGGTAGTGGGTTGCTGATCAGCTGTCTCTCCATTTTCCTGCATCTCAAGGTCAACATTCTCTGTTTCTGTTGCCTTTTCATCATCCATTCGAGCAGGGCTCTGGCTTTCTTCCTGCACCAATACTCTTTCAACAGTAATCAACTGATTTTCTCCTTGCGCAGTCAGTAGTTCATCTCCAAACATTTTGTTAGTTACAGAACTGCTACCTCCTTGCACCATCAGCATTACCAGCAACACCATCACATCCGCCTTGCGCTGCTAGTCATTCAGGATCGCAGGTCTCCTTTCTCCTTGCGTAGGAAACTGCTTCACCAAAGAATCCTCGGATCTCCTGGGCACCACATCTTTCAAATCCTGAAACACTCCTTGCCTTTGCATTTTGTCAAAATTAGCATCCGACAGAGCATTTGGATTCACAATTGTTTCCTCGGCATCACAAACCTTGGTTTTGTTGGGAAAATATTCCTGAACTCTCCTTAGGATCACATTGTAAAAGGTTTTGTTGGATCAAACCTTAGTAGATGGTCGATCAATTCTGAACCTTAGCATAGCTTAGCAGATCTTGTAATGTCCTGTATAGGGTGAATATTGAGTTGTAATAGAGTAGGTTGCTTGAAACACTCCCAGCAAACATCAGAGAATGCTAAAAAAGAAGAAAGCTAGTGGTAGCAGAATGCTGTGGAGTCAGCATTTGATAACACATCACAGATTGCTAAGGGTGTTAGCAATCCGAAGTCAAATGTAGCAGAAGAGCATTTGCTGCGCAGACAAACATCTAGTCCAGCAGTATGCTAAAAGATATCCAGCAGCCCGTTCTAAGAATAGCTCAGCAAAGCAAATCTCAATGACTGCTACACCGTCATTCTGACCAACGCGCGAAGACTAGATCTGTCAGAAGTAGGTCGGAAAAGCCTGCACGGAGATAGAAAAGTTGGTAAAAAGCTACCTGCAATTAAGATGAAAGATCCGTTATGTCTAAACGGAAATGCCGACTCAAGTTTCGAATCTCCAACTATAAAAGGCAAGTCAAAGGAAGATACAAAAAGCTGCTCACATTTTTATACAAATATATATTCAAAAGATTCCAAAATTCTATTGAAATGCATAACACAGAGACATCAAAAAGCTTTCAACAATTTGAGTGTCTCATTGTACGTCTGACACTCATCTGAGAGATTCTTGAATTGATTCTAGAATCTTCAATCATTGGGATTGCTTTCTTTATAGAAAGTATCCAGCAGTTGATTTCTTGTAAAGGAATGGATTAGGACGGGCACTGAAGCCGCAAAAGAAGAATAGTTCAGAAGGAACTCTAAACTTTCTAAAGGTGGTAAAAGCGAGTTTTACGAAGGTGGGCCCTTGACTCAGCCGGAGCCACACCTGAGAAGTTCGGAGTATCGGAAGATAGTCGTGAAGTAGCCAAACCTTACGTCGGCTGCCTGCTTTACAGGAAAGGCAACTCTTTGTACACCGTATACTTTCTTAGTGAAATTCTTAGTGATTCGGCAAAGGAGTGGTCGTAGATCATTTGATCGAACCACTATAAACCTTGTGTTCTCTTGCTGATTACTATTTTATTGCTATTGTGTGACTGTGTTTTAAAACCTAGCAACAGAGTTGCTAGTGTATAACTGCAAGAAGGAACTTAAGTAAACTTGAACAAAACTCTATTTGAAAAATAACCTAAATACAAGTAAACGCTATATTATTCCACTGCATTTCGTGTTTATACTTTATCGCTACCACGACGACTCTGATCTCAGGGACCAACAAGTGGTATCAGACATTCCGAAGTGGAAAACTCTTTTCCATCAAGCAGCTGAGTTGCATTCTATTCCGAAGTGGCATGAAAGGGTAAAGTTTGATGCTTTCCCAGACATTCTTGAAGAAGAAACCGACCCAGTCTACAGAGGCAACATCGTCAATAGCCATCATTACCTGCCACATATCCCTTGAAAAATTGAAGTCGTATAGCTCCTCTCCTAGCAGAATACCATGGGCAATGCGAAACAACACCCAATATAAGGTTTGAAGACCAGAGGCTGGAACATTTGGGCTGAACTTAAAGTGGGGAGAATGATGCCATCTCTCCCATGACTGCCATTCTGGAGCCACCTCTGCTCCAAGATAGTCCTGCATGGACAGCGGACCTCGAGGAAGGCTGAAATCCTCAGAAAAGGTGTCGGGGGTCCAACAGACGAGCTTACCACAGAACACCCCGTAAATTGCATTCTACTCAGCACGACAATCACCAAGGAAATCCCGGAGAATTTCTTCCTGGAAACGATGAGGGGTAGCACATGCAAACTGTGAGAGACCTCCCCACTGCAATGTGGCCATGACCTTCTCGACCACATGATAATCATCCTCATAGTATCCATACAGACCGGACTCATCAAGAATTAGGCTGCGCCTGATCTCCAAGGTTTTTGATGGAGCACCCATTAAGTGGAGATGGAAGTTTGTTTTTGTTTTTGGAAGGAAAAGTTGCGATTATGGGATTAGGTAAGGAAGAAAGATGTGATGTTTGGATAATCTTGAACGAGAGTATTTATAGAGAAATTACTAATCATGACGGGAAGACAAATAAAATCTTTCTGAAGATCACAATGATTCGTCTCTTGGAATACAAAATGTCGTGAGTAAGGGAATCAACGTGTATGCATGGGGAGTCAAATCATTTCAGCAATAACAAACAATGGTCATAGAGAGACTCGAGGCTTTCATCATTATTTTTTTACCAGAGTCACAACAGAGCCTCAGCAGAGCTTCGAAAGATGCTGACGAATCATGTGGAAGGTTAGCGCATTCTTTTATAAATATGGGTGTTGAGACTCATTATCACCTGTTAGCATCCTTGGACGCCTGCTAGATCAGAAGCATTAGCATATCCGAAATCGAGGCGGGATGACTCTAAATTCAAACCTTATGGGACCTGATAAGGCGCATTTAATTTACGCAAAGGGCGGCATCAACTGAGGAGACGCCACGTCAGATGCACTCAAGTGTTTCTCGGAGCATGGGAAGCCATATGGAAAGACGCATTCATTCTGAACCGTTGATCTAACCCCTCGCAGATCTTCCCTCAACCGTCAGATCTCACATTCAAAAGTCTAACCACTGTTCACTTCCATTCATTTTTCTTTCGAGACCCACAGCAAAAATTCCCAATTTCAAAATTTCAAAATTCTTTGAGATTACTCAAAGTTCTTTTCCTAAGACATGGCCTCTGACCCCAAATCTTCATCATCCCAGAAACCTACTTCCAATAAACATCATCGTCCGGAAACCAGTGAACCCCCCTCTTCAATTTTCCATCAAATTTTGAAGAACCCTTGCATGCGCGTCATGCACCAGGTTTTACTGGCATTTTAAAGAAGGAAGATATTGATGATTCAATACCATATGGTCAACTGGTTATGATGGCTCGGAAGAAAGAGCAGACCGGCCACTCAAAGGAGTAAAGGCATTTAGCTCAAATCATGAAGGATCACATTCTGTATAAATGTCTTGCTACTGAACATATCCCAGATTGGATAATGGATATCCTCAACTGCGAACAGGTAATTTAATACTTATCCGCTGAACCCATACATTTTCATCCGCATATGGTTTCTGAGTTCTATGCCAGAGCAGTCATGAGTAAGGATGGAAAGTCTTTTAAAACTTTTGTTTATGGAAGCATCATTGAAGTGAATGCCGACGTTCTTGCTAAGATTTTTGGTCTTCGGAATAAGGGGGAACGTATATCTCAATACAAAGTAATAGATTATGATGAGATGGAAAGGCGTTGGAATATGTGGAAAAAGCCTGAGAAAATGAACGATAGAAAAGGTCAACTCATTTCATTCAAGGCTGCCACCCCCATTAATGCTCTAAAGGATGAGTTTAAAACTCTTGCTGAATTGGTAATCAAGATGTTTCAATGCGATGCTGGATCATATTCCGAGCTCTCTGCTAAGAAATATGCTGTGATGATGGCTCTCACGGACAGAGTGAAGGGCAATTGGGCAGAGTTTTTCTTCGAACGATGGGCAGAGCACGCTAGGAAGAATGATCACATGTCTGTAGATGGAACATTCTCATCGAATGTTAACTTTGGATTGAAAATAAGCAAATTTCTGGAGGTAGTTATGCACCCCAAGAAGATTTATCAAGGTGTGAAGTTACTTCCCACAAATTTCATTCTTGTAACAAGGAAGGAAGCCAACCCTCTTGACTTCAAGAAACTAAAGAAGTTGACCGGCAAGTCCAATGTCGATAAGGATAAGCCTACTTCGGATGAGGAAGTAGACGAACGCTCCTTAGGACATCAAGTGATGCGGACAGCATCACCTGTAACTGTTGAAGAAATAGCAGTACTGACTAAGAATGCTAAAACAGAGCAGTGCTTTCAGCAACTTGAGCACATTGTAACCCTCGGTGACATGCCTACCGAAAGGATAGAGAAAATTATGGATAAAAAGGCACCAGAACATCCACCACTTGTGATTGGTTAACTTGCTGTTCCAATTTCATCTGAACAACAAACAGGCATTGTGCCAACCGAAAAAAGGAGATCTACTCGTCAGCGACTTTTCAAAACTGCTGAACTTCAAGAAATCGAAGAAGCCAAGAAGAAAGCAGCTGCTGATCAAGCTGCTGCTGCTGCTGAAAAGGAGGTTAACCCACCCTTGTCCTCTAAAAGTTTTAAGGATCGTATCGAAGGAGTACGTGAAACTAAAAGGAAACGTGCTGATGCAAAGAAAGCACAGGAAACTAAAGAATACAGGAAGGAGATGGAAAGAATTATGTTCGAAGGAAGAGATCTAAATTTCAAACAGATAAAGCAATCTCACGACGAGCGAGAGGCCCAAAAAAAGGTTGCTAGTGCCACATCAAAAGAGGAAGCTGCTGAGGAATTAAGCAGAGCAGCAAAGAAAGGCAAGACAACAGTAGAATCTACTCAGAAAGGGAATGAGGTGGAAATTCTTGTTGAAGTTAGTACAACTGCCAAAATTACACCTGAAGAAGGTGGCATGTCTGATGAAGAACTAGATAAGATGATCCACTCTGGAGCATTCAATGCTAAGGAACACTCCAAAGGCACACAGGTTCAAACTCGCGAACCAACCGACGAACCCAATCAAAGTGATAGTTCAGAGGAGGACGCACCACATAAAGCAACAGATGTTATACCTCCCAGGGATAAAGATGCAGGGTCGTCAGGAACCGCAAAGGAGATCGAAGATACCAACATGTTTGCTGAGGAACCTTCTGCTAAGGAAAATATTGTTGGGTCTGAAAAGGATCTGTCTGCTGAAGACATGGCTCATACAAATGCTGAAGGATCTACTGTAGCTGAAGTAATCATGGCGGACACTGCTGAAGAAGTCCATGATGCTGAGGAGACAACAGCCGCTTCTGATAATGTCGATCAAGCAGATGATACAATGGAACAAGAAGTCTCCTCTGCTGGACATCTGAATGAGTCCACCTGTTCATCAGAATCTGATTCTGAAGGGGAATCTATTGAGGTATTTGACGCCAAAACTCTTAGAAAATACCCCACCTTAAAGAATGAACAACTGAGGATCCCATTTCATGGATTACCTGGCAAACTCTTTCGCTCAAGAAGAGTAGCCCAATGGTGCGCATCTGTCTCGCTTGAAGATGATTTGAATGCTGATCTCCGAGATTGGAGTGATGAGATCTTAGCATTTGTGGATCAAGAGGTCAATAGGGACATTACCGGGGTCTTCTATGTTAAAATTGATGATGGAACAGACGAAGGCAAGGCATTTGGTAAATAATTCAGGCGATGGAAAACGTATGATTACATCATGCATGAACTTTGCTTTGAAGAAAGGATGATTACCATTGCCAGGAAAGGCCTCAACTTTTGGCGTTTAGAAGAATCTTGGGCAAATGAATGGATGGATCAAACCCCCTGCACAAAACAGTACACCGATCAACAGGTGATTGCAAGATTGAAAGCCATTCGTGCCCACAGAAAGTTTTCTGCATCCCAGTCGCTGCCCCCATCAAAGTTTGCTCCGGATGAGAAGTCTGTAGCACATATACAGTTAACCAAACAACAAAGGGTTGCAATTGATGCTTATCAGAAAAGGAAAGTTGCATATGAGGAGAAGTTGCGAGTACAAAGCCTAGAACTAGCCAGTCTTGAACAGGCGAAGGAAGAAGAGGCTAAGAGACAAGATTATCTCAATATGGTTACTCTTCAGAAAGACTATACTCGAGCTGCTACCTCACTTCAAGCTTCTGAGGTTCTAGGTTCTGCTTCAAATCCCGATCAGGATGTAGTGGTTGACTCAATGGAAGTGGATACCAATGTGGTTACTGAAGAACCTGCAAACACAACCACAGCGGAAGCTACCACCCAAAGAATTGAAGTTGCTGTTCCAAAATCTGCAATCATAAAAGTGGAAGGAGGAGATGGTGAGATTACTACCACAACAGACGGATATGATATGGTTATTTCCAACATTCCCATTGTTGCTGAACTGATACAAGTGAGTTTTCAATCTCTTGTTAACATACTCCGCAACGCACTACATCAACGCAACATTCAGCAAGCCATATTTAATGAAGAAGTCCGAAAAGAGGTTGCTGATGTACAAGGAGCAATCTCTAGAGTTAAAGCCTCTGTCTCTGAGGTTCAGCAAAAGGTTGGTAAAGTTACTGAAAAGATCACACATGTGGAGGAAACCGTCTCTACGGTGCAAACGAATGTGGTGACTTTCAGAATAGATCTTGATGAACACTAGTCTTTCTCCACTTCTGTTTTGGATGCACTCAAAGAGGGGGAAGAAAGAAGGATTGCTGAGCAAGCAAGGGTGAAAGCAGAGGAAGCAGAGCTGTTGCGGAAAGAAAAAGAGTTCGAACGTACTATGATGGAACGAAGGATGAACTTAGAAGCACAACAGAGAGCAGAACAACAAGCGCGTATCGAACAGATGGAGAAACTCATGGCCATGACAATGAAGAAGGTGGAATCTCTTGAGAAGCCAAAACCTCCACCGGACGCCAAGAACTAAGGTCATTCTCATCTGTCGCTTCTATTTTTTTTAGTTCTAGCCGTGATTCTGAACTATCACTGGACTTGTATTTTCAAAATCATATATGAAATCATCAGAATCATGACAAAATCTTACTGTCTAATTCTGATTTTCCGAGTGCGTACAATAGTGGAAATACACTCTCTGTGTATTCAACAAATCAGAATCTGGAAGATAGGTTAAAAATGTTTGCTGGATGATTTATTTGTAATATTACTAAGGGAAAATATTCCCCAGCATATTTTGAGGGGGAATTTTATTCAAAAATAAAAGATCTTTTGCTAAGGACTTAAAGCAAGTAAGATTCTGAGATAGTTTGTCTAGAAATTTTCTTGTAACTCAGAATTTTTTGATGCTAAGTTTCAGCAATCCTTAGTAAGCTTTGATCGCACCAAAAAGGGGGAAATTGTTGGGAAAATATTCCTAAACTCTCCTTAGGATCACATTGTTAAAGGTTTTGTTGGATCAAACCTTAGTAGATGGTCGATCATTGCTGAACCTTAGCATAGCTTAGCAGATCTTGTAATGTCCTGTATAGGTTGCTTGAAACACTCTCAGCAAACATCAGAGAATGCTAAAAAGGAAGAAAGCTAGTGGTAGCAGAATGCTGTGGAGTCAGTATTTGCTAACACATCACAGATTGCTAAGGGCGTTAGCAATCCGAAGTCAAATGTAGCAGAAGGGCGTTTGCAGTGCAGACAAACATCTAGTCCAACAGTATGCTAAAAGATATCCAACAACCCGTTCCAAGAAAAGCTCTGCAAAACAAATCTCAACAACTACTACACCGTCATTCTGACCAACGCGCGAAGACTAGACCTGTCAAAAGTAAGTCGAAAAAGCCTGTACGGAGACAGAAAAGTTGGTAAAAAGCTACTTACAATTAAGATGAAA
The DNA here is from genome assembly GCA_026898455.1 of Plectranthus barbatus. Taxonomy (NCBI): domain Eukaryota; kingdom Viridiplantae; phylum Streptophyta; class Magnoliopsida; order Lamiales; family Lamiaceae; genus Plectranthus; species Plectranthus barbatus. The sequence goes on along the minus strand of JAPKLW010000114.1, from coordinate 522,496 downwards.
GATCCGTTATGTCTAAATGGAAATGCCGACTCAAGTTTCGAATCTCCAACTATAAAAGGCAAGTCAAAGGAAGATACAAAAAGCTGCTCACATTCTTACACAAATATATATTCGAAAGATTCCAAAAAGGCAAAATGGCTCGAAAGCAGTTCTGTTGAAAGGCATAACACAGAGACATAAAAAAGCATTCAACAACTTGAGTGTCTCATTGTACGTGTAACACTCATCTAAGAGATTCTTAAATTGATTCAAGAATCTTCAATCATTGGGATTGCTTTCTTTATAGAAAGTATCCAGTAGTCGATTTCTTGTAAAGGAATTGATTATGACGGGCACTGAAGCCGCAAAAGAAGAATAGTTCAGAAGGAACTCTAAACTCTTCCAAAGGTGGTAAAAGCGAGTTTTACGAAGGTGCGCCCTTGACTAAGCCGGAACCACACCTGAGAAGTTCGGAGTAGCGGAAGATAGTCGTGAAGTTGCCAGACCTTACGTCGGCTGCCTTCTTTACAGGAAAGGCAACTCTTTGTACACCGTATACGTTCTTAGTGAAATTCTTAGCGATTCGGCTAAGGAGTGGACGTAGATCATTTGATCGAACCACTATAAACCTTGTGTTCTCTTGCTGATTACTGTTTTATCGCTACCAGGACGACTCTGATCTCAGGGACCAACATGTTTTTTCTTTGGTGATCCGTGTCTTCTTGACATCTTTCTTGGTGATGCGTCCAGGTTCTTCTCCGGCCTTGATCTTAGCATTGCGCTCTTCATATGTTGCTTTGACATGCTCATAATTGGCATCTCTTTGATCTAAGTGCATCTGTAGATGAGCCTCTTCAAATTCCTTTTGTGCTCTTGCCTTCTTCATAGTTTTCTCCTGTTTCCTCTTTTGCCATGCCTCTTTATCTGCGGTAGTGAAATCTAATTTCCTCTTTGTTTCTTTGGAGGCTTTCATGATAGGAAACTCTTCTATAGCTTTGACAATATCAGGAATTGGTAGAGAAGTATCTACCACCGGAATAGTAACCTGAACAGTTGATCCTTAAAAGTGATCATGCTTTCCTTTCTTTGCTGTTTTTCCTTCAGCATCTGCTGGTTTCCTCTTCCTCTGCAGAGGACTTCGCTGAGAACGCCTCTTATTTGCAACAACTTGCACAGGGGGCTGAGTGGGTTTTAGTTGAGTGATGTCCAGCAAGTTCTCATATTCTTCGAATAGAGCATCCTGTTAGGACTTCCTCCTTTCTTCTGCTATTTCCTCCGCAGTCAATGGAATTGTTGTCTGCAAAATGACATCTCTCTGGTAGGGTTCTTCCTCATCAGATACTGGCTCGTTGGGGTCGACATTGCTCTTCCCTTTTGAAATGAGTGGCTCCTTGATGTCTGTAGGTGGTGGCTGCTTCTTGGTTGGCGGTATGTAGTCAGTGGGCTGCAGATTCTCTCCACGGCAGCGTTTCCCTTTAGGTATGATTCCTTCCGGGAACTGACTAATCTTTAATCCAAGCCCCACATCCTGGGTGAATGTGTGCTCCGTCTTGATGTTTTTATTCTTATAGACATGAACCAGCTACTTGGTATAGATGAACGTCCCCCAATTTCCATGAATTTGATCATCGATCGCCATCATTACCGCAAACTTCTTAGCACTCAACTCTGAAAGAGAGCCGACTTCTCTTACTAACATCATTATGACAATCTGTGCAAGGCTCTTCATAGGTTCATCGAGTGACCTTAGTGGTGCGGCCACCTTCCACGGCTCGTTGAATGTAGGTATCTTCCACATATGCCATCTACGCTCCATCTCGGCATCATCTGTTACTTTGTAGGTAGCAACTTCTTCTCCATCTATTCGCAACCCATACTTGGCTCCCAACACTTTAGGGCTTATCACAATCTCCGTCCCTAGAACACTTGTTGTGAAGAATTTTTCACTTTTATCAACCAAGGCTCGGGCGAAGAATTCTGCAACTATGTGAGGTATAATTTAGGGGGTTCCGCTAACAAGTACTCCAGAAGACCTTCTCGGTCAAGTTTGCCAATGAGTATGTCACAGAAGTGCTTTTTGAATAGGGGCTCGTAGAGTATTTTGTCCTTCAACAATTAAGTCGCCCACTTTTGTTCAACAGTTAGTTTGTCGGGTATCTTATAGTGAGCAATAGCTACCATTCGATAGTAGGAGATAGATTCATCAATATCCTCCTTCTTAACTATCCCTGTGAACGTTGATTGTAACTGTTTCTAGTTTTCAGGGAATGATTGGTCTTCCTGACGATTCGGCAGGGGGACTGGAACAGTTGGAGGATTCCGCCATTGTTGAATTTTCTGAAACTCAAAGGAGGTATATTGTAGAAAAAATTCGAATTCAGAAATATACGAGGTAATAGGTTTTGAAAGTCCCAATCCAACTTCCTTTATACGATTGTAAGTAATCCTCCTTCTGTGAGCGCTTGGATTTTATTTCTGATCTGGATGGATCGACGGTTGAGCAGCTGGTGATGCATTGCCTTACGTCCTAATATGATGGAAAGTTGTGCGTGGCTAACTTGGATTCTGGTTATTCATCGCCGCCCTGAGCTATAATCACCTTTCCAATTAATGTAGACTCTGCTGCTCTGTCAATCAAATAATCCCGTCTTTCGAGGGATTTGGAATCATTAGCTTCTTTTTGATTGCTGGGCCTTTTTGATCATGCAAAAGGTACTTTTGCTGATATTTTCAATGTCTGCAATCTGTAGGCCCGTGCTGAGAGCTTGGACTCAGCATGCAGTCAATTTTCTGCTTACTCAAAATACAATAGATAACAGTATTTTAATGAGAGATTGGACTCAGTAATGAGCTTGTTTTCTGTGGGTATCTTGGTGGTCCATAGACCTTCGATGGTTTGCTGAGAGCTTGGACTCAACATATCACATAATTTTGTAAGGTCTTGAATTCCCGTAGACTGTAGATATCTGCTGAGAGCTGGGACTCAGCAGTCTAGTTCTTATGTATGTTATAATTTCATACTTATTCATCAACAAGTGTCTGCTTCAACAGTCTTCGGGGTTCCACCAAGAGCTTGGACTCAATGAATCAATATACTTATGCTAAGAGCTTGGACTTAGCAGGACTTTTCAGCTCCGTAAAATATCATTGATATGGTAGCTGAGAGCTTGGACTCAGCTTTGAATTTCGATTCTTCAGATATCTTAGTATTACCATAGACAATGTAAATCTACTGAGAGCCTTTGTACCATGCTATGAATATAGCAATCTATGATAGTCTACTGCGAGCTTGGACTCAGTAGCTTTCCTTCTGGTTTTGTCTGCTAAGCCGAATATAGCAAACAATCTCAAATTGCTAAGAGCTTGGACTCAGCAATCACCGGTTATCTACTGAAAGCTTGGATTCAGCAGAAAAATATTCAGACTCTTCCTTAGTTCATGAATTTTTAAGGTTCAAAGAGTCTTTACTACGAGCTCGAACTTAGTAATCGTCAGAGAATCTGCTGAGAGCTTGGACTCAGCAGTCAACAGATTGTTTTGCTTGATAACAATTTTTACATTTTAACCAACAAGCACTCTGCATCTAACTTATCATTTTGGGAGAGAAATTTTTAAAATTCCTATCATCTGATTTTCCTTTATACATTCAATTTTTCATCATGGAAAATCATAAGTGTTTTGGATAGGATTCTATTGACACGAGGAGTTTAATGATATCATTTTGTTTAGGCAGTTATTCTTTTGAGACAACAGAGTATTGTCATCAAAATTAGCATCTTGATTTATTGAAATCACTAATTTACAAGTGTTACACTTTGCAAAGTAAAACTACAAGTTACAATGATCAAATCTTTCCTTCGAACTGCTCCAAATAACGTCTTTGCTAAATTTTCTCCTTCTTGGTCTCTTCCCGAGCTCGTTGCTGCAAGTCACCCCACTTATGCAACAATGTCTTCTTTGATGGCTGAGAGATATCTCTTGTCACTTCATCTCCTTCCTCGGATTTGAGAGACATCTCTTTATATATTAGCCTGTGGACCAACCAACATATAGTTGGATAGGAAGTCCGAGGCTAGAAGATCTCACCATCTGCTCAGCTGGGAGTTAGTGTCCGCACTTTCCATCAGCACCAGATGTCGTACAGAAATCCCTATTTTTCGTAGGATCGGTAACATCTGCACCATCGACAAGCTTACCAGGCTTCGAATGCCAAGTAAAAACATTCGGGTTGCATCTACTCCACTCGCAAGCCTTTCCTCCATCTCCTCTTCGTCTCTATTTTTTTGAGCTTTTGCAATCCTTGAAGAAGAGATGAGGAAGGAATAGTATAGGATTCTTTACCCAAAGGAAATCCCAAACCTTGTGACTAAGATTATCCATCCTCAGACCCACCTGACAAGCTTATATATGTCCAATGGTGAAATGTCATGATCTGATAGAGTGTACCTTTTATCTCCTTTCGGTTCTAATATCAGAATACCCATTATCAGCGGTGAACCGAGAATTGAGAGAATCTTCTTAGATATGATCTATGAGAATTTTACGATTCTTCCTCTCAATTTGGAGACTTCCAAGTCATGTTGCTCGAACCCATTCTAAAGGTATTTTGGTATGGGTGAAAAGAAATTCATCTTGATTTTCTTGAGCAACAAGGTTTAATCTAGAGGGATTGGTGAGCCGCGTGAAGCACACACAACTAACACGTTAAATTTATCAATCCGGTTTATTTTCCATTCGCTCAAGTGGACATCATCTACTCATATGAAGGGTACCAATAGCTAGGTTACTCAAAAGTCATTGATTTTCGTTCTATCTAGGCAATTAAACGTAAACAAAACTTCAAATGTAAACAATCAACAGTAAAGCAATATAAAAACTTCTCCAATCAAGTAATTCAATCAATTGTGTAGGTAGATTAAGATATCAAATCCAACAATTAAGAAGATAGTGAGTGTTGGTCAAACTTCAATTGTTACGAATTGAACCAAGTTATGTTGTAAACAAGTTTTAATTCCTATGAGGTTGAGCAACCGACTCTAATATTGTTAGTCCCTTGCTTTGGTGAACTAACGGTAGATGAACTAGAGATTGCAAACATCTACGTTATTAACCACTAACTCACTCCCAATCGACCGTCAATTATCGCCCTACAAACTAGCACCGCACATGGATTGGAACTAGAATTGTAAGATTATGCACTTATCAGGACGATTCCGTCCGCGTGTTGGCTGCAATGTTCACGTCAACTACCTAAAGGTTGGCTATTACCTACACCTAATAGGCAAGAAACAAGCTTAAGTGCAAATCAACCCCTCATAGGAAAGTAAACAAGCAAAATTGATTCAATTCATCACAATCTCCGTTTTACAACACTCACACACGAAATTAGTTCTCCATACCTTGAATGAAGTACAAAACAAATTGAGAATAGAGAGAATTCATTACAAAACTCAAGGTCAACGATTGATCTTCTTTGGTTGTCTTCTTTGAATCCAATCTACCTCTCTTCCTTCTTCAATCTTCACCAAATGGATGGAATGTGGCTTGATTCACCTTGATTTTGGTTGGGGAGGTGTTTAGAGATGAATCTAAGGAGAAGTATCGTGACGGTTATTTCAAATTTTGGCAAAAAGCTCCTGAATTAACTGATTTTCCCCCTTTTATAGGCGAGCAAAGAGGGCCTCGGATCGCCCGAGCCAACCATGGCTCGCCCGAGCCTTCCTGGGAACCGCAACACGCTTGGGAAACCCGTTCTGGCTCGACTGAGCCAGAAACGCTCGACCGAGCCTGCTCTCTGTCAGCATGGCTCGATCGAGCCTGCACTGCTTGGCCGAGCGAGCCCTCTGTCCGGTTCAGCTCGGCCGAGCCTGCTTTGCTCGGCTAGGGAACTCCGCCAAGCCTCCGAAACTCTCCTTTTGCTCTGCTCGGACAAACCTAACCTCCTTGGACTCCAAACTCAGACAATTTTTCTCAAAAACTCCACCAAATATGCCATATTATGCTCAAAACATGTCCTACAACATTTCGAACACGAAAACACAAAAACAAGACAAAAGAATAACAAAAGCATATGATATGAGGGTAAAATGGCCACAAACATGCACGCTCACAAATTGAAAAATAGATCATTTTATACACATATCATAATCCCCCTAACTTGAACCTTTGATTGTCCTCAATCAAAACAAAGTAAAGCAATCAATAAACTTCATCAAACAACCTCATAGCTCATCATAGTCATCTTGGCATGCTCTTATCGAATGAGATTATCACCTAACTTTGTGACACGGTTAATGCTAACGACTCAAACCACTCATCAACATTGGATAAAGAAATGAAAGCACTCCCTTACGTGTTTAGGGTTTGATGAATTTCTCTAATTCACAAGATATCGAGCACAATTTCCATAGGCTTGAAACAATTCTCACCACTATACTACAACGAGTTGGATCCTAAAATAAAAAAAATCTTTGTTTTCGGTTATAACGTGGCTTACTAAAGGGTAGGTGGTTTTGGGCTAAAGTGACGAACTTCTCCATATCCCAAAACCCCCAAACTTATTCTCTTCAATCCACTTCTAACCTTGAGGCTTTTTCATCAATCAACTCTCATGTATATTTTTCTTTTCTTTCTTTTTCTCTTTTTTTCTAGCACCATCATTTTTTCATTCATGATGCTTTTCTTTTTCTTTTTCTTTTTCTCTTTTCTTATTTTTTTCTTTTAAGTACCCAAATTTATGTTGGTACCCATTTTTCTAGGATTCATATCAATCCTACAATCAATACTTTTATTGCCTCAACAATCACAACTCAAAGATACCAAATGATTCCCAACCCAACTCTCATCTCCGTATTCACCCTCATACACTCATTCCCCCCAAGTTTTGTCCTAATAATTTCGAAGGAAATATCACCATTAAGCTCAATCACGGGAGTCAAAGATATGAAAGGCAAAATAATGTTCATAACCACCTTATACTCCCAGAGTTAAAGGTAGGACTAGGAATCGATGGCCTAAGATCATCTTTTAGTTACCAAACACATGCCAAATAGATAGAGAACAAATTCAAGTTCTAGATTTTGTGCTCTCAACCTTGCCACTCACAATCAATAAGAATATGACAATATCAAGGCTAAAAAACTCTCGGCTTTTGTCAAGTCCTAGGCATTAACCTCGCACAAAACTCGTTAATTCAAAAGTTCAATTCGAGCATGCCTTAACAACTAGATTATGCCCTATCATTGGTCAAAGTAAATTTCAAGCTTACAAAGTAAATCATGATTCAAATCTCCAATTCTCATTTGGGTTCATCACACACACACAACAAGCACACAACATCCTAATTAACAATCTACATGCCAAGATAAATTAAATTGAAACTAAATGGTAGGAGAAATGATTGTAAGTCATCAGTACAACACCACCAAACAATTGAGCACAATAAAGCCAATAAAACTCTCATATCCACCAATCTTTCCGCAAACCAATATCTCAAGAAAATTATAACATTTATCCACTAGCACCACAATTCATACCAAACCATTATACATATCCACACACCGAAACCAAATAGAAAGAATTCAACTCATGCAAGCTCGCAAAATGATTCATCAACAACCATTCAATAGAAATAAAAGTAAATCAAATCATCATCCACAATCCAAAATCAAACATGGTAGATCAAATATCATGATACAACCATATCGAATGATCAATATTATTCAAATTCAACTAAACTAAACTAGACTAAGGATAAAGATAGAGATAAGGATAGAGAAGTGAACCAGAGGAGAGCACCGGATATCGACCAATCCCCCCAAACTAAGTCAAGTTAGACTAAGTTTGTAAAAAGGTAAACGGTGTGCTCTCACGCCCCTTAATCCGCTGGTGGCGGCTGACGAGGACGGCGGGAGTATGGCTGGCCTGGCACATCTGGGCTCGGTCGAGCCTGCCTCGCTCGATCGAGCGAGGCCTCTGTCCGAGGCCTTTGATCCAGCTCAGCCGAGCCTGCACTGCTTGGCCGAGCTCCCCCTTTTCATGCCTTCTTTCACCCTCTTTTCGACATCCTTCCGATCCTGTTGCTTTCCAACATTTCCATCATTCATATACACATTGTCAAATGAAAGTGTAGCACCACAAACAATTAGGAACCCTTCACAACAACAAACCTCATTATTTAACAAAAATCAATAACAAACCATTATTCAAAAATGCAAAGTAACAAAATTTAAACATTGGGTTGCCTCCCAATAAGCGCTTGTTTAACATCGAAAGCTCGACGATCATACCTCATGTCAATCGTGGTCAAAAAGTGCTGAACCGAAACTCATACCTCAACTTATTTCCACATGATCCTCCGGGAAAAGGAGCTTCCTTCTTGCACTTCGTGGTGGATCCGTATCCACTCGAGCTTTCTTCATACGATTTTGATCAAGTTCCTCTTCATCCCCCGGATCTTTGTAGACTTCATTCTCCTCAGTCATAAATTTTAAACCCGGATCAAGAACATCCTTCATCCTTTTCTTTTTCCCAGCTTTCTCAACTTCACTTGCATCCACATTCTTCGGAGGTAAAGAAAACACCACTTCCTTGCCACAACAACGGAATGTAAGTTCACCATGTTTCATGTCAAATAAGGCATCGACCGTATGCAAAAATGGCCTCCCGAAGATTAGTTGTATACCCCCCTTATTTTTCATATCTACAACAAGAAAATCACCCGGGAAGGTAAATGTCAAAACTTCCACAAGAACATCTTCAACAACCCCCTTTGGGCAAAACAGAGCATGGTTCGCCAATTGAAGGACTTCACTTTTAGGTTTTAAGCTTCCAACCTCCAAATCCTTATACAAGTCCCACGACATAATGTTGACACTCACTCCGGAATCACACAATGCCTTCTCAATACACTTGTCTCCAATCTTACATCCGACGACGAAACCTCGGGGATCTTCCTTTTTACTAGCAATATTCTTCTCTTCAAGTTCACAAGTTCTACTATCCAAGATCTCTTCTCCTCCAACTAACTTATCCAACATAGGTACCCTTTCTATCTCCTCCGGTAAAGGCATTTCGATGTCACCTTTCTTCACATAATCAAAGAAACTCACGTTCTCAGTTTGCTCATCCTTTTCCGATTCTTTGTTCTCAATTTCTACTTCAACCTCTTTTTCTTCTTCAATGTCTACTTTAAACTCTTCTTCAACTTCCCCCATTTCAATCTTAGGGGTCATCACTTCCAAGTTTTCCTCCATCCTACTTTCACCTTCAATCATGTTACAACCTTTCTTTTGCACCACTTCCGTGTCACTTGGAAATTTCCCAGCTTGGTGCTTACCACTTAATTGCTTCGCAATGGAATAAATTTGAAGTTGAATTTTGGCGAACATGTCGTCATACTTCTCAAATCGCTTATCAAGTTCTTCATTAAGATTCCTCCTCGGCTCTTGGTTACCATACCTATTATTTCCCCCAGCATATCCTTGGCTACTACTTCCTCCTTCAATTTGTAACGGAGGACTGAGAGCATTGTTTGGGTTTGCATAGGAGAAATTCGAGTGAAATCGGTTAGACGGATGGTAATGCATATTACCCGGCGGATTGTATTGGGGACGAACATTGAACCCCATTCTTTGGTTCACAAAATTCACACTCTCCGGGTATGACTCTTCATGCTGAACCACCATCATATCCTCATTTCTATTCCCCAAGGTAGATACTGCATCAAGTTTCCGTTGCATGACTGCAATTTGCTATTTGAATTCCTCACTTTCCTTGGCCTCATTGACCGATTTAACCAATCGATAGTCCTTCCGTTCCTTAGGCCATTGAAAACTATTCTCGGCCATTTTCTCAATCGTTCTCCAAGCTTCTTCCTCTTCAAGGTCAAGAAATGCTCCTCCCGAGGAAGCGTCCATCATCACTTTTGTTTCATAGTTTAATCCCCCATAGAATTGGCAAATCTATTAACTCCGAGAAAGTCCATGTCTTGGGCATTTTTGTAGAAGCTCACGGAACCTATCCCATGCCTCATAGAGCGGCATCGTATCTTTGCCCAAACGATGTTATATCAGCTCTTCTCTTCAACGTCAAACTCGGCGGGAAAAACTTGAATAGGAACTTTTCTCTCAACTCATCCTAAGTCGCGATGTTGGATTTATCCAAACCTTCAAACCAATTTCTCGCACCATCTCTTAAAGAAAACGAGAATAACCGCAACCGTATTTGATCTTGAGGGACTTGGTTGATCTTTATTGTATCGGTAATCTCTAAAAATCGAGATATATGCACATTCCGATCCTCAGTCACATGTCCCCCAAATTGGTTGTTTTGTATCATTTGGACCAATTGCGGCTTTATCTCAAATTGCGTAGCTTTTACTTCTATCCGGAAACCTCCCGTTATCGGCTCCCCTTGAGGTCGAAAAAGATTTTGAAGTGGTCTCCTAAGACCATTCCTCTCATTGATCATAGCTTTCCTCAATTCGAGTTGCCTCTCCAACTCTTCAATTCTAACTGTGTTCTCTCCTTTGTTAGTCATATCAAACTCGATTTGAATATTTTCTCTCCTTTCTCGAAGTTTCCTTTCCTCAATCTCCCTAGCCTTCGATCGTGTGATCATAAAACACCTAGGAAAAATTCACAAAACCAATTACAAGTAAAACAATTCAACAAAAACAAACAAGAACAATTAGTAAACAAACAATGTTAGTAACACTATTCACACAAGCATTTCCGCAAACACATAGCATACCATTCAATAATTTCACAAGACCTACTAAAAGATCCCCGGCAACGGCGCCAAAAATGTGGTGAGCCGCTTGAAGCACACACAACTAACACGTTAAATTTATCAATCTGGTTTCTTTTCCATTCGCTCAAGTGGACATCATCTACTCATATGAAGGGTACCAATAGCTAGGTTACTCAAAAGTCGTTGATTTTCGTTCTATCTAGGCAATTAAACGTAAACAAAGCTTTAAATATAAACAATCAATAATAAAGCAATATACAAACTTCTCCAATCAAGTAATTCAATCAATTGTGTAGGTAGATTAAGATATCAAATCCAACAATTAAGAAGATAGTGAGTGTTGGTCAAACTTCAATTGTTCCGAATTGAACCAAGTTATGTTGTAAACAAGTTTTAATTCCTATGAGGTTAAGAAACCGACTCTAATATCGTTAGTCCCTTGCTACGGTGAACTAATGGTAGATGAACTAGAGATTGCAAACAGCTACGTTATTAATCACTAACTCACTCCCAATCGACCGTCAATTATCGCCCTACAAACTAGCACCGCTCATGGATTGGAACTAGAATTGTAAGATTATGCACTTATCACGACGATTCCGTCCGCGTGTTGGCTGCAACGTTCACGTCAACTACCTAAAGGTTGGCTATTACCTACACCTAATAGGCAAGAAACAAGCTCAAGTGCAAATCAACCCCTCATAGGAAAGTAAACAAGCAAAATCGATTCAATTCATCACAATATCCGTTTTACAACACTCACACACAAAATTAGTTCTCCATACCTTGAATCAAGTACAAAACAAATTGAGAATTGAGAGAATTCATTACAAAACTCAAGGTCAACGATTGATCTTCTTGGGTTGTCTTCTTTGAATCCAATCTACCTCTCTTCCTTCTACAATCTTCACCAAATGGATGGAATGTGGCTTGATTCACCTTGATTTTGGTTGGGGAGGTGTTTAGAGATGAATCTAAGGAGAAGTATCGTGACGGTTATTCTAAATTTTGGCAAAAAGCTCATGAATAAACTAATTTTCCCCCTTTTATAGGCGAGCAAACAGGGCCTCGGATTGCCCGAGCCAACCATAGCTTGCCTGAGCCTTTCTGGGAACCGCAGCACGCTTAGAAAACCCATTCTGGCTTGGCTGAGCCAGAACTGCTCGACAGAGCCTACTCTTTGTCAGCATGGCTCGGTTGAGCCTGCACTGCTCAGTGGGAGGGACTTATGTCACCACAAACAGAGACTAAAGCAAGTGTTGGGTTCAAGGCTGGTGTTAAAGATTCTGTACTTATTATACTCCTGAATATGAAACCAAAGATAAGCGAGCCCTCTGTCCGGCTCAGCTCGGCCGAGCCTGCTTCGCTCGGCTGGGCGACTCCTCCAAGCCTCCGAAACTCTCCTTTTGCTCCGCTCGGACGAACTTAACCTCCTCGGACTCCAAACTCGGACGATTTTCCTCCAAAACTCCACCAAATATGCCATATTATGGTCAAAACACGTCCTACAATATTTCAAACACGAAAACAAGACAAGAACAACAAAAGCATATGATATGAGGGTAAAATGGCCACAAACATGCACGCTTAATATCTGCTAGCTGATCTTCTTCTCTGATATAAACCACAGTGATATCCTTCTTTTCAACATGGTCTCTAATGAAATGATGTCGGATGTCAATGTGCTTCGTCCTTGAATGATGCACTCGGTTCTTAGTGATGCACATAGCACTATTGTTGTCGCAGTAGATCAGGACGCATCTGGTGCTGACTTCATAGTCTTGAAGTTGTTGTTTGATCCAGAACACTTGCGTACAACAACTCGCAGCAGCCAATGGCTACTGCTGAGACTCGCTCTCCACTGCCCATTGAGATGATAATCTCGTCTTGCATCAGCTGCCTTGTCGGCCTAAACCCCTGCAAAGTATAACAAACATGATCAGTAGCTCCAGTATCCACTACCCAAGAATGGATAAAAACTGATGCTAAACATGTTTCCGTTATAAATGAACATGACGTACCTTGTCTACCCGTGCTAGGCACTAGACAATCTACTTCACTTCGCTTGCTTTTGCATGGCCTGGTGATGACTTCTGTCAGATCAACTTCATCTAATCTTTTAAGCAATTCTTTTGCTTCAACAACTGCCTTGTCAAGAGCTAACAAAGTTGAAGCAAACTCAAATGCTATCATGTAAGATTCCTCCCGCAATAGGGCCCTGAGTAACTTATGAAGAGGAAACTCATGCTTGACACCGAGAGATTTGATGAAATCATCATAAGAATCAGATAGAGAGTGCAGGACAATGTTTATTTCAGCCCGCTTATTAATTCGTCCACCTCTCTTTCTGTACTTTCTCATGATTTTCATCATGCTGATGAAGTGAATAGCCAACGAACTCCCTTCAGTCATTTTCTTGCAGACCAGGTCCTCCACAAGATTATAACTGACAGTTCGTCTCACCTTCCATACACTTTCACAAGGTCACTCCATATCTCAACAGTAGTCCGATATTTCTTGTACTTGAACCTTAATTCTCTAGACAGATTGTTCATGATGAAAAAGTAGGCAAAATCATCAAAAGCTTTCCATCTGTCATAGAACTCTCGCTCATAACCAGTACAGTTCCTATACTGAGGACACAGTGGGTCCATGTAAAGCTCATAAGCATGTTTTGCAGTACAGAGTATTTCCATGAAGCAAAACTTCCATTCAGGAAAATTCGGACCAGTTAAAGGGTTTGATGTTAAGAGGTTAAATACATGAGTAGACATGTTTGAAAACAATAAATTAAAGTAGAAATTAAAACATAGTCGCAAACAATCGAAACAAATTAAATATTTAAACCTTATGATAAAACATTATTAATGTTTCCTCCAATTTGCCTAAGTATTACTATTGCAAGCCACACATATGGATGATTACAACAAAACACTTTGCCAGACTGCATATTTCAATTCTAGTCCTTTAATCCCAATCCATGCCAGGGTTCCTTAGACAAATGGAATTAATAATTGGAGACTAATTTAAGACCATATTATCCTACGGAGCATGGACATCACAAATGAGTTATACTTTGGACAATATCTAAGCTAGCTTACACCCAAAGCCAACCCTCCCATATAAGGACCTATCATAATACACCTAATCTCTTATAATAAGGCTATCTTATTTAATTCAATCCTTAGAGAACTTATGAAAACTCTGTACGCAAGCTACACATGTACACGTTTACGCATGAGCTCCCACTTACCACATGAATTAAATATTTGATTTAAGAAATCCTATCTATTAGACCTTATGAATAATAAATTAAATAAGCTATACATGTAGACGTTTACCTAGTAAATTACACAATTCCAATAAAGGATCGCTTTGTGGAGGTCTTATTAAATAAGTTTAGTAATTTTAAATTCATAAGGTTCAATTGCACAGATTATTTTATGTAGCCATAATTATAACATTGCTAAAATTCTATCATTCCATGCGTGAACCCCGAATTTATAGTTATAATTAATCACATAAAATAAATCACATAAGGATGCTTTTAAAAGCTGTAAATAAAAGCAATAAACGTGCTCCTATTAACTACAAGCTTGTATGCTGCAAAATTATTATAAACACTTATATCATGAGAAGACAAATAATAAAGCAAATAAAAAAATGTCCTCGTGGCCTCATGATACGAAATTAAGAAATAATCTATTCTATTACAATTCGGAATTATTGCACAGATCTTCGACTGGGCTCCCACTACTTGGACTGTGATCTGATATCAGAAAATTGGACAACTAGGCCAGTTAACCAGATCGCGGGCCTAGGCACACATTGCTAGCCCAACAGCCAGCAGGAATTTAGCCCGACCGGCCACCAACGGCGAACCACTACTGCCGGCGACCCACTGCCGTCGCGAGTGCTGCCAGAATCGCGCAGCAGCCATGCATGCACGTCGCATGGTTGTAGCCCGTGATCCACCTCTTTTAGCCACCGCCACGCTTCGCTTGCTGTTGCCCCGATCTGCGCTACCGTCGCAGGTGCACGAAAGAGACGCGCGCCCCGGTTGCATCCGCAAACCCAAGGGATTGTGCCTGGTGCAGCCGCACCGTCGCCCACTACTGCTGACCGCCGCCTGCCTCCATCCCTGAGCCATGCTGCACCACCTGACATCGTCGATGCTGTCCTAGGAGAGCGAGCATGCTGCCAGTGCGCGCGCGCAGGGCTGCGTAGAGTGCCTGCGCGTTCATGCAGAACTTAGGGTTCCGCCGTGCCGCGCACAGCCCTCACGCCCAGACCGCTGTCGCGCACAGTCCTGGTCCTGCCGCAATCGCCTTAAGCCATCATCTCGGGGCCCCACATGCTGCCGACCGGCCTTGGGCCGCACTGCTGCTCCCATCACGTGCGCGCAGCCTTGCGGTGAACCTTAGGTTTCAACTGCGGCTATTGCGTGCCCCTCCCGCCGTGCCGTGCTGCTCGCAGTTTCACGACTGTCGTGCACGGCCACCAGCCGTGCTGGCGCTATCGTGCGCCGCTGTGTGCGTCGTGCAGTTTCCTTCGTTCTTCGTGTTCTTCATGTTCTTCGTGTTCTTGGCATTCTTTGTTCTCCGTTTTACAGATTTAATTTAAAATTTTAAAAATTACATAGAATAACATCCTAATACAATTTGGAATTTAAATCTAACCATGAATATATCTCGTGGGTAAAAAATGAATACTTATAAAAGGGCGAATTAACCCGAGAACCACGAGGAACAAAAACACAACTATACAATCCGAAACCCATTCAATAATAATTATCATGTATATCGTATGCAATATTATTTTTCCTGACAGAGCCAATTAATTAACCTGGCTCTGATACCAATTGAAGGGATTTGTGAACTGAATCACTTAATCCGTTAGTCGGGGTTGTTAACTGGAATATCAAAAATAAATAGTTATGCCTATGATTAATCCTAGCATGCTCCTATTGATTATACATAAAGGGTGTTTTGCGGAATACCTGGATTGTAGAAACCTGAAGAACGAGTGCCCGGAGATTTGATCCTCGATTATTTTTTCCGCGCACCAAGTTTTATTCCAAACAGATTAAGGAATTAAATCTTTGAAAATTAATAGATAATTTTTTAAATAAAAAGTGGGAGAGAAGAAAGAACATGATCCTCCTGTTCTGATCTTTCTAATCTGTATCCCAACATCAATTCGAATATCAGGTGAAGATTCCCTTCGGATTCCTTGACCGGTTGAGAAGCAGAATTTTCTCCTCGTTCTCAGATCTTAGTCAATCACCACAGCTCCAAAAATACTGGTTTGCTGTGTTGCAACATATGATCTTGTGGTGTATTATTGTGTGTTTTGATTTGAGAACCTGAGGCCTATTTATAGGAAAATACTGGACTTCTATTAGGCCTGAGTTTTCATGGGCCAGACCAGGGACCAGATTGCAAATAGCAAATAAGGCCTATCAATTGATTAATTCTCATATTCAACCCAGAATATAAATAATTAATTAATATTGATTCATTCCACCAGAGAATCAATACTGTCCTACCTATTTGCTACCACGTTCTGAGGTACGGGTTGCATGGGATCGTTATATCCCCACATTTAAGGTTACATACATTCGTTAATTAATTTAAGCTCTGACAAGCCATTTAATTATTTAACATCTTATATTTCTGAGTCAATCTACTCAAACCTTTTCAATTATGCTTAAACTTAATCAGCCTACAGGACTTTAGCATAACGAACCTTTTGAGCTGCTCAGGGAATGTCACCATCCTATACTGGATGTGGTTACCTAGTTTCAGTACCAGACAGTCATACACAAACTGCTATCACCCAAGATACAGATATACAAGCTCAACTAGAGCCTTTCACTGCAACTCAAAGTGATGCACAATCTGTGTGTGCTTCTGTACCTTCATATAGGCTTAGGATCTCATCTAGCCATAGAGATCTCGATTCTTTTAATGTCAGATAAAAGAATCAATCTCAACTTAGGTCCTTATCAATGTGTGCCCCACACCAGCATACCAAGCCATCCAGGATAAGATGCTTATTACTGTGTATGCTGCAGCCTACACCGACAATTTATTGTGGAACTGTCTCAGCTGTGATAACCATTTATATCTCGCTAGGTCAAACGATCCATACGATTTTCTGTGATCTACTACACACCGTATGCTCTCCCTATCGACTAGATAAGAGGATAATTCCATTTGCGACACATGTTTGTAAATTCAGACAGGAGATGAACATACAACATTTATGATTCCCCGTATATTAACTAATCAACCTTGTACATAACATACTAATCATAATGTTTTTATTATATAAATCCATCAATCTCCCAGTTATACTCAAAGTATTATACAGGTGCTTTCCAGAGTATAACGTGTCTAAACTAATCTAGCTGTGACATCAATCATTCTACGTGGCTGGCTTTGCCCTCAACCCAAGGTTACGTACATGCATCTCGTAGACCTTCTGAGGCAGAGCTTTTGTGAATGGATCTACTAGATGTTCTTTTGTATAAATCTTCTCTACTTGCACATCACCCCTAGCTATAAATTCTCGTATAATATGGTACTTCTTTTCAATGTGCTTTGTCGCTCTGTGAGTTCGTGGTTCCTTTGAATTAGCCACAGCTCCCAAATTATCACAATATACCGTTATTGTCTTGGGCGGCTTAGGAATCACGTCCAACTCTAGAAGGAAGTTTCGAAACCATACTACTTTTTTCGAATCTTTAGAAGCTGCCACATATTCTGATTCCATGGTGGAGTCAGCAATGCACTTCTGCTTTGCACTCCTCCATGATATGGCCCCACCTCCCAATGCAAACACATAGCCAGAGGTGGACTTCTTTTCGTCTTGGTCTGCCTGGAAATCCGAATTCGTATAACCCATAGGGCACAACTCCTCACACTGATAGACGAGACAATAGTCTCTAGTCCTTTTCAAGTATTTGAGTATGTGCTTTACCGCGGTCCAATGCGCCTGTCCAGGGTTAGACTGGTATCTTGCTACCATGCCTACAACAAAGCAGATATCTAGCCTCGTACATAGCATTGCATACATGAGGCTCCCCACGGTCGATGCATACGACACATTGCTCATCTCATCTTTCACCTTTTGTGTCACCGGACACTGATCCTTAGAAAGATGTATGCTTTGTCTGAAGGGTAACAGATCTTTCTTGGAAGTTTGCATGCTGAAACGGGCAATCACAGTATCCACATATGACCCTTGAGACAAGACCAGAATCCTTTTCTTGCGCTCCTGATCACTGTAATTTCTACAGATTAATTATAGAAATAGTGGCAAATAAATTTGTAAACCTTAAAGTTATCGATCCAGGGGAATGAAGCAACGAAAAACCTTAAGTACTAAATCATAAGTTCTCAAAATACTGGTAAGGAAAATCAATTGAAAAGTTTTGGTTGTTTTGAAAATCGCAATACTTGCTAATGAAAATTAAGCAGGAAATTAAAAAGCTTTTGAATTCAAATAAGAGAAGCACAGATTCCAGGGATA
>JAPKLW010000114.1:377784-504219 GCA_026898455.1 Plectranthus barbatus | reverse complement strand
TACAGATTTATTCCTACAATCAATCTCCTTCAGTTACGACAAGAAATAATATTATATTGTGAAAATCTCTTTCCATTGAAAACTATCACAGTTACGTCTCAAGTAATCAACTAAATAATCCTAGGATGTGATCAGCAAATCAAGATTATGAATAAGCACAGATTTTACAAACTACGAAGGGAAAGGGAAAATAATTCAATTAATCAAACATGTATACATTGATAATTCGAAACCCTAGAATCTGAGGAAGAGATTAGTTACACATATTCAGAGTAATATTCATCATAGAAAGATAAAACCTGAATTGCATAAAAACTTGGGTCTGAATGTCTTCCCACAAAAATATGTCTTCAAACATAAACCTAAAAACTCTTGGAATCTCTAAAATCTGAAATCTGGAATGAGGAATGATTGGGAATGAATTGGGGTTCTGAAAAATCGAATTTACAAAGTTATATATAGAGGTGGAGGTGTATCAAATGAAATCTAGGGCTAAAGATATGAAAAATCTCGAATTCAGCCAATTTCCCGCGCCAGGAGGTCCACGTCGATCGTGGCTGATCCACGTCGATCGACGTGGCTTCCAAATCGCCGTCGATCGATGCTGTTTGGCGTCTGTCGATGCAGCTTCTCGCCCCTTCTGCGCAGTCTCACGGTTTTGGCCATAACTTCCTCCTCTGAACTCCGATTGACCCGATTCCAGTTGCGTTGGAGAGCTAACTCAAAGCATCATCCATTGACATGCACCAATAGCTCGAATTCCTCCTGTGGAAGAATGCTTCATTGCTACTCTTACACGTGACTGCTTTCGGTACGGTTTTCTCTTGAGTTTAGGCTTAAAAACCTGCACAGATACCAAAATACGCCTAATACCACCTAATATTGATTCATGCGTAGATTATATATATAAACTTAATAAAACTACATAAAATAGTAGGAAACTAATATAGATAAGTGAGTGAAATAATGAACTTATGAGCTCCCGCAATAATTTTACCCCTAGGATGTATCTTGCCTCCCCAAGGTCCTTCATATGAAACTGTTCGGATAACCACCCCTTTATGCCTGATAATACTTCAACATTGTTGCCAAATAGGAGAATATCATCTACATAAAGTGCAAGGAACACCACGCTTCCGCTGACACATAGACGATACACGCAACTCTCGTTTGAACATTTTGAAAATCCATAGGATTTAATCACTTCATCAAAACGTAGATTCCATGATCGTGAATCTTGCTTCAGTCCAAACAGCAACTTCTTAAACTTCCAGACCAAATGTTCTTCGCCCTTCCGCACATAACCTTCTGGCTGTTGCATATAGGTGTTCCTACCTTCTTCAAGGTACCCATTTAGAAACACGATTTTGACATCCATCTGCCAGATTTCTGGGTCCATATGTGCTGCTATGGCTAGGATTATCCGAATGGACTTGAGCATGGCTACCGGTGAGAAGGTCTCGTCAAAGTCTACACCTTCTTTCTGACTATAACCCTTCACCACCAGCCTTGCTTTGAAAGCTGTAATTTCACCATTCGC
Organism: Plectranthus barbatus; assembly: GCA_026898455.1. Lineage (NCBI taxonomy): Eukaryota > Viridiplantae > Streptophyta > Magnoliopsida > Lamiales > Lamiaceae > Plectranthus > Plectranthus barbatus. The sequence continues at coordinate 502,679 of JAPKLW010000114.1, read as the reverse complement.
TCCTTTCTTTCTTTTGCATACCCATTTTCACCCTATGGCTGGATAGCCATCTAGCAAATCAGTTTTCTGGTATACATCCGTAGCCGTAATGGATTCTATTTCCGAATCCATGGCGATCAGCCATTTGTTCGCATCTTTATTAGATACTGCCTCATCGTATGTCCAGGGATCGGTATCATCTAGTGCATTTTCCGGGATCAAGTCAGATGACTCTCCCATGAACATGTACCTTTTTGGTTGGTGGACAACTCTCCCACTGCGATGAGGCATCTGAGCCGTGTCAGTAGTTGGCACAATACTCGTTGGTCCCATACCTTGCATGGATGACAGTGTTGGTATTCCCTCACCTATTACAGGTGGATTTACCACTACACTAGGCTTTCCTGATGGTATTGCTTCTTTATCCCCAAGCTCGTGGAGGATAATTTCACTCTTGGATAAGTGGTTTCTTACATATTCATCCTCCAAAAATCTTGCGTTGGTACTGACAACCACTTTCTGATTCTCAGGACAATAAACGTAACCACCTTTCGTTTGCCTGGGATATCCTACAAACAACATCAACTTACACCTACTTTCTAACTTATTAGGTTCCTTTGTCAGCACATATGCTAGACAACCCCAAACCCTCACTCTGTTTGAACTTGGCTTTCGCCCATACTAGAGTTCCAGAGGTGTTTTAGGAATTGATTTAGAAGGTACGAGGTTAAGAAAATAGGCCGTTGTCTCCAAGGCATATCCCCAAAATCAAATCGGCAAGCCTGCATAACTCATCATTGACCTGACCATTTCCAAAAGAGTCATATTTCTCCTCTCTGCTACACCATTTTGTTGAGGGGTTCCTGGTGCATTCCATTCGGATGTAATCCTGTTATCTGACAGGTACTGCAAGAACTCGTTACTGAGGTATTCTCCACCACGATCCGATCATAGTGTTATGATAATCTTGCCTAGCTTCTTTTCTACCTCAGTCCTAAACTCTTTGAATTTCTCAAAGCACTCAGACTTGTGGCGAAGCAAATAGACATATCCAAATCTTGAGTAATCGTCAATGAATGTGGATAAGTACTTATAACCTCCACGAGCTTGCATGGACATTGGTCCACATAAATCAGAGTGGATAAATTCTAACACATCCTCTGCTCGAGACTGACTTGCCTTAAAAGGCCTGGTCGTCATTTTTCCCTCTATACTGGATTCACAGATTTGATGCGGCACCACTTGGAAAGATTCCAAGAGCCCATCGCATGCTAATCTTATAATCCTCTTTAGATTGATGTGATCTAGTCTCAAGTGCCAGAGACATGTTTGATCATCATCGGAAGAAAACTTTCTCTTTAAATGATTATTATTACTGGATGAGTTTGCAACGTTCATGGAAGATTTTTGCATACAATCAATGATATAGAGAGAGTCAATCAGCTTTCAATGAAAGATAACAACGTTATTCCCAATGATAGAAACTCCAATATCAAAAATAACTGAAAATCCATCATTAAACAACTTGGAAACTGAAATCAAGTTCCGCCGAAAAACCAGCACATATAAAACATCCCTCAAAATCAAAAAATTGTTTTCAAAGCATAAAGTAAAATCTCCAATGGCTACTGCTAAGACTCGCTCTCCGCTGCCCATTGAGATGGTAATGTCGTCATGCATCAGCTGCCTTGTTGGCCTAAACCCCTGCAAAGTATAACAAACATGATCAGTAGTTGCAGTATCCACTACCCAAGAATAAGTAGAAACTGATGCTAAACATGTTTATGTTATAAATGAACATGATGTACCTTGTCTACCCGTGGTAGGCACTAGACAATCTACTTCACTTCGCTTGCGTTTGCATGGCCTGGTGATGACTTCTGCCAGATCAACTTCATCTAATCTATTAAGCATTTCATTTGCTTCAGCAACTGCCTTGTCAAGAGCTGACAAAGTTGGAGCAAACTCAAATGCTATCATGTCAGATTCCTCTCCCAACAGGGCCCAGAGTAACTCATGAAGAGGAAAAACTCACGCTTGGCATCGAGAGATTTGATGAAATCATCATAAGAATCAGATAGAGAGTGCAGGACAAAGTTTATTTCAGCCCGCTTATTAATTTGTCCACCTCTCTTAATGTTCTTTCTCATGATTTTCATCATACTGATGAAGTGAATAGCCAACGAACTCCCTTCAGTCATTTCCTTGCAGACCAGGTCCTCTACAAGATTATAACTGACAGTTCGTCTCACCTTCCCATACACTTTCACAAGGTCCCTCTATATCTCAACAGCAGTCCGGTATTTCTTGTAGTTGAGCCTTAATTCTCTAGACAGATTGTTCATGATGAAAAAGTAGGCAAAACCATCAGAAGCTTTCTATCTGTCATAGAACTCTCGCTCATAACCAGTACAATTCCAATAATGAAGAGACAATGGGTCCATGTAAAGCATATATGCATGTTTAGCAGTACAGAGTATTTCCATGAAGCAAAACCTCCATTCGGGAAAATTCGAACCAGTTAAAAGGGTTCGATGTTAAGAGGTTAATTACATGAGCAGTAGACATGTCATAAAATAATAAATTAAAGCAGAAATTAAAAAATGGTCACAAACAATCACAACAATCAAATATTGAACCTTATGATAAAACAATATTAATGTTTCCTCCAATTTGCCTAAGTATTACTGTTGCAAGCCACACATGTAGACGTTTACAACAAAACACTTAACCATACTACATCTTTCAATTGCAGTCCTTTAATTCCAATCCATTTCGGGGTTCATTAAACAAATAGAATTAATAATTGGAGACTAACTTAAGACCATATTATCCTACTGAGCAGGGACATCACAAATGAGTTATACTCTGGACAATATCTAAGCCTGCTTACCACCAAAGCCAACCCTCCCATATAAGGATCTATCATAATACACCTGATCTCTTATAATATGGTTGTCTCGTCTAATTCAATCCCAAGAGAACTTATGAAAACTCCATACGCAAGCTACACATGTAGACGTTTACGCATGAGCTACCACGCCTCACATGAATTAAATATTTGTTTTCAAAAATCCTATCTATTAGAACTTATGAATAATAAATTAAGTAAGCTACACATGTAGACGTTTACCTAATAACGTTGATGGGTTTTGTGTACAGAAAGCATTTATTACAATGAGAATACAACGGTTTATTTCTCCTATCTGTCAAACAAACTTACATGCATGTACTCACCGATAGGGACGATCATACAGCGTGTGGTAGATTGCAGAAGACAGTATGATCACTTGACCTAGTGAGACATAAACCTGATCACAGTCGATACATCGTTTGAGGATACGTCTGTCCGGATGGCTGCGGCATTGTCGGAATAAGTTATCTGTCTTGGTTACTTGACATGCTGGTACGCAAGGGTGGCGTATTGATGGACCGCAGTGAGATGTGTTCGACTGTCTGACATTAGCGAATACAAAATCTCGTATTTGATTGAGTCCAAACCCTAACAAAGGTTCAGGGGTTTGCACGGATTAACTGTTGCTTTGACTTGCCATGGCGGAGAGCCTGAGTAACGTGCTCGTATATCCGCATCTTGGGTAATAGAAGTTCGTGTAGTACAGCCTGAGACTAGGTTTAGATAACCATATCCGAGTTATAGGATGGGGACATTCCCTGAGGATCTCAATGACATTCATCGTGCCAAAGTCCTGCACGCTTATTAAGTTCAGTCACGAGTGATAAGGATTGAGTGGTACTACTCAGGAATAATAAGATATTAATTAATTATAGGTAGAGCTCGTCAGAGGATCAGATTAATTAATGAATGTCCGGTAACCTTAAATATGAGGATTCTCAGTTAAATGCAGTCCGTTCTCATAACGTGGTAATAAAGGGGTAGGTCAGTATTAATTCTGTGGTGAAAAAAGAATTAATATTAATTAGTTAATTGTGTCCTGGGTTGTGGACATGGGCATTACGTAATTTATTGGCCCACTTTATTACTTGCATTAGGTCCCAGGTCTGGCCCAAAATAAATATGCTGAATTGAGCACAGCAGCCCATTAGGGTTAAAACCCTAGTTCTATAAATAGACAGCTCTCTCTCATAAATTGTAACACAATTCAAATCAATGAAACCCTAAGAGAGAGAGAGAAAGGGGCGGCAACTTTTATGCAGAGGGAGGAGAATTTTGATTCTCGCCTGCACAACTACAGATCTGTGGAATCCTCAACAATAGCAGATCTGAACAGCATTGGGATACAACCCTGAAGATCTAATCTGGAGAACGGATTTCTCTTCTTCTCTTGTCTTTAATTAAATCTTGAAATTAGAATCTGCCTAATTTTCGTTTCCGCGGATTTGATTAATATTGCGTGGTTGATTCAAGTATTGGAATTCAAACGCAAAAGATCGGTACAGAGACTACAGAATTAAGGTAATCTCTATTATCCACGCATTAAATTCATAGGAGCATGCTAGGGTTTGTGAATTGGTATTGTGAGCAATAAACCATAAATCGATCCGGCTTATTTGGATTTTGTGATTCGGTTCACGGATAAATCCCAACATAAATTAACCACTTCCAATAAAGGATCAATTTGTGGAGGTCTTATTAAATAAGCTTAGTAATTTTAAATTCTTAAGGTTCATTTGCACAGATTATTTTATGTAGCCATAATTATAACATTGCTAAAATTCTATCATGCCATTCATGAACCCCGAATTTACAGTTATAATTAATTACATAAAATAAATCACATAAGCATGCTTTTAAAAGCTGTAAATAAAAGTAAGGAACGTGCTCCTATTATCTACAACATGCTTGTATGCTGCACAAATAATGTAAACACATATATCATGCGAAGCCAAATAATAAAGCAAATAAAAAACCTCCTCGTAGCCCCATGATATGAAATTAAGAAATAATCTTATCTATTACAATTTGGAACTATTTCAAAGATCTTTAACTGGGCTCCCTCTACTTGGACTGTGATATGATTTTATGTTCTGAAACTGGGCCTCAAAAATTTGATCCATCTAGAAAATTGGACAACTGGGCCAATTAACCAGATCGCGGGCCTAAGCACATATTGCAAGCCCAATAGCCCGTGAGCACTTGGCCCGACGGGCCACCACCAGCGAACCACTGCCGCCCCGATGGCTGCCTGAATCGCACAGCAGCCATGCATGCACGTCGCATGGCTGCAGCCCATGATCCACCTCCTCCGATCGTCGCCCTGCTTTGCTTGCCGCCCCAGCCTGCGCTGCCGTCGCTCGTACCGCCGGTCTCCATCTTCTCCATCATCGGCACCTCTGGCTTGCCTGAAGGATGAGCGGGTGCACCGAGGAGACGTGTGCCCCAGCTGCAGCCGCGCTGTCGCCCAAGATCGCCGATCGCCGCCTGCCTTCGTCCCTGAGAAACGCCGCACCACTTGCCACCACCGATGCTGTCCTAGGAGAGCGAGCATGCTGTCGGTGCGCGAGTGCAGGGCTTCGTAGGGTGCCTGTGCGCGCACGTAGAACCTAGGATTCTGTCGTGCCACACACAACCCTCACGCCCAGACTGCCCCCGGGCACCATCTAGATCCTGCCACCATCGCCTCATGCCGTTGTCCTGGGGCCCCGCATGCTGCCGGCTGGTCTTGGGCCGCGCTGCTGCTGCCATCATGTGCGTGCAGCCTTACGGTGAACCCCAGGGTTCAACCACGACTGTGCCGCCATCATGGATGTTGTGTGCCTCTCCCGTCGTGCTGCGCTGCTCATGGTTTCACGATCGCCGTGCACGGCCACCTGTCGTGCCAGTGCCGTCATATGCCCCCGCGTGCGTCGTGCGGTTTCCTTCGTTCTTCATTTTCTTCGCATTCTTCATTCTCTGTTTTACAGATTTAATTTAAAATTGAAAATACATGGAATAACATCCTAATACAATTTGGAATTTTAATCTAATTACGAATTTATCTCGTGGGTGAAAAATGAATCCTTATAAAAGAGCGGATTAACCCGAGAACCAGGAGGAACAAAAACAAAACCATACAATCCAAAACCCATTCATGCATTCATTCAATGATAATTATCATGCATATCATAGGCAATATTATTTTTCCTGAAAGAGCCAATTAATTAACCTGGCTCTGATACCAATTGCAGGGATTTGTGAACTGAATCACTTAATCCGTTAGTCGGAATCGTTAACTGGAATATCAAAAATAAATTACTATGCCTATGATTAATCCTAGCATGCTCCTATTGTTTATGCATAAAGGGGCGTTTTGCGGAATACTTGGATTGTAGAAACCTGAAGAACGAGTGTGCAGAGATTTGATCCTTGATCCTTTTTCCCGCGCACCAAGATTTATTCCACTCATACCTTTTCACTTATGCTTGAACTTAATCAGCCTGCAGAACTTTAGTATAATGAACCTTTTGAGCTGCTCAGGGAATGTCACCTTCCTATACTGGATGTGGTTACCTAGTTCCAGTACCAGACAATCATACACAAACTGCTATCACCCAAGATACAAATATACAAGCTCAACGAGAGCCTTTCACTGCAACTCAAAGTGATGCACAATTTGTGCATACTTCTGTACCTTCATATAGGCTTAAGATCTCATCAAGCCATAGAGATTTAGATTCATTTAATGTCAGATAAAAGAATCGATCTCGACTTAGGTCCTTATCAATGTGTGCCCCACACCACCATACCAAGCCATCCAAGATTAGATGTTTATTACGCGTATGCAGCAGCCTACACCGACAGTTTATCCTGGAACTATCTCAGCTGTGATAGCCAATTATATCTCGCTAGGTCAAACGATCCATACGATCTTCCGTGATCTACTGCACACCATATGATCTCCCTATCGACTAGATAAGAGGACAATTGCATTTGCGACACATGTTTGTTAATTCAGATAGGAGATGAACATGCAATATTTATGATTCCTAGTATATTAACCGATCGACCTTGTACATAATATACTAATCATATTGCTTTTAGTATATAAATCCGTCACTCCAAAATCTGAGTCTGAGTATCCAAATAGTGTGAGATCGTCCGCTCTTGGATACCAAATTCCTAAGGACTCTGTCCCTTTCAGATATCTGACAATCTTTCGTGCGTACTCCATGTGCGATTTTATTGGAATTGCTTGATATTAAGCACATACTCCTACAGTATACGATTTTATGGGAATCCGCAATGTCTTCATCTTTTCGGGGTAGAATTTGCTAATGAGATCTTCTGATGTATGAAGATCCCATCACTGGATTGCTGAACTTGAAGACCTAGGAAATATGACATCTTCCCCATCATGCTCATCGGAAAATTTTTCTGCATAAGCTGAGCAAACTTTTCGCATAGGGTTAGATATTTAGATCCAAATATAATATAATCCACGTAAATCTGGATGAGTAATATGTCTTCAGCATCCTTGATCAAGAAGAGTGTTCGATCTATCTTCCCCTTCCTGAATCCGTTCTACAGTAGGAACTATGACTGTTGGTCCTTGAGATCAGAGTCGTCGTGGTAAAAGTAAGTTATACGCACAAGGTGCAGCAGAATAGAATTAGCGTTTACTTGTAAATGAGGTATTCTTGACTTGAGGTTATTAATCTGGTTTGCCTACGTTACTTCTTGTAGTTATATTCTAGCAACTCAGTTTCTAGGTTACATTATTGTAGTTCACAAGCAATAAAGCAGTAACCAACAGAAAAATACAAGGTTTATAGTGGTTCGATCAAATGATCTACGTCCACTCCTTAGCCGAATCGCTAAGAGTTTCACTAAGAAAGTATACGGTGTACAAAGAGTTGCCTTCCCTGTAAAGCAATCAGCCGCCGTCTGGTCTGTCTGCTCCACGGCTATCTTCTGATACTCCGAACCTTTCAGGTGTGGCTCCAGCTGAGTCAAGGGCGCACCTTCGTAAAACTCGCTTTTACCACGTGTGGAAGACTTTACAAACTCTTCCGAACTATCCTTCGTTTTCGGCTTTAGTGCCCGTATTAATCAATTTCTTCTCGAGAAACTGACTGCTGGATGCTTTCTATGACGAAAGTGATCCCAATGATTGAAGATTCTTGAATCCTTCAAGAATCCCTCAGATGAGTGTCAGATGTGTGGTGGAACACTCAAGACGTTAAAGGCATTTAGATATCTCGGTATTATGTCTTTCAACTGAACTGCTCTCTGGTTTTTGTCTCTATTTGGAAACCTTTGTGCGTATGTTTGTGTTAGAGAGTGAGCCGCTCCTGCATCTTCCTTTGACTTCCCTTTTATGGTTGTCTTCTCGAAGTTTGAGTCGGCAGATCCATTAGACACAATGGATCTTTCTACTTAAATGCAGGTAGCTTTTTACCAACTTTTCTATCTCCGTACAGGCTTTTCCGTCCTACTTCTGACAGATCTAATCTACGCGTGTTGGTCAGAGTGGCGGTGTAGTAGTTGAGATTTGCTTTGTTGTGCCTTTATTGGAACGGGATGCTGGATATCTTTCCAGCATACTTCTGGTTTTGATGCTCAGCAAATGTTCTTCTGCTTTTCTGTTTTCGGATTGCTAACGCCTTTAGCAGCCTGTATCGTATTATCAGATGCTGACTCCTCAGCATTCTGCTATCACTGGTTTCCTTTTCCTTTCTTGTTCTTCCTGATGTCTGCTGAGATTCTTTCAAGCACCCTATTCTATTACAACTCGATGCTTACCCTATTCAGGACATTACATAAGTTGCTAAGCTATGCTAAGGTTTCAGCAATGATCGACCTTCTACTAAGGTTTGATCCAACAAAACCTTTTACATTGTGCTCCTAAAGGGTAATTCAGGAATATTTTCCCAACAATTTCCCCCTTTTTGGTGCGATCAAAGCTTACTAAGGATTGCTGAGACTTAGCATCGAAGAATTCTGAGTTACAAGAAAATTTCTAGACAATCTATCTCAGAATCTTACTTGCTTTAAGTTCTTAGCGAAAGAATTAACTCATTCAGCAAACTTTCAAACATTCTTGGCTTATTTTCCAGATTCTGATTCTTTGAATACACAAAGAGTGTATTTTAATTTTTGTACGCACTCGGAAAAACAGAATTTAGACAATAAGATTTTGTCATGATTCTGATGATTTCATATATGGTTTAGCAATTACAAGTTTGGTGAAATCAGTTCAGAATCATGCAAGAAAATGTATGGCAGATAGGAGTGACCTTAATTCTGTGCGTCCGGCGGAGGTTTTGTCTTCTCAAGAGATTCCAACTTCTTTGTTGTCATAGCTAAGAGTTTCTCCATTTGCTCGATGCGAGCTCGTTGTTCTGCTTTCTGTTGTTCTTCTAACTTCATTCTTCATTCCATCATCGCTCGTTCGAACTCTTTTTCTTTTCTCATTAAATCTGCTTCCTCTGCTTTTACCCTTGCTTCTTCAGCAATCCTTCTTTCTTCCCCCTCTTTGAGCGCATCCAAAACAGAGATGGTGAAAGTCTTGTGGGCAGCAAGATAGGTGCTGAGAGTTACAACATTTGTTTGTACCGTAGAGACGGTTTCTTCCACATGTGAGATCTTATAGGAGACTTGACCAACCGTTTGTTGGACCTCAGAAATAGAGGTTTTAACTTCAGAGACTGCTCCCCGTACATCAGCAACCTCTCGTAGAACTTTTTCATTGAATCTGGATTTTTGGATATCGCGTTGATGTAGTGCGTTATGGAGTATGTTGACAAGAGACTGAAAACTTACTTGCACTGGTTCAGCGGCGATAGGAGCGTCAGAAACGACCAATTCATTACAGGTTTCCCTGGTTGTATGTTCATCGACTTGTCCTCCCATTTTTATGAGTGCAGATTATGGGACAGTGATTTCAGTCGATTGGGTGGTAGCTTCATCGTCCACATGAGTATCTACTTCCATTGAATCACTCACAACAGTGTGATCGTAATTGGAGGCAGAACCTTGAGCCTCAGAGGCTTGGAGTAACGTAGCAGTTCGAGTATAGTCTTTCTAAAAATTGATCATTTTGAGATGATCCTGTCTCTTAGCCTCTTCTTCCTTTGCTTGTTCAAGAGCTGCTAGTTCTAGGCTCCTAATTCGCATTTTCTCTTCATAAGCCGCTTTCCTTTTCTAATACGCATCCATTGCAGCCTTTTGTCATTTGGTTAGTTGCATATGAGCTAGCGATTTCTGATCCGGCGCAAACTGAGATTGTGGCAGTGAATGGGATGCAGAGTATTTTCGGTGGGCACGGATGGCCTGTAGTCTTGCAATCACTTGCCGATCTGTAAACTGTTTCATGCAAGGGGGCTGATCCATCCATTCATTGGCCCATAATTCTTTAGAACGCCAGAAATTTAAACCTTGCCTTGCTAGAGTAATCATCCTTTCTTCAACACAGAGTTCATGCACAATGTAATCGTATGTTTTCCATCATCGGAATTGCTTACCAATCACCTTACCTTCTTCTGTTTCTTCATCAGTTTCAACATAGAAGACCCCTGCAATGTCTCTACTGACCTCTTGATCTACAAACGCTAGGATTTCATCACTCCAATCTCGGAGATCAGCATTCAAATCATCGTCAAGTGAGACAGAGGCACACCACTGAGCTACCCTTCTCGAGTGGAAGAGTTTCCCAGGTAGACCATGAAATGGGATCCTCAGTTGTTCGTTCTTCAAAGTGGGGAATTGTCTTAGGGTCTTGGCATCAAATACCTCAGTAGATTCTCCTTCTGAATCGGATTCTGATGAGCAAGTGGATTCATCCAGATGTCCAGCAGAGGAGACCTCTTGTTCTATTCTATCATCTGCTTGTTCGTTAATAGCAGCAGCGGCTGTTGTTTCCTCAGCAACATGGACTCCGTCAGCAGCGTCGAGCATGGTTTCTTCAGCTACAGTAGATTCTTCAACAAATGTACGAGTCAAGATATTAACAGGTGCTTCTTTTCCAGATTCAGCAATCTTTTTCTCAGTAGCTGGTTCCCTTTCATATTCTGTAATTTTGTCAGCAACTGATTCTGTAGCAAATTCAGCATTCTTCTCCTCAGCAGCTGATTCTTTAGCAAACATGTTGATGTCTAAAGGGTCTATGGTGGTGCTAGACGATCCTATAACATCAGTTGCTTTGTGCGGTTTGTCCTTCCTTGAACTCTTGTCTGCATGAGATTTGTTATTTGTTTCACAAATCTGCACTTGTTCGCCCTTGGATTGTTCCTTGGTATTGAAGGTTCCAGAGTGGATCATCATGACAAGTTCTGCGTCAGTCATCCCGTCTTCTTCTTCGGTTATTTTGGTAGATTGGGTGACTTTCACAAGAATTTCCACTTCTTTTCCCTTTTTTGCAGGCTCTGCTGTGACTTTTCCTTTCTTTACTGCTCTGCTCAATTCGTCAGCAGCTTCCTCGTTTGCTGTCGAACTAGCTATCTTCTTCTGAGCCTCTCGCTTATCGTGTGATCGCTTGATCTGCTCGAAGTTAAAATCCTACCTTCAAACGTGATTCTTTCAATCTCCTTTCTGTATGCTTTTATTTCCTGTGCCTTCTTTTCATCATTCCGTTTCCTCTTAATTTCACGAACTCCTTTGACACATTCCTCAAAACTCTTAGAGGACAGGGGTGGGTCAATCTTCCTTTCGGTAGCAGCAGCTTGATCAGCAGTTGCTTTCTTTTTGGCATCATCGAGTTCCTGAAGTTCAGCAGTTTTGAATAGTCTTTGACGAGTAGATCTCCTCTTTTCTGTTGGCACAATTTTTGCCTGTTGTTCAGATGAAATTGGAAGGGCAAGTTGACCAAGTACGAGCGGTGGCTGTTCCGCTGTTTTCTTTTCCATAATATCCTCTATCTTTTCGGTAGGTATATCACCGAGAGCTACAATATCATCGAGTTGCTGAAAGCATTGTTCTGTTTCAGCATTCTTGGTCAATGTTGCTATTTCTTCAGCAGTGACAGGTGATGCCGCCTGCAGCACCTGATATCCAAGTGAGCTTTCATCGATTTTCTTGTCTGAGGTAGGTTTATCTTTATCGACATTGGACTTGCCAGTCAATTTCTTCGGTTTCTTGAAGTCAAGAGGATTGGCTTCCAACCTTGTTGATGGAATGAAATCAGTGGGAAGGAGCTTCACACCTTGATCAATCTTTGTGGGGTGCATGACTAAATCCAGAAACTTGCTCATTTTTAATCCAAAATTAACATTCAATGAGAATGTTCCATCGACGGACATGTGATCATTGTTCTTGGCATGCTCTGCCCATCGTTCAAAGAAAAATTCCGCCCAATTTCCCTTCACTCTGTCTGTGAGAGCCATCATGACCGCGTACTTTTTGGCAGACAATTCAAAATATGATTCAGCATCACATTGAAACATTTTGATGACCAATTCAGCAAGAGTTTTATACTCGTCATTTAAGGCATTAATGGGGGTGGCCGCCTTGAAGGTGATTGGCTGTCCTTTCCTATCCTTCAATTGGCCAGGTTTCTTCCTCAAATTCCAGCATCGTTCCATCTCATCATAGTCTGCTACTTTGTATTGAGATATATGTTCCCCCTCATTTCGAAGACCGAAGGTCTTAGCCAGTACATTGGCATTTACTTCAATAATGGTTCCATAAACACAGGTTTTGAACGATTTCCCATCCTTACTCAATACTGCTCTGGCATAGAATTCAGATACCATATGTGGATGAAAATGTACAGGTTCAGCAGATTAGTATCGAATTACTTGTTCGCTATCAAGGATATCCATTATCCAATCTGGGATATGTTCTGCAGCAAGACGCAAGTACAGTATGCGATCCTTCAAGATTTGAGTTGATCGCCTTTGCTCTTTTGTCTGCCCGCTCTGTGTTTTCTTCCGAGCCATAAAAACTAATTGACCATATGGTATTGAGTCTTCAACATCTTCCTTCTTAAGAATGCCTGTAAAACCTGGTGCATGTCGCGCATGCAGGGGTTCTTCAGAGTTTGGTGGAAAATTGAAGAGACGGGGTTCACTGGACTCGAATTGATGTTTCTGAGATGTGGGTTTCTGGGATGATGAGGCTTTGGAACTGGAGGCCATTTCTTTGAGAAAGAATTTGGAGTAATCTTGAAGAAAAAATCGGAGATTTTGGTTTTGGGAATTTTCTGAATTTCGAAGGAGATGAAATGAACAGTAATTGGAGCGCAATAGGGTTAACTTTTTGATTGTGAGATCTAACGGTTGGGATAATTGGTTAGATCAACGGTTCATAAAAAATGCGTCTTTCCATATGGTGTCCCATGCTTCAAGAAATACTCAAGTGTTCCTGACGTGGCGTCTCCTCAGTTGATGCCGCCGTTTGCATTCATTAAATACGCCTTATCGGGTCCCATCAAGTTTGAATTTTGGGTTATCCTGCCTTGATTTCGGATATGTAGTTGCTTTTTGAATTAGCAACCGTCCATGGATGCTGATTGGTAGTAGTAAGTCTCAGTACCCAAATTCACAAAATGATTTGCTAACCTTGCACGAGATTCGTCAGCATCTTCCGAAGGTCTGCTGAGTTTCTGAGGAAAATGTAATGATGATAAAATCCTCGAACCTCTAAATATTTCTCACTTAATATTGCTGAGATGATTTGACTTTCCATGCATACACGTCGATTCCTTTACTCGCGACGTTTCGTATTCCAAGAGACGAATCATTGTGATCTTCAGACAGATTTTTTTCTTTCCTCTCGTCATAATTGTCAAATCCTCTATAAATGCCTCCGCTTGAGATTATCCAAACATCACAACTTTCATCCTCTCTTGACTCGTACTTTTAGTCTTCCTTTCTTTTAAGAGATTCAACTTCCCTTCTCCACGTATGGATTCTCCTCCAAGAACCCTAGATATCAGACGTAACCTAATCTTGGATGAGTCGGGTCTGGATAGATATTATTTGGATGACTGCGATGTGGCTGTTAAGATTAATATCTACATTGCAGTGGGGGGGTCTTTCTCAATTTGCATGTGCCACTCCTCATCGTTTTCAGGAGGAGGTGTTGAGAGAGTTCCTCGGGGATTGCCATGTTGAGCCAGATGCAGTCTTCGGGGTGTTCCATTGAAAGCTTGTTCGTTGGACCCCTGACACTTTTGCAGTGGATTTTGGGCTTCCTCGAGGTCCTTTGTCTGTGGAGGACTATCTTGCAGAGGAGGTGGCGCCTGAATGGGTGGCATGGGAGAAATGGTGTCATTCTCCTCGTTTTGACTTTAGCCCTGATATTCCAGCCTCTGGTCTCCAGACTTCATACTGGGTGATGTTTCGTATTGCCCATGGTATTCTGCTTGGAGAGGAGCCTTATGACCTCTGCTTCTCTAGGACTGTTTGGCAGGTGATGATGGCCATGGATGATGCTGCTTCTGCGGACTGGGCCAGATTCTTTTTCAAGAATGTCTGGGAAAGCATCAAGCTTCATCCTTTTGTGCCACTGCGGAATGGAATGCAGCTGAGCTGGTTGATGGAGAAGTACTTCCCAGAAATCGTTGATGGTCCATCCAACCTTCAGGGAGTTGATTTCTATCCTTACAAGCCAGTCTCTCCCTTCTGAAAATATAAGGAGTCCTGAAGTAGATTTATGTTTTCTTTTCTTTTGGCTGCTGTTGTAATCTCTGTTCCTTTTGAAAATATGTATTCAAGTTCCCCTTTTTGTAATGCAAATCTATTTTAGTGAAGAATGGTTATGTAATATAATGATCTTTGGCATATCCTCTCGACATAAGATTTTTCATGTTCCATGGTCTGCTGAGCAGATACAATCTATCTGCTGATGATAGTTCTCATTATCTTAGTAGACTCCATTTAGCAGGGACTTCCATATCATTCTGATGCTTATAAAGAGAAATTCACGTAGATATGAAAAAATGAAGACAACAACTCATTCATCGGTAGCAGCATCTAATTCCATCATTCCCAATTTGATAAATAATTCTTTGAATCTTGATTCTGCTAGAGGCTTAGTAAAGATGTCTGCTATTTGATCCTCCGTGCATATACGCTGAATGTTAATATCCTTCTCTTCTTGATGATCACGAATAAAATGATGTCGGATAATAATGTGTTTGGTTCTGGAGTGATGTATTGGGTTCTTTGTGATGCACATAGCACTGTTGTTATCACAGAAGATTGGTACACATTCAGGAAGAATGTCATAGTCCTGAAGTTGTTGTCGAATCCACAGAATTTGCTGACAATAGCTAGCAGCCGCGACATATTCTGCTTTGGTAGTTGATGTTGCTACCGAGTGCTGCTTTTTGCTGAACCAGCTAATCAATTTGTGTCCAAGGAATTGACATGTTCCGCTTGTGCTTTTTCTGTCAATCTTGCATCCTCCAAAATCAGAATCTGAATAACCACTCAGAGTTAAACGGTCGGCTCTTGGATACCAAATTCCTAGGCCTTCTGTGCACTTTAAATATCTGATAATTTGCCTTGTTGTATCTAGGTGCGTTTTGTTTGGTTGAGATTGATACCTAGCACAGAGTCCCACAGCATATGATATATCGGGTCTGCTGGCTGTAAGATATAGCAGAGATCCGATGATCCCGCGATATAAAGTGGGATTCACGGTTTCTCCTTCTTTCTCGAGATCTGCTATGCACGCGTTGCTGATGGGAATCCTTAGTCTCTTGGTCTTTTCTAGGCAATATTTAGCAATCAGATCCCGTGTGTACTTTCTTTGGTGAATGAAAATTCCTTCATTGGATTGCTGAACTTGAAGTCCAAGAAAATAGGACATCTTTCCCATCATACTCATTTGGAAATTGCTCATCATCAGCTTGGAAAATTTGTCACAGAGATCTTGATTCTTTGAGCCAAAAATGATGTCATCCACATAGATTTGTACCAGTAGGATGCTTCCTTTATCTTTAATACGGAAGAGTGTTTGATCAATCCTTCCCTTCTTGAAACCATTGTCGAGCAAGAACTTTGATAGAGTTCCATACCATGCTCGTGGTGCTTGCTTCAATCCATACAAAGCTTTTCTCAGCTTATAGACTTGATTTCCAATCTCAAACCCTGGGGGTTGCTCAACATGGACTTCTTCTTTGAGTTTTCTATTGAGGAACGCGCTTTTGATGTCCATTTGCATGACTGAGAATTCATGATGTGCAGCATAAGCAAGGAATAATCTGATTGCTTCCAATCTGGCTACTGGAGCAAACGTCTCATCATAGTCAATGCCTTTACACTATTTGTATCCTTTGGCTACAAGACGTGCTTTATTCCTTACCACCACGCCTGATTCGTTCTTCTTATTCTTGAATACCCATTTGGTGCCTATAACATTCTAATGTTCTGGTCTGTCTACCAGATCCCATACATGATTGCGAGAAAATTCAGCAAGCTCCTCTTGCATAGCATTTACCCAGTCTGGATCACGTAAAGCATCCTCAACTTTAGTTGGTTCTTCACTTGAAAGGTAGCAAGAAAACATTGCGGACCCTTGTCTTGTGAGAACAGGATCATTAATATCTCCAAGAATATCTTCTAGAGAGTGGGCACGTAGCCATGCTGGTCTGATTGGTTCTTCATCATTTCCTTCTCCGTCTCGATTATTAGAATGCTCTACATCGTTCGCTTGATCTTCAGCATCTGGAGTGTTGATGATTTGTTCTTCCGTGGCAGATGTTCCTTCAGCAACTGGAGCTTCTGCTATAGGAACATCATGATCTCGACCTTCTTCTTCAGCAGGTATCTCAGCAGTTGGTAACTCAGCATCTCCTGTGCCAAGGTCTTCAGCAGCATTTACTCTTTCAGCAGCGGTAGGAGAATTGGAGGTCTCCTCATCTGAATCATCTAGCAGAGTAAAGATATCCTTTTGAGGATTGGCCTTAGCATGATCGTTGGCATCATTGGCCTGGTCAGCGGTTTGGTCACCGGCTGAGCTCGATTGAAGTGGATCACAATCATTCATAGACTTAGTCGGGTCAATCCGTAATTTCTCAAAAGAATTCAGAATTGATTGACCATTGACGTCATCAGTCTCATGATTGATATCCTTCGTTTCTTTTACAGCTCTACGCACTAAAGTAGATTCATCAAAAATAACATTGCATGTTATTTCCACAATTCCGGTAGTCTTATTTAACACTCTGTAACCTTTGTGAGTGGGGTGACCATATCCAAGAAGTACACCCTCATCTGACTTAGGTGAAAATGTGTTAAGTTTCGACTTTCCATTATTATGAATATAACATGTCACACCAAAAGCATGTAGATAATCTAAATTAGGCTTACGACCGTTGTATACTTCGTAGGGAGTCTTGTTGAATCGTCCGTTAATGGAGCTTCTGTTCTGCGTATAACAGGCTGTCATAACCGCTTCTCACCAATATTTAGCAGGTAAGTTAGCATCAGCAAGCATGGATCGCACTGCTTCTTTCAATGTACGATTCCTCCTTTCTGCTAAACCATTCTGCTGCGGGGTCCTAGCAGTGGGCCTTTCATGATTAATACCAGCTTCTGCACAGAAATCCATGAGGATTCCATTGCAAAACTCGGTTCCGTTGTCAGATCGAATTCTTTTCACAATAACTTCTCTACTATTTTGTTCTTAAAGAATTAGTTCGGGCAAGATGATCTTAACCTCGTCTTTGGCTTTAAGCAAACGAACCCATGTGTACCTAGAAAGATCATCAATTACCACAAGAGTATATATCCTTTTACTTACAGAGGGAGGAGTGACAGGTCCAAATAGATCCATGTTCAGTAATTCAAGTATTCTACTTGATGTATTTTTCTCTGGGTTGGAGTGGAATGAGGCTTTGGTCTGCTTTCCTTGTTGGCAGGCTTTGCATATTCCTTCTTTCCAAAATGTGATGTCATCAGGTAGACCTGCTACAAGCCCCTTTCTGGCTATATGGTTAATGGTTTTAAAATTCAGATGACTTAACGTTTTATGCCATAGCCATGTGGTTTCTTCTTTGTTTAGGGCTAGAAAGCATGAATGTTGTTGACCACTTTGCCAATCGAACACATAAAGACCTCCCTTCTGGATTCCTAGAAGCTTTACTTCTCCTGTAGCATTGTCAGCTATAGAACAACCTGAATGTATAAAAGATACTGTGTACCCGTTCTTGCATAGTTGACTTATGCTGAGTAAATTATGCTTGAGGTTTGATACAAGAGCTACGTTGACAATTCTAAGTCCATTGTGTTCTATGCATCCTCGGCCTAGTACTCTTCCTTTGCTATTATCTCCGAACACTACCGATGGACCATAATATTTTTGAATGTCTGAGAATAGGGTTTCGTCTCCCGTCATATGCGCCGAACAACCACTATCTAGGATCCATTCATTTGACATTCCTGATGTCTTCGTGCTTGAATCCAGATCCTGTAAGAATAATTAGGTTGATTTAGGTCCCCGTTTCGCATCGGGTCCTAAGGGATTAGTATTGGCTTGAGCCATTGTTCCTTTTGGAATCCACATTTTGATGATTTTCAAGGTTTTCTCCTTGAGATTCATTTCATTAACCTTCTCAACCTTTTGATATGTGTATGCATGTGGTTGTGTGTTGTGCTTCTTCCCTTTCATCGTCCTTTGGTGATACACGTATCTGGACTCCGGTCTCACATAGGTGTTTCTCCTACATGGTGTGTAAAGATAGTATTGGGATTTCATTGAATGAAGATCAATGTGTCTTCCCCGAGAAAGGACAGGATTTGGCTTCCTGGCATTTGAAATATGATGCTCAGCCTTTGTCTTTGAGTTTGTTGAATAGTTCTTCTTAGCAGACCTAAATTGAGAGTTCTGCTGAGATTCACCATCTCTTGTAATACTCTGCTGAACTCTTACATTCTGCTTGGCCTTTTGCTGAGGTCTAGCATAGTGCTTGACACTCTGCTTGGGTTCAGCAGACTGCTTGATATTCTGCTGAGCGATCTGCTTAGCGTTTGACGATTCAGCAACTATTGTATCCTTCTCTTTACTATCACCAAATATTTTTCTGGTAGAAACAAAAATGATATTTCTCTTTAGCCTCAAAGTTTCATCTTCGTCATAATAATTGTGCCCAATTCCAGATCGGTCACTGTGACGTCTCTTTTGGCTTATCAGGTTATTCAAGATATCCTGACTAGTCATATACGCGCAGACACACTTCTCATTGGCTTTGTTTTTCAAAATCAGATTTTCTTTTTCAAGTTTTTTGAAGTTTTCAGATAGTTCAGAAAATTTGATTTTAAGTCTCAATAACTCTTCGCTATTGGACCTTAGTCTTTCGACTTCGTCGGTCATGCTAGTGACTTTTCGTTTGAGTGAAGAATTATCTTCTACAATAGCATTTTTCAAGGTGTAAACCTTTGAAAGTTCCAGTGATAGCTTGGTAAGATAATCTTCCTCAGAATCCAAAAATGAATTTTCCGAGTCAAAAGTGTGTGCTAGGTATGAAGTGTTAGTTATAGATGTTACCTCTTGATTATCGACTGCTAGGGCCGATTCTAAAGGTTGCTCAGCATTAGCAGATGGTTCTTCATTCTCAATGATTTCTGCCATGAAGACCATTAGGGCTTCTTCTTCTTCATCAGTGGGATAATATTCTTCTTCGTTATCAGGAATATCTGGAACCTCTGTCCGCGTCAGGAGCGCCTTAGTCACAACTCGAACTGCTCGCCTTTCGAATCTTTGCCGCAACCGTTCTCTTTCTTCTGGACTTACTTTTGGACAATCATGCTTCAAGTGATCAGGAGATTTGCATTCAAAACATGTCCTTATCCTCTTCTCAGTGGGATGCTGTATGGAGGTCGCCTTAGCATCCTTTTCTGCCTTTGCTTCCAAGATCATTTTTTGTATCTTCTTCATTTGTTCTTCCAACTCGTCTATTTTTTTTTTCACCGCTCGAGTTAGAAATTGATGGAGTTTCCTTTGTTGGCATTGTTGGCGTTGATCTCTCCTGGTTATAAAATGGTTTCCTGGGGGATTTCCATTTATTTGCATCATTTTTGACAAAGTATGCTACGTCTTCTTGAGTTCCAGCACTCGTTGCACTTGGATGCGCTATAGCAGCCTCATTCTTCTTCGACTGCTGAATGATGAATTCATGTGCCTTTAGTTGAGAGAACACTTCAGCGGTAGACATGTTGCTCAAATCTTTTTCACTTAAGCTCGTCATTTTGACAAACCAATCACTTCTGGGGTAGAGCCTGGATATTATCTTGTTGTTCATTTCTCCTTTGTCATATTTCTTCCCGACATTCTTGAGTTCTCCTATGATGGTGTTGAATCTTTCTTCCATCTGCTGAATGGTTTCACCAGGAACCATGGCGAAGGATTCGTACTTGTCCACAACGATTTGTAGCTTGTTCCGCTTCATTTGTTCTGTCTCCTGAGATATTTCACAAACGTAGTCCCACATTTCTTTTGTTGTGTTGTAGTCTAGAGCTTTGTCAGACATCAGAGGAGGTAGACAATCCATGATTAATTTCATGGCGATAAACTCCAGCTGGCCTCTCTTCTTGTCTTCTAGAGTCCATTCTTCGTAGGGTTTCTTCACCATCTCAGGTCTGGGCTGACCACCAGCGGGTGCAGGGGGTGCAATGTTAACCTTCATGATCTCTATAGGACCAATTGTGAGAATGTCCCTCATCTCCGGGTGAATGCTTTGCAATTGGATCATGGCCTTCTTTTTCCAGGTTTCAAAACCATCCTTGTTGTACTTTGGAAGAGCATGATTTGTCATGTTGATCCTTTTCGCCTTAACCTGACCTATGTAAGACAAAGATACAAGAAACGCAAGGGAAAACTAGGATCTAGGTCCTCAGCGACTCAGAAGCAGTCGGTTTTTCAACCGTCTGCACTGATACCACTTGTTGGTCCCTGAGATCAGAGTCGTCGTGGTAACGGTAAGTTATACGCACGAGGTGCAGCGGAATAGAATTAGCGTTTACTTGTAAATGAGGTATTTTTGACTTGAGGTTATTAATCCGGTTTGCGTACGTTACTTCTTGTAGTTATATTCTAGCAACTCAGTTTCTAGGTTTCGTTATTGTAGTTCACAAGCAATAAAGCAGTAACCAACAGAAAAACACAAGGTTTATAGTGGTTCGATCAAATGATCTACGTCCACTCCTTAGCCGAATCGCTAAGAGTTTCACTAAGAAAGTATACGGTGTACAAAGAGTTGCCTTCCCTGTAAAGCAATCAGCCGCCGTCTGGTCTGTCTGCTCCACGGCTATCATCCGATACTCCGAACCTTTCAGGTGTGGCTCCAGCTGATTCAAGGGTGCACCTTCGTAAAACTCGCTTTTACCACGTGTGGAAGACTTTACAGACTCTTCCGAACTATCCTTTGTTTTCGGCTTTAGTGCCCGTATTAATCAATTTCTTCTCGAGAAACTGACTGCTGGATGCTTTCTATGATGAAAGTGATCCCAATGATTGAAGATTCTTCAATCCTTCAAGAAAACCTCAGATGAGTGTCAGATGTGTGGTGGAACACTCAAGACGTTAAAGGCTTTTAGATATCTCGGTATTATGCCTTTCAACTGAACTGCTCTCTGGTTTTTGTCTCTATTTGGAAACCTTTGTGCGTATGTTTGCATTAGAGAGTGAGCTTCTCCTGCATCTTCCTTTGACTTCCCTTTTATGGTTGTCTTCTCGAAGTTTGAGTCGGCCGATCCGTTAGACACAATGGATCTTTCTACTTAAATGCTGGTAGCTTTTTACCAACTTTTCTGTCTCCGTACAGGCTTTTCCGTCCTACTTCTGACAGATCTAATCTTCGCATGTTGGTCAGAGTGGCGGCGTAGTAGTTGAGATTTGCTTTGCTGTGCTTTTATTGGAACGGGATGCTGGATATCTTTCCAGCATACTTCTGGTTTTGATGCTCAGCAAATGTTCTTCTGCTTTTCTGTTTTCGGATTGCTAACGCCTTTAGCAGCCTGTATCGTATTATTAGATGCTGACTCCTCAGCATTCTGCTATCACTGGTTTTCTTTTCCTTTCTTGTTCTTCCTGATGTCTGTTGAGATTCTTTCAAGCAACCTATTCTATTACAACTCGATGCTTACCCTATACAGGACATTACATAAGTTGCTAAGCTATGCTAAGGTTCAGCAATGATCGACCTTCTACTAAGGTTTGATCCAACAAAACCTTTTACATTGTGGTCCTAAAGGGTAATTCAGGAATATTTTCCCAACAATGACACTGTCTCGTACCAAGCTCTTGGGGCTTGTTATATGCCATATAGAGCTTTTCTCAACCTGTATGCCTTGTTTCCTCGCTCAAAGCCTGGAGGTTGCTCCGCTTAGACTTCCTCCTTTAGTTCACCATTTTAGAATGCACTCTTGACGTCCATCTTAAAAACAGTGAAACCATGGTAAGCAGCATATGCATGTAGAACCTGATTGCTTCCAGTCGAGCTACTAGCGCAAATGTTTCATCAAAATCAATTCCTTTGCATTGAGCGTATCCTTTAGCTACAAGTTTTGCTTTGTTGCGAACGACAAGTCCATTTTCGTCGCATTTGTTCTAGAATACCCATTTGGTGTCTATCACCGATTGATGCGTTGGTCGATCTACAAGGTCCCATACATGATTTTGCATAAATTCGGACAGTTCTTCTTACATTGTGTTGATCCAATCGGCTAATTTGAGTGCGTCGGCAACTTTAGTGGGTTCCTCCTGAGATATATAGCAAGCTAGCATTGCTCCATGTCTGGTACGAGTTGGATCTGCGATCTCCTAGTATTGCTTCTTAAGGATGATCTCTCAGCAACCATTTTGGTCTTTGTAGCTCTGAGACTGAGATGGTTTGACTGCTGGATGCTCTAATTTGACTTTCTGAAACAGGTATGTCAACAAGTTGCAGGTTGCTCATATTTTCCACTACAATTGTTGGGTTGTCTTCTGCTAAATGATTGATTGTTGATGTTCCGACTGCTGAATTCTTTTTTCTTCCGTCAGCACCTTGGTCTTGATCATCTTCACCAGAACTGTCTTCAGCGATCCTCTCACCATTTTGGGGGTGCTAAGCAAAGTCTTCATTCTCCTGAACGGTTTCTCCTACTAGCATTCCCCCTTGACATGTGATCTCCTTTAGAGGATTTAGTGTGGCCTCAGCATTACCAGTTGCATCACCAGCCATCTCGGCTTCTTGCTGATTAGTCATGATTTCCAGGATAGATGCGGATTCACTCAACAACCTAGTCAGATCAATCAGTTGAGCTACAGAAGTATTCGAGCCCGATTGACCATTGACATTATCAGTTTCATGAATCACATCTTTCTGATCTCTCACAGTTCTGTGCACTAAAGTAGATTCATCAAAGATAACATTGCATGTTTTTTCCACAAGTTTGGTGGTCTTATTAAGTACTCTATACCCCTTGTGAGATGGATGTTCATATCCTAGGAACACTCCTTCATCAGCTTTGGGAGAGAAAGTACTTAACTTTGACTTCCCATTGTCATGGATATTGTTGGGAAAATATTCCTGAATTACCCTTAGGAGCAATGTAAAAGGTTTTGTTGGATCAAACCTTAGTAAAAGGTCGATCATTGCTGAACCTTAGCATAGCTTAGTAACTTATGTAAAGTCCTGTATAGGGTAAACATTGAGTTGTAATAGAATAGGTTGCTTGGAAGAAATCTCAGCAGACAACAAGAAAGCATGAAGAAAAATAAAATTAGTAATAGCAGAATGCTGAGGGGTCAGCATCTGATAACACAATACAGGCTGCTAAAGGAGTTAGCAATCCAAAGCCAGAGAAGTAGAAGAACATTTGCTACGCATCATGACCAGGAGCATGCTGAAAGATATTCAGCATCCCGTACCAGTAAAAGCACAGCAAAGCAAATCTCAACTACTACACCGCTATTCTGACCAACACGCGAAGATTAGATCTGTCAGAAGTAGGACAGAAAAGCCTGTACGGAGACAGAAAAGTTGGTAAAAAGCTACCTGCATTTAAGTAGAAAGATCTGTTTTGTCTAACGGATCTGTCGACTAAAACTTCGAGAAGACAACCATAAAAGGCAAGTCAAAGGAAGATGCAGGAGCTGCTCACTCTCTCTAACGCAAACGCATGTACAAAAGTTTCCAAAAAGAGACAGAAACCTAGAGAGCAGTTCAGTTGAAAGGCATTATACCGAGATACCAAAAAGCCTTCAACGTCTTGAGTGTTCCACCATACATCTGACACTCAACTGAGAAATTCTTGAAGAGATTCAAGAATCTTCAATCATTGGGATCACTTTTGTCATAAAAAGTATCCAGCAGTCAGTTTCTCGAAAAGGAAATTGATTAGAACGGGCACTGACACCGAGAACAAAGGATAGTTCGGAAGGAACTTTAAATCTTCCACAGGTGGTAAAAGTGAGTTTTACGAAGGTGCGCCCTTGACTCATCCGGAGCCACACCTGAAAGGTTCGGAGTATCGAAAGATAGTTGTGGAGCAGACAGACCAGACGACGGCTGCTTGCTTTACAGGAGAGGCAACTCTTTGTACACCTTATACTTTCTTAGTGAAATTCTTAGCGATTTGGCTAAGGAGTGGACATAGATCATTTGATCGAACCACTATAAACCTTGTGTTCTCTTGTTGTTTACTGATCCATTACTTTTGAGCTACGACGATTTAACCTTGCAACGGAGTTGCTAGAGTATAACTGCAAAAAGTAACTTAAGCAAAATTGAACCGAAAACCCCAAGTTAAGAATAATCTTCTTACAAGTAAACGCTAATTTTGTTATTCCACTGCACTTCGTGTATATCTTATTGTTACCACGATGACTCTGATCTCAGGGACCAACAGATATAACATGGTGAACCAAATGCACGTCGATGAGCTAAGGAAGGCTTACGACCGTGATATATTTCATAGGGAGTCTTGTTGAATTTGAAATTCAGCGACTTCAGTTCTGCGTATAGCAAGCATTCATCACGGCTTCTCCCCAATATCTTGTATCGGCAAGCATTGTTCGCACGACCTCCTTTAGAGTCCTATTTCTTTGTTCTACCAAGCTATTTTGCTGAGGTGTTCTTACAGTGGACCTTTCGTGTCCTATCCCAGCAGCGGCGCAGAAATCCATTATTGCTGCATTACAGAATTCGGTACCATTGTCGGACTTTATCCTTTTCACCGTGAGCTATTAATCATTTTGTACTCGAAGTTTTAGCTTCGGTAGGACTATCTTGTCTTCATCTTTGCTCTTCAAGAGCATCACCCACGTATACCTAAAAAAAATCATCAATAACAACTAATGTATGTTGTTTGTTACCTACAGTGGGTGGAGTTACAGGGCCAAATAGATCCATGTGTAGCAGCTCAAGGATTCTACTTGATGTGGCCTCTTCTGGATTGGACTTAAAGGACGTCTTTGCTTGTTTCCCTTGTTGACAAGCTTTGCAGATTCCTTCCTTCTTGAAGATTTCTTTGGGTAGTCCTGTAACAATGTTATTTTTGGCTATATAATTGATAGTTTTGAAGTTTAAGTGTGTTAGCCTTTTGTGCCATAACCAATTGGTTTCTTCTTTGTTGAACGCGATGAAGCATGAAGCTTGCTGACAACTTTCCCAATCTACAATATAGAGTCCACCCTTTTTGACTCCTCTAAGCTTACATCTCGAGGGGTTTTATCAGCGATCTCACAACCTGTATCAAAGAAAGAAACAATATATCCATTTTCACTTAGCTGGTTGATGCTCAGTAGATTGTGCTTGAGGCTATCGACGAGGGCCACATTGATGAAGCGGATTCCATTTTGCTCGATACACCCTCTTCCAATTACTCAAGCCTTTGAGTTATCACCAAACGAGACTGAAGGTCCTCTAATCTTCTGAAGATCGGTGAATATGTCTTCATCTCCCGTCATGTGGCCTGAGCATCCGCTATCTAGGATCCACTCTTTTAATTATCTTGAAGTTCTTCTTCCTAGACCCTGTTCTTGCAAAACAAAGAAGTTACATTTTAGGTACCCGATCAATTACGGTCCTGCAAGATTAGTTCTCTGGATCATTCCCTTGGGAATCCAGATCTTTGTGATTTTGACATTTCTCTTGTCATCTTGTTTTACTACCCTTCCTTTCCTGTTGGAGTAATAACTTGAATTAGCATAGAAGTGTGTAGTAGTGTGTTGAGCCTTCACAGTCTTTTGAAAATGTAATGATTTAGACTCTGACCTCAAGTAGGTGTTCCTCTTACTTGGTTTGTATGCTGGCTTCCTTGCAATCTCAGAAGATTGCTTAGCCTTGGTAGGATATGTATGAACCTTCCTAGCAGATGGAATAGTATGTTGGTTACATACTTTAACTTTGTTGGCTTCCTCTCAGCAGACAGATAATTCAGTCTTTGATGAGGAGTCAGTGGAGGGACGTTAGTTTGCCAACATTTATGTTGATCAACTGTGTCTAACTTGGTATTTTCCCTCTTGTCTTTCCTAGAAGATTGCTGATTTTTCCCAGTAGCTGGGACAAAAATGATTTTCTTAGATTTACTAGATTCAGCATTGCTAGATTCTCCTTTATCAAACCCTAATCCAGCATAGTTTTTCGAACCCCTTTGAACACTCAAAATTTCATCTAAATCTCTCGTGCTTTTTGAAAATTTACATTGGCATGGATTTTGCACGGAGTTTTTGTTTTTCAAAATTTCATTCTCCTTCTTTAAACTATCAAAATTTTTATCGAGTGAGGAGAAATCGGTTTTAAGTTTTAAAAGTTCCTTGTCTCCTGACTTACATTTTTCAATCTCAATGGTCAAGGCAGAAAGCTGAGATTTCAACGAGGAGTTTTCTTGTATCAATGCATCTTTTAAAACATGAAACTTTTAAAATTCTTTTAAAAGCAGTTCTACAGTTATATCTGCTGATTCTGAGAAACATGAATCAACGGTATCATGCAAGTTATCTAATATAGATGCAACATACATAATAGAGTTTGTTACCTGGTTTCTTGTGGCTACTAGAGTTGATCCCATCATCTGCTCTTCATTGTCGTCAACATCTTCATTGATGCGGGCCATGAATACCATGAGGACATCCTCTTCATCTTTAGATGAGTAACCTTCGTCGTCGTGATCTGGAATGTTTAGTATTTCTGTCTTGGTCAGTAGAGCTTTAACAACGGCATTTGACGTGTGCTTTTTGAACAACTTTTTAAATCTTTCCCTTTCTTAAGGATCCACTCGAGAACACTCGAACTTTAAATGATCTAGCAATTCGCACTCATGGAATGTTCTTAGTATCCTCCTTGTTGTTCTGCCATCTACTAGTTGGCTTTATTGAGATTTTTTCTTCTTCCCTTTAGCTTTCAGCAGTAGCTTCTGAAGTATGTCCATCTGCTCCACCAGCTCGCGGACTGAGCATTCCTTCTCTTTGACTTGAGATCCACTAGTTGATGTGATCTCCTTCATTGGGTTAGGCTGAGTTTGGCTATCTGAGTGGAATGGCTTTTTTGCCTTCAACTTATGTACGTCACTTTTCACAAAGAATGTTGCATCCTCTGGGTGGTCTTCGATGGGTACTGCAGCTTTTACAACTTCATTCTTGTTGATTTGCATGATGTCCCATTCATGTGCATGAAGCTAGGCGATACTTCTTTAGTGCTCATGGCTTATAGATCTTTCTCCTTCAGGCTGGTCACCTTGAAAAACTAGTCCTTCTTTGGCATTTTGGAGAGGATCTTTGAGTTCATGTCCGGAAGTTCTTATGTTCTTCCCAACTTCTTTAGTTAACCACGATAAAGTTGAATCTCGCTTCCATGTCCTTACTTGTTACTCCAGGAAGCATTTGGAATGATTCATATCTATCTACACATTGTTGTAGTTTATTTCTCTTCATTTGATCAGTCTCTGAGTTCAGAGTGCCAAGAAACTCCCACATTTCTTTAGCATTCTTGTACTCTAGAGCTTCTGCCATCAGAGGCGGTGACAGAGAGTGTATGAACAAATCCATGGCTATATAATCTAGTTGTGCTTGAACTTGATCTTCCTGCGTCCACACCGCGTACGGCTTGTCCACCATTATGTCTGGTCCTTGAACGTCTTCGCCAATTTGAGTCTTCACCTTATGGATCTTGATTGGTCCCACATTGATTACGTGCTCCATTTCAGGATGAATGTTCATCAACATGATCAATTACCTATTTTTTCGATGTGAAATAGGTTTCCAGTGTGAACTTTCCAAACTTTGCGGTCTTAAGCGACTCAGAAGCAGCTAGCCTGTAAAGACCAACCGCTCTTATACCACTTGTTAGTACCTCACCAGAGCTTCAATATTTGCAATGGAAGTTTTAATAATATCTTGCACTTTTCTTGCTAAGGTCACGACTTAGCAGATGGTTTCAAATATGTTTAAGTTCGAGTATTCGTTAGGTTTGTTGAAATTATACCTGAACACTTGATGTGTTGGGTTTTAAGTATAATCAGTGCGTAACAAAATAAAAGCAATAAATGAACACAAGGTCTATAGTGGTTCGAACAATTTTTCTTCGTCCACTCTTCAGTCCTCCTGACTGAAAATTCACTATAGATTGATTACAAGGTGAGGTTTGATCTCTAACGTTGAGCAGCTCCTCCGTCTGGTCAGCGCGCACCTTCAAGCACCTTGATCTTCAATCTTTGTTTTGTCGCTACTTAGAGTGAGGACAAACCTCCCTTCTTCTTGAACATCGACGCCGGGAGTTTTATAATTCTTCCCTGAACCTTTCTTTGTTTGGCAGTTGCTCGTGATAATCACATTTGCAAAGCAAGGTGACTGCTAGATTCTTTCTAGGATACAGAAAATCCCAAAGTTAACCTTAGAAGTAATACTTCAGCGGTCTCGAGCTTCAAATATGAAAGCTTATGAAAAAAGCAATCAGGTACAAGCTCAGATGAGTTTGCGTGAGTTTGAGAGTATTTTGATCTCTTCTTCTTTTCTTTGTTGATGAAATTTTGCGAACCTCTGAATCTCCTATAGATGACACCTATTTATCGGCGAAGATTCAAAAAACCATTTGAATCTTATCTGTTAGACTCAAAGGGTTTGCTCGCCAATCTCTGTTCTTCTCTAATTGCAAAGCACAGAGACTCTTCAGGTCTCCATCACCTCTGATTGGCGTAGCTCCTATTTGTAGCCATCTTTGTCAAAACGAATATTTTAGTTTGAATCTGGAAACCACCTTTATGTTTGTTGAACCTTCTTCTTTCTGATTCGTCGGGTTTCCTTGTGATTTAGATCCTTCTGCTTTGCGACTTTGTATTGTTTTGATTCCTGTTGAGTGTCTGCTGGCTATTGATGCTCTACTGAGCTTTTAGCAGTCTTGTTAAGATCCCGCAGTATGCTTGCTTCATTCCTTCATTATTCTATTGGGTGTGTCCAACATTCCTTCGTGTTTGGTCGCCTTTAATGGCATCTCGAGCAATCTTCAGATATGCTTATTCTTTCAGCATTCTTGATTCTTTCCTTCTAGTTCTATTACAACTCGAGTAGATGTATCTTATACAGGACTTTTACAATATTACTCGATATTAAGTTGCTAGAAGCTAGATCTATTGAGCTTTGATGCACCAAAACTAATAAACATACAATTTAGATCAAGGGGTTGTAATATTTCTAACAACATTCCTGATAGAAAGCATGTCGGACAATTGGATAATGACAGTTTAGTTTGTCAGTCATAGGTCCTGATCAGCGTCAAGTGACGTCTGCTAGGGCCGCTTAATTTGGGCTTAGATGAGCCATCCTTATTTGAATATGCTTTACTGTGTTAATATGTGAAGGAAACACAGGGAAATTGTGATAGGTCAACAACAACTAACGTGATCATCTAAATTTATAAGCAATTAAAAGGTGGGGACTATTTTCAGTAAAAGCAAAATGCATTTTCGAACCTTGTGCTCAGTTTTCTGAGATTTGTGTGAAAATGTTTTATTTTCAAGTTGATTGTCTATGCCTAAAATTGTTTTGTGTTATCATATCTGTCCTCTGTTGATCTACTATCTACAGAGAGTTGAATTAATGAGAATAGAACCAGGAAATTTGAATTTCCTGAGCATAAGCCTCATCAATTGTGTTTTTGAAGGTCTGAAACCTTATTTTGTTGAGCTATGAGCTCTTTTTGGTGGTAGTTTAGCTGACGTGTTGATACCTTGGGTAGAGATAAGGATGGATTCTGTAATCGATCAGGTCTCAAGGTAACATTCTGAGGCCAGTGCACTAATTGGTGATAGTGGGTAGAGTGGTTCGTCCATTCCTGGCTTTTCATCATAACTTGGAAGTGGGTCTTCCAGTTACAAAAATGGTAAACATCTATGATAACATTTCTGATAGCTACAGCGAATAAAATATTTTTGATAACGCGGTACTTTTCATTAAAACCCCGTGATTATCTATGTGTGTGACATAGCATTCATATTTAAACTGTATGTTTTTGGGCATGTCTCCATGGGGTACATTTGTACTTAGCCGCTCATATTATTTTAAAATGCACAGGTTAGCAGCAAGGATAGATATGCGGCGGTGTAAAGACGAGCAAACTTGAGAGCAAGAAATAGATCCTGAGATGTGCATCTTCATATGCATATCTCCATCACGTAACACTCCGCTGCACTGCGCCTCTATTAATCTTTCATTCCCTTGTGATTTTGTAAAAGTTTGAGAAACGTACTGAAAACTATTTTACTTATGTTTGTTGTGCGAAATACTTTTATTCATTGCATCTTTTGATGGAAACTGGCTTGAATGAATGTTTTGAAATCTATATCTGTGTTATTTATTTTCAAGTCTTTCGCTATTTTTGAAAAATGTTTTGAAAACTATCCTACCACCACTATGACGTGCCCCAAAGTTCGGGAAGGACAGTTGGGGGCATTACAGAAATGGTATCAGAGCTTTAGGTTGTGCCTTTTTTATTCAACTTTGATTACCAAGACGTCCCTTATTTCAGAAGTATACTATGAAGTGATTGCTCTCGTGCTTTACACCCCAGTCCATCCTGCGCAACCTAAGAAGTATGTGTGATAAATCTTTTGAATAATCTGATTGCAAGTTGTTTAGTGACTGTGTTCACTACAAGTATTTTGGATTGAAAGGATTTTTCTAACTGATAGCACAATTTTTATTGTGGCTATAAATTTTTTTGAGGAAATGATGCTTTTTTTGAATGAAAGTTGATTGAAAAATGTTTTCAGGGAAAACATGGTTCGATTGCATGTCTTGTATCGGAGTAGGGGATATACTGACATTGCATATTTTGATAAAATTATTTGTCTAGTATGGGAGAAGGGAAATTACTATCATTTATTATGTTTGTTTTGGTCAAAAGAGTTGGGCTTAGGCCATATTTTGTTTAACCTGATGAGGTTACTAATTTTTATAAATTCGGTTTGTTTTTGGCACCAATGAGGTGGCCTTGTGAAACTATGATTTCAAAATGATTGATTTTGAAAGTTTTGTGCAAGCAGTGTAATTGTTGTGTTTATTGCTTAAAGATGTATTAGATTGTGTGTTGAGCTGATTTAAATCTATTTTGAGACTGTACGCTAACCTTGGAGGTTCGATTAGGATGGATCAAGTAAATGACTGACTAAACTTTTGGCTTTGAAAAAGCCGTACTGTTGTGAACTTTTCAGTGACTTCTGGTTTTTATTGATTTGATCCTAGTTTGGTTTTTTTGGGGTGATGTGAAACGGCACCCACAGTTTGGTTAAATTCAAGAGTTTTGAGTTTTTTGTCCAATTTTTTAAGTCGAGAGTTTCTCGACTAATCTGGTAAGTACAGTATTCAGTATTAGTTTGACTTGTGGATCATAAGATGCAAGTCAATGAGTTATGTGTGCAAGAAGCATGCGGCGAGCCTGGCAATTGCAGTCAGACTCGAGTTAAGTAAGTGTGTCAGCACAAGGAATCAAATGACCCTCGACATGGTGTATCAGAGGATAGTGGTGCCATCGAGCCAAAAAGTAGATAAGTGATGGAAAGATGAGCAAGCATGCATTATGGTTTTGCATTTTTGATGATTGATTCCGTTCTAACAATCTTCTTGGTGTGATAGATGGAGTCTACTAAAGACATCTTGGTTCGTCAATTTCGAGCCCACCCTCGCTTTCCTGAGGATGGGTTGGGTTCAGCCCTGATGGCCTATCTGACAGAGTGGGAGAGTGTGGAACACATTGGGATTCAGGATCTTGAGGGAATGGAGAGGACGATTGATCTAGTTCCTGACAGATGGACCGCCTGGGTTCGCAAGTTAGCATTTTCGCTCAGTTATTGCCTATCAGACACATAAGAGAGAGTTGGGAGCTTCCGACCTTTCATGAGGACTCTTATTCGGAGGGCAATCACGTCGGGGCATCCACCCCCAGGACTCTGCAGGAGCATTCCAGTACTGATGATGCTAGACTTACCGCCGTGGGAGTTCCTGGTTCCTCCACCACCACCACCACCTCAGTCATAGGTAGATGTCCACCACAAGTTCTGATCAACAGAGGTTCAGATCCTCTTCCCTATCCATTTGATAATCAATGGTTCTTCGACTTTTCCGCTACACTGCCTAATCAGACCATGCCAGCGCCTCCTTTGAGGACTCTTTCGGTAGGTATGGGACAACCTATGTACCCATGAATGTGGCTAGTGATTCGGATGATGATTGGAGCGGCTATGGGACAGCTCATGCTAGCAGCCATCTGGTGAAGGAGGACGATCCATTTGAGCGATCATATTGATGTTGAGAGATGATGTCATTGTTGTCTGTATATATCTGAGACTGATACTACTATTGTTACTTTTAGTTGTATGGATGTATCTCAGAAGATTGGTTAGCGATCTGCCTATGGATAGGGAACTAGCACATTTTCGCCGGTCTAGGGCTGTAGCAATGATCCTAGTGGTTGTCATCGTAGGTTGATAGATTTTCTTGGTGAGTCAGTAGTGTCGGAGACTGTTAGGGACGACACAGAGACTCTTGCGGGCCAGTCACCTTTTGTGCATATCAAATTCGCTATATATATATATGTGTGTGTGTGTTTATGTTATGATTTATGTCTTGTTATTTTGTATGATAGTTGAATTTGTGGTTGTTTTGTGATTAATGGTTGATATTGGTGTTTGACATAGGGATGTGTTGATTTTTAGGGTGTATGCTGCCCGATTTTTGTTAAGTTTATTGATTTTGTTGCTAACTGATTATGATGTTGCGGAATGTCTGCAAACCTAGAAGTGGTGGGAAGAGGAAGAGGTGGTGGCAGAGGCCGCGGTCGTGGAAGAGGATGTGGCCGAGGTAGGGCAAATCCAAAAAATATTAATGAAGCTCCTATACTGGAGGAAGTTCCTATTTTTGAAGTTATCCCAGAATATGAAATTTTGTGTGAAGAGGATAGCATCTCAGTCCAGGGACCCAGTAATAAACATTAGCCAGAGCGTATGCAGCCTACTACCACTTTCCGACTCGTCGAGACGTTCACAAACAACAACCCCAACCTTTGACGGGACAGGAGGTCCCACTGCTGTGGAAGATTGAGTTCGAGCGCTAGAGAAGATTTTCTGACACATGCAGTGTTTGGAATCAAAAAACGTTAGTTGCATAACGTACCAGCTGACGGATAAGACTGATCATTTGTGGGAGACACATGTGAAGTCTCTGGCACCAGTAGCTCGCCAGCAACTTGATTGGGAAAGATTTAAAGCGGCATTGTTTGAGAAATTCATGCCCAACCAATACCGCAAGGATAGAGAGGTCGAGTTTTTCTTGCTCGAGCAGGGTAAGATGACCGTAGAAGAATATAATTCAAAGTTTTGTGAATTATTGTGTCCTGCACCACATCAAGCAGATACACCTAAGAAGCAGGTGGAGAAATTCTGCGATGTATTGAGGGAAGAAATTCGAACCCATTTTTATAATTTCACTAAGTTGGATTATGAAGAGCTGTTGAGAAAAGCTCTAGACGTGGAGGCATCGAAGAACATGAAGAAGTTAACATCTTGGGGTGCTCAAGAGTCCCATTCATCTTCTCCTACATCAAAAAGAAAGTGGGAGGAAAATCATCAACCCCAGTATCAGGGATCAGGAAGTCAGAAGCGACAAGACCAAGGGAACTATCAAAACAACCCGAGACGCAACTTCAATCAGTAATATAAAAGGTATGAAGCGCTGGCAGCTCCTAAGAATGATCAGCGAGGCATGGCACTTCTCCAATGCAACAAGTGTAGAAAGAGGCACTATGGAAAGTTTCATGTTGCAGAAGTTTTGTGTTTCAAATGTGGAGGGACAAGGCATTATGCGCGATAATGCCCCTCAGCTCAATCTGGAAAATAATTAGAGGCCTGCAAACTAACAATTGAAGGCGGTCAGAGGTGAGCACCAATCTTGGAGAGGAACTAGAAGGAATTGCCGAGGGGGCAGACAAGACAAATAATCTCCACCTTGTCGACCGGAAGAGAACCAGTCAGAGGGAAATACCCGAAGGGCAAGGGCATATGCCATTGATGGCAACAAGGATGAAGGAAATCTGGCAGGTATGTGCATTATTAATGATATACCTGTCATGATTTTTTTTTATACTGGAGCATCCCATACTTTTATTTCATCGGCATGCATTGAAGTATTAGGCCTTAAAGTAGGAAAGAGAAGACAGGATCTGAAGGTAGCTATGCCTTTGAGAAACAAGTAATACTACTTTAGTATGTTATAATTTGGAAATGCAGTTGAATGATCATAAGATAATAGCTAAAGAGTTCAACATTTTGGATTTGCTTGATATAGATGTGATCTTAGGAATGGATTGGTTGTCGGAGAATAAGGCAACTATATTATGTTGTGAACGGAAAGTTATCATTCCACGACTAGGAAATGAGGAAACTTGTGTTCATGGGTTCAGGAGGAATCAGAGAGTACCTATTATTTCGGCACTCCAAGCTTCGAGGTTAATGCAGCAGACCGAGAACCAAGCATTCTTGGTTTATTTGGAAGGTGAGGAGAAGTCAGAGCTGTCAGTCAAGAATGTGCCAATAATTCGAGAGTTCGAAGATGTATTCCCAGAAGAACTACCTGGACTGCCGCCAGGCAGACAAGCGGAGTTTACGATAGATTAAGAACCGGGATCAGCTCATATTTCCAAAGCACCCTATCATATGGCACGGAAGGAATTGCAGGAGTTAAAGGTACCACTTCAAGAGCTTCTAGACATGGGTTTTATTAGACCAAGTGTATAACCTAGGGGAGCCCTGTCTTATTTGTCAAGAAGAAAGATGGATCGATGAGAATGTGCACCGAATATCAAGAGCTGAATAAGTTAATTTGGAAGAACAAATATCCATTACCCAGGATCAACGATCTATTCGATCAGCTTAAAGGAGCAAGCTTGTTCTCGAAGATAGACCTTCGATCAAGATATCACCAGTTGAAGATTCAGAAGGAAAATATTCCGAAGATAGTCTTCAGGACAAGATACGGTCACTATGAGTTCGTGGTTATGCCATTTGGACTCACGAATTCCCCAGCGGTATTCATGGATCTGATGAATAGAGTATTGCACTAATATGTTGACAATTTTGTCTTGGTATTCATCGATGACATACTTATCTACTCGAAGAGCGAAGGAGAACATGAGCAGCACTTGAGGACGGTGCTACAAATGCTCAGGGACAAAAATCTTTACGCCAAATTCGGCAAGTGTGAATTCTGGCTAAGGGAAGTAACATTTTTGGGTCACATCGTGTCAGTCGAAAGAATCAAAGTGGATCCCACTAAGATTCAGACAGTGACAGAGTGGAAGTCGCACACCACACCGAATGAAATCCAAAGTTTTCTTGGATTAGTCAGGTACTACAGGAGGTTTATAAAAGGTTTCTCGAAGATAGAAAAGCCTATGACACGATTGCTGCAGAAAAGAACCAAGTTTGAATTGACTAATGAATGTGAAGAAAGTTTCAAGAAGTTGAAGCAATGTCTGACGACTGCACAAGGTTTAGAAGTTCCCAAGTCAGACAAGAACTACGATGTGTATACAGACGCATCCAAGAATGGATTAGGTTGCATATTCATGCTAGACGGAAAGGTAATAGCCTATGCATCGAGACAGTTGAGACCGCACGAGATGAACTACCTAACTCACGATCTTGAGTTAGCAGTTGTAGTTCACGCACTAAAGATTTGGAGGCACCATCTGTATGGAGTCAAGTGTGCCAAATTCACAGACCATTTGAGCTTGTAGCTAGTACTTCTTCGAGCAGAAGAATCTGAATATGAGACAAAGAAGATAGCTCAAGTTGGTCAACAATTATGATATGATGATCAACTATCACCCCAGCAAGGCAAATTCAGTAGTTGATGCATTGAGCCAGAAAAGAGACACACAACTGGGATGTTCGTTCACTAGAGAAAATGATTTGATCAGGGATTTCAAAAGATTTCATCTTGAAGTTCTTTCGCCTTCGGAAAGAAGAAATTTTGACATAGCTGCCTTGTGTGTAATGCCAGATCTGAGGCAGAGAATTATCGAGGCATAGAGGAAGGATGACGAGCTTGAGAAGCTACGTCAAAAGATCAGAATGAATGAGGCAGGAGATTATAGAGAGGCACCAGATAATGCATTGATGTACAGAGATAGAATCTATTTACCGAACAATGAAGAATTCAGGAATGAGATTATGAGTGAAGCTCATGACACGCCATATACTGCCCACCCTCGAAGCATAAAAATATGTCAGGATCTGAAGACCACGTACTGGTGGGACAGTATGATGTAGCCTTATATGTGGAAAAGTTCTTAGCATGTCAGTAGTTTAAGGCTTTACATCAACGGCCATACGGAAAGCTGCAACTGTTAGACATCCCAGAATGGAAATAGGAGCATATCGGCATGGATTTGGTCACAAGGTTGCCAAGATCTCAGAAAGGAAATAAAGCAATATGAGTTATCGTAGACCGTCTAACAAAAAGTGCTCATTTCTTACCAATTCAAACCAACTATGGATTGGATAAGCTAGCACAACTTTATGTCAAAAAAATAATCAGACTGCACGGAGTGCTAGTGACAATCACATTTGACAGAGATCCCAAGTTTGCTTCCCAATTTTGGATTAATTTACAGCAAGAGTTAGGGACACCGCTTTCACTCACAGATAGATGGTTAGTCCGAGAGGACCATCCAAACTTTTGAACATATGCTTCGAACTGTTGTCTTTGATTGAGGACAGAATTGGGAGCCAATTTTGCCATTGATTGAGTTCGCTTATAATAATAGCTATGAAGAAACAATAGGCATGACTAGGGGTGTCAATTTTTTATCCGATCCGATAATCTGACACGAATTCGCATGATAATAATGGATACGGATTGAGGTTTATCGGATATGGATCCTTATCGGATCGACACGATAAGGACACGAAAATTTTGGATTGGATTCAGATTGGATACGGATCAGATTGGATAATTCATTAAACGGATCGGATACAGATATCCGTTAATAAATTAATAAAAATTATTTATTTTTTAAATATAATAATTAATTAATTAATTTTGATATATTAATATAGATTTAAAGTTCTTTCAAAAACTCATATATCTTGGTTCTTAATTGTTCGTGACCCATTTTATTAATTCACCACCAAAAAATATATTTATTCATCTATTAATTATATTTTTAATGTTTATTTTCTTCTACTATCAAGATTTAATAACTTTCTTTTTTTCTCAATTTCAAGTTTTCAATTAAGTTGTATCAACGGATTAACTAAAAGGTGAGATCTTAAATTTTAATGTTGATGAAAGTATTGTAGATTCTTATTCATTGTCTCAACTCTTTCAATTTTAACATGATTGATTAAAAGTTTTTATTATAATTTATTTTATTTGTTATAATTAATTCTTTTCTCTCTCAAAATTGTAAGTGGAGTATTGACAACTCAAGTGAAAGATTGATTAATATTTAGAAATGAGCATGTTTGACCACTAGAATTGGAATTTAAAATTTATCTATGTATCTTCGGATATTTGATTGGGGAATTTAGTTTCAAATGAAGTTGCAGTTTTATTTATTTATCAGACACATTATTTGAACAATTAAATATGAATATTTTGTATCATCTTATCAAATTTTTATTGGATTATAATTGTGTTTATTAAAGCGGATTCTTATAGAATTAATCCGATTTGGAATCTTATCGGATCTTTATCGGATCGGATACATAACGGATCATTCGGATTGGATACTTATTGGACCCTTAACGGATACGGATCGGATTCGTGCAGATATGGATTTTAGCTTAACGGATCGGATACGGATACGGATTTTGATTTTTCATAACGGATCGGACACGGATTTGACCTTAATGGATTGGATTGATAATGGATTGACACGATAAGGATCCGATCCGCACGTATTGCCACCCCTAAGCATGACTCCATATGAAGCTTTGTATGGAAGCAAGTGTTGATCACCACTTTACTGGGATGAAGTGGGAGTATGAAAGTACTTGGGCCTGAAGCTATTGGCGAGATGATTGAGGTTGTCCGCCAGATACGAGAAAGAATCAAGGAGGCCAAAAGCAGGCAAAAATCTTATGTTGATTCGAGAAGAGTCAAGCTACAGTTTGAAGTGGGGAGACAAAGTATTCTTGAAGGTCTAGCCTTCGAAGGTCATTATAATGTTTGGAGTCAGAGGTAAACTAAGACCGCATTTCGTAGGACCCTATGAGATTTTCAAACGAGTTGGCCTAGTGGCTTATCGTTTGGCTTTGCTGCCGAGCATGGGGAATGTTCATAATGTGTTTCACGTGAGGAAATACGTATACAATCCTAAACACGTGATTTGCTAGGAAGTGATTTCTTTAAATTCGGATTTGCATTACGAAAAGAGATCGAAAGCTATCTTTGACCGGAAGACCTAAGAGTTGAGAAATAAATCTCTCTTGTCAAAGTTTTGTGCAGTGATCACGAACAAGAGGAAGAAACTTAGGAGTTAGAAAAAAATATGAGAGATAAATACCCCAAGCTTTTATAGGCACCTTAACAAATTTCGGGATGAAATTTTTGTAAGGTGGGGTGAATGTAATATCCCGGATTTAATTAAGCTAATTAATGCTTAATTAATCAAATAAATAAATATTTATATTTTGTAAATATTATTATACTATTTTTATAAACAAGAAATGACACCCGATGTGACATGAGTGTCTGTTTCTAACATGCAATATACTTATGGAATTGTTTTGAGAAACTTAAGTGACCATGCAATCACATTTTTTGTGGAAAATTCGAGTGCGCCGAATTATTGTTTTAATATAATAACATCGCAATTTAATTTATAACTTACACTCGGAAGATCCATTTCTTATACTGAGGTAGGGAATGATTGGAAATAAAATATAAAAGGATAGGAAATTATCGAAATAATTTTCTGAGGATTGAAAAATAATTTATAAATTTTTGAACTTTTTAGAGATCTGGGCGATAATTTATTATCTCAAAAATTTGGAAAATTATATGAACGAGTTGGACTCGTTAATTGGAGAATTTTCATGAATTTGCATGTTTATTTGGAACAATGCATATCAAATTAGAGATACATGAAGTTAATTTGTCGGAGGAAAATACACGTGAGTTGAATCGGAGGACATGTTACACGACAATTCTTCATGGCGAAGAATTTCCATGCAAGAGAGGCTACTATCATAGTGATATGTGTGTGAAATGACCATTTAATCGATGCATTTGAGTGATTGTTCACGTTTATTTCACCCACATATCATAGGTTTTTGCTAGTATTTGTTGTATTTTCGTGTTGAAGTTGTGTAGGTGAGCAATTGAGCATAAATCAACAAGTTTGGACAATTTTTGAAGTGATTTTGACCCAAATTTGTCATGGGCTAAGAAAATTTTGGCCCAGATGAAGAATGAGGAGTAGAAGGGGTGAAATAGAGAAAAACTTCGACCCAACCCTGCTTAGCTCGGTCGATATTTGCCCTTCAGAGGCAAGTTTTGACCGAGATCTCCTAGTTACGATCGAGATCCATACTTAGCCAAATTTTTAGCATTCAGAACTGCACCAAATTTGGCCATCTCGGGCGAGACGGATCGGTCCCGAGCAAATTTTGGGTCAGATCACTTACTATAAAAAGTAGATCAAAAACAAAATTTTTGGGACTTGTTGAACTTTTGAAACTTTGGTAATGGTTAGTCACTTCAGAAACACTTCCAACTCGATCCAAACATTCAATTGAAGAGGACCCTATGCCAAATTCATCCAATTGGGGGAGAAATGAAGATTCAAGAGGAGATCAAGGCAAAGAGATTCAAAATTGGGGGAAAATTCTATTCAATTTCTACTTTGTTATGGATAAGCTTTACTTTTGTATTCAATTGAATGATTTACAAGGTATGAGCAGCTAAACTTCCATAGGATGTTGGATTGAATGATGTAGTGAATGATTTTGATTAATTGGATGCTTGTTTACCTCTTCCTAGTTAATTAAGACATGCTAGAGCTTGTTCTTCATTCAAGTAATGTAGATAAGAGTAAATTGCTTGATAGTTTGACATTGAGATTGCAGCCAATGCGCGGATTGAAATGTTGTGAGTAGCATCATTTTATATAAGTCTCGATCCAATACTTGTGCGGAGGAAGCTTATAGGTTATGTATCCACGGTCATTTGGGAGTGTGTTAGGATTAGATAACATAATCGTTTGATAATATTATCACATCTACGATTAATTCGTCGGTGCTAAGGGGATTATTCATATTAGAGTGGATTGACCATCTCTAGGAAAATTATGTTGAGTTTGCATCATTCGATTGGCTTTAATTGTTCATTACAAAGTTCTCTCCAATATGCTATTTTCCCTCTATTGTGATCATTTGTATAGTGATAGTTCTTGCCATTTTTGGATTGATTGTGGTTTTGATTGAGTGACTATGATGATGATGATTGTTATTTTTTATTCTAGTTTAATGTTGTTGGTTAGATAGATAGATAGGATTTCAATTTGTGTTTAGTCAGTACTCAAACTCAATGACTAGTGTTTGCTTTGATATAACCTCAACACCTAAGTAAACGGTATTCTAGTGGGAGAATTAAGAAGATCTCGGATTTGACAAATTTTATTCTTACATCGCTAGGAACTTAAGTGATTGAGTTTTAGCGTATCAAGTTTTGTCACCGTTGTCTGGGACTTCAATTAGTAGGTTACTAGATATTGGTGAAATTGTGTTGATTGTAGTCCAAGTGTTTGTGAAATTGTTTGTTATATTGATAATTGGAGCTTGTGGACTTTTGTAGGTTTTGCATGTTCACAAGATCCAAAGATCAACCATTGGAGGATCAAAGGAAAAAAGAAGACATTGAAGAAGAGATGGAGAACAAATCAAGAGTGACCTCGGAGATGTTGGATGAGTTGGAAAGACATGTGACGGAGATGAAAGCATGTCTCTATGAAAGACAAAGACTGCGGAGAACACCCCATAGTGCATTCGAAAAGATGTCAGAAGGTAATTACCCATGGCCGAAAGAGGAAAGAGATTACCGTACGGTGAAGGTTGAAAAGGAATCTAGAGAGAATGACTTGTGGAGGAGTCAATTAGATCTAATGCAAGACCAAATTAACTTGTTGATGAGGTCAAGTAGGAAGAGTGAGGCGGTGAATGAGAGAACGTTTGAGAAGCATGATGGGATACTTGAGGAGACTCCAATGCAAGTATCGACCATTGCCAAACATTTGAGTGAAAGAAAGAAAGAGGAAAAACATTTGCATGAAGAAGTGAAAGAAAATGAGATATTGGAGTTGTAAGAAGAGGAATCAAAGAACGAGGGTGAAGTGTTACCTCAAGGAGATAAGGAGGATGAAGGAATTAACGAGTCGGTGCAAGATGTTGATTTTGTGAAAAAAAGTGATAATGAGATTCCTTCACCCGAGGAAATTCAAACACTTCCGACATTGGCACAACTTTTAGAAGATGAAAAGCCGACGATAAACAAAGAGTATGAGGAAAGGTTTCAACGAGGAGTTCTAATTTAAGAAATAGGCAAAGTTGGGAGAAAATGGTGAAAGATTAAGGTGAATGAGGGTCATGAGTTGTTTGAGAAAGGAGTTGGATTGAAGAGAGTGAGTTGTTTGAATGAGGTACTTGACATGTCTTTAGTGATTGAGACTTGGTTAGATGGAGTGCCCGATGGCTTGCACGTGTTGAGAAGTGTGCAAAGAGAAGTAAAAAGGCCAAGATTGGTTGAAGGAAGCTTGAGAAGTATGTCAATGAACGAGTTGCTCCCGAGTTAATTCCGATGAAGAGAAAAAGGTATATACAAAATCCACAAAGTTTTTGATAATGGATGAACATGGTAAGGTCGTCTAGCTACCGACGTAAACCGAAGCACTTGTTGGAAGGCAACCCAACCATTTTTATTTCTTTTGTTTTAATTATTTCCTAGATAGATTTCAATTTTGTATTGTATAGCTAGAAGAGTCATTGCTAGGAGTCGAGTTAATTTCTTCTTTTGTCCTCTAGACTCCACTCATTGTACGATTTCTCGACGATCCTTACGCCCATATCTCCAAGAGGCGGAAGAGTTTAGTGATCATTATTGGCCCCTTTTTTAGTACATCTAACATCTCAAGATGAACGCTCTTTAGCTGAATGGAAGATCTCTTCTTCCACATCTCGTACTTTTTCGGATTGTACGGCAATAGCTTTATCATGTTGATCATGGTTGTACCTGAGCTAGGATATGACAACAAAAAGTGTGCAAGGAATGGATACCAGTCCTAAGCAACTCAAAAT
This sequence comes from Plectranthus barbatus, assembly GCA_026898455.1. Classification (NCBI taxonomy): domain Eukaryota; kingdom Viridiplantae; phylum Streptophyta; class Magnoliopsida; order Lamiales; family Lamiaceae; genus Plectranthus; species Plectranthus barbatus. Next base: position 460,028 of record JAPKLW010000114.1, on the reverse strand, counting down.
GACCACCCTGTAAGGACTAACTTGGCTCTGATACCACTTGTTGGTCCTGATTTATAAGAGTATAAATTATATGCACTACAGAAATTAAGTTGTTTATTCGGTAAGCTTGCATTTATCCAAGCTGATGGTGACGTGTCAACTTGGTTTGTCAAATCTTGTTCAAGTACTTACAGTCAACTATGCTTAGTGTTAGTATTTAGTATATACTGCAACACTTGAGTGTTGAGTTTTAAAGTATAGGTATGCTAACAAATAAATAAAAAAAGTAATAAATGACAAATAGATTTATAGTGGTTCGGACTAAACCATCCTACGTCCAATCTTCAGACACTCGGTCTGGTAATCCACTAAGCTTAGAACTGTTACAAGTGCTCCTACGATCTATAGCTTGTCGGTGAATGCCTCGTCCACCGATCTAGAAGCACTCGCCTTGTCCTTGTTTGGTTCTTCCCTTCGCAGCTGGTCAGAGTGTGGACGCATCACTCAACCTCCTTATAGCCAGAATGGGGTGTTTATAGTACCCCCGTGAACTACCTCCTCAATGGCAGGGTGCACGAAAGAGTCAGAGTACAAGACGTACTTGACTGATTAGTGTTTCTTGGAGAGAAAGACTACCAAGAAATAACTCTAGTATACTATGATCCTGAGTCTCGTGTTCACTCAGGTGATACACGGAAAAGCTAAAAAGCCTCAAAAGTAAGCTTAAATGGTGTTAGCTTTTGCATACACTATAAGACTTTATCTTTTCGGTATGAGTTCGCAGATAGTATGCATTGTAAATTTGTAACTCGTAACCTTCTTCCATTGATTTACATTGAAAGTTTGAAATAAATGTCTGTTAGAGACAAATTTGATGATTTCCAATCGAATGTCTCTATTCGCTGTTGCACTAGGTGGGTAGGTGGTGCTTTATTAGAAGTTTTGTGTCTGCTCCACCTTTTTCTGACTTTGACAGCGACGGTTCGTCTTTTTGTCAGAACGGGAATCCTGGGCTGGTTGTCCTATATAACGAAACTTGGTGTTTTCTTGCTTGCAAACTTTAAGGCTTCTCTAATCCTTAAAGTATGTACTTCTTCAGTACATTTCTCAAGTAATTCTTCTTCTCTTCATGTGCTGGGACCTAGACTTGGAAGTCTATGTTGAGGTCGTCATACTTGCAAGACCATGCTGATGACATCATCCTTTGAAGTATGCTTGGTCCCTGTGTTGTTAAGTATGGTTTGATTGATTGCACCATACTTGTTAGATTCGTACTTGGCTAAATACATACTTCAACTAGCCTCATAGTTATTCAGGCTTGTAGAGTTTACTGTGAATCTTAACCTGTTGAGTCTTTCACGCGTACTAGACTTATTGATCAGTCTAGTCACCAGATTAGCTTCAACTTACAACTCGATAAAAGAACATATACAGGACTTTACATTTTTCTAATAAGTTGAGACTATATCTAAGATGACTTTTACATACTTTGACCCACCAAAACATAACATAAAATAAAGGAATGATATTTCTATCAAATTTCCTAACATAAATATAATCAAATAGTTTTCTTTATTTTTATGGGAGAAAATTTTCTTATTTGGTCAATTTTCAATATATATATATATATATATATATATATATATATATATATATTTCCCAGATGTTATCTGTTACCTCACTTTTCGGTGCATTATCTAGACAAGTTAATTACAAAATCTAGGCAAATTAGGTATGTTACGAAGATAATGTATTACATTTTATTACATTACATTATCTATTACAGTTTGTACATTATCTTCGTAATGTACCTAATTTGCTTAAATAATGTAATTAATTTGTCTAGATAATACACCGAAAACGCGAAGTAACAGGTAACATTTGAAAAATTGTTAACATATGAATGCATCCTTATACTACACTTGATCTTAGCCAAAAGGCCGAGAAAGGTATACTTGATTAAACATTTTGATTCTCCTTTTGAATGCATCCTTATATATATATATAGAACGCACGCAATTAATTTTATTTTTTGTTGATTTCATTGCATTATTTTGTTAGTGTAATGCATTTAAAAGCAAAATAAAAAAAAAAAATATAAAGTCAGAAGCTGCACCAATATTTTGTCGACTAGATCTAATTTGTATCCGAAATAGTTGAAAAAAAACTTTCTTGCATAAAAGTAGAGGCCACAAAACATCAACAACGTGTGCACAATTAACAACAATATATTTATTTGACAGAAAACACATGGACTACTTTAAACCACAAATCCACAAACTCTAAAGGATAGGATTATTAAAGACTATCACCTGCCACGTATACTTCAATCACAAATTCTGCATTGCAAAATTTGATCATACAAATAAAAAACGTGTGCTTAGGAAAGTAATTTATATATCTCAAAAGTAGAGGATTGTTTTGATAGAATACACACTAATAAAAAGGTTAGAATCCAAACATTTGAGTTTATGAACTTGATTTTATCTATTTATTTCATATCGAGATTCTTATCTTTTGAATTTTTAAATATTTGAAATTATGTAATGTTGGTTGTTTTGTGTTTTGAAGGTCAAATCAAGCTCAACTACACTTTGTAGTATTTAGTGAGTATTTTGGGTGATTTATGAAAAAGTAGTAAGAATCTGCAATCAGGACTGCGAGGTCTCGCCTTAAGTAAATACTGCAGCTCAGTCATATCTTATTAAGACACTTTTCACGCATTTTAACTAAAAAGAAAAGTTGTAGATTTTCCATAAAAATCAGAATTCGAAATTTGGATCTTCAAGGATTGATATTTTATTTTATTTGTTATAATTTGTAATTAATATTCCCCATATTAAAGGACCTATTTTTAGGGATTTCTCATTTATTATTATATTTTCATTAGTTTAAATGAGATTAGGTGAGGTTAGAATCTTTATGATGGAGATCCCGGTGGGCTAAAAGAAGAGGATTAATTGAAGTTCAATTCAAGATTAAGTTTTTAGTTTTTAGTTTTTAGTTTTGAATTAATTTAATTTTTGAATTTTAGTATTTAGTTTCTTTAATTTTTGTGACACTTGTCTTTAATTTTTGAAAATTAATAATTAATTTTCGAAAATTAGTATTTAGTGTCTGGTCTTTTTTTTTCAAAGATATTAAGATATACTTGTTGTATATCTTAATAAATTTGATATGCTTTTAGATTTGATTTCCTTATTAGATTAGAGATTTCAGTTGTCTATATATTGACCTTGTTTTGGACGATTTTATTATGTTTTCAGTTCAACAGAATCTCCTCCATATTTATCTGAAAGCTCACAAATTCTAGAGCCTAGAAATTTAACTTATGAAACGTAATCCCGCAGACATTTGTAGCGTCTTTTCTATATCTCTCGTTGTGAGCCGAGTGGCTTTTTTGGGTCGTAGGGGTTCGTTCGATCTTACCTGCAGTTCTCAAAGGGTCGACTTCATAGGCATTGGATTTACCCTACATATCGGTTCGAGTCGTGTTAGCGTGCATTCCCTTTCCATCAATTATGGGTTGCGATCTAAACCTTCCCGGCGAGGATCATATCATTTTGGTATCAAGAACTAGGTTGTGTCCTTCCTTTTCCTTTGTTTTAGTTTTTGTGCGTGCGTAAAAAAAAATCAAGTCTTCCTTTGTTCTTTTTTTGTGTTCATTCTTTTCAGCGTTGTGATTCTAGGGTCTCTTGTTTTGAATTACTTGTGTCGTTCATTTTAGGGTTTCTTGTTTCGATCGTGTTGTCGTGTTGGAGTCTAAATATTAGGGTTTAGTGAGTCATATTTGGTTAGGCATATCATATTCAAATTTATCCATCTATATCTAGTCAAATATGTCCATAGTATCAAATATTTCCTGATCTTTTCCAGTTAGACTTGTGTTTGCCATAACTTTTGCGTACGGTGTTCGTTTTTGGCTAAATTGTCCGTTTAGGCTTAAGGTGATTTTTTGCCAAATTAGATCATCTTCAATTAGTTATTGTCCTCCGAAAGTTTTTCAAAAAAATATTTCATTTGTTTTTGTCATTACCTTCCTTGAGTCATCTGGAGTCTTCGTGTTCAATTGGTTTGACAATTTGAAGTTAAATAATCATAACTCACTCTTTAAATTATTTTTCCACGTATTATATATCAAACTAAAGATAATTTAATTATCTTTCAAACGAAATTCCTATTACATATGTTCAAAATAATATATTCGTCGTAAAACTAAATAATGTAATAACCTAAACTAAATAATGTAACATAATTTAAAGGATAATGTAATGATATATTTAAAAACACTATAACATTAATATAGTAATAAAGAAATTGCACCACTGTGCATAACTGATACCCAAAACCAGCACTAATTGTTGGCTGCAAAAATACTGACGAAGACCTGCCAAAATAAATGTCGATGAAGAGAAAAATAGCCGAAATCGGACTATTAAACGAGAACCATCGTAAGATTGAGAAAGTTTTCTGCATATTTGACATCACCATCATATTCCAACTCACACAATCTCTTTCAGACATTCTGCTGAACAACTTTTTCGCGGCATTCACTATCCCCAGATTCGCATACTCAGAAAGCATGTTATTCCAAGAATAAAAATTTCTCAAAGAGAGAGAGAGTAGATAGATGAGATGAGAGAGATATGCTTATAGTGATTACTAAATGTTAGGATTTTTGTTAGAGAAATTCTTCCTTACTTTTTGTTGTTTTGGTGGGTCAAAGATTGTAAGTCATCTTAGTCAGTTTTTCCAGTTTCTAGAGTTCTAAATTGTAATCCTTGTATTGGATCGATTAAATTGTAATAGAACTTAGGCTAAAGATCGAGCAAAGGAGAATGCTCGAGAACTGACTACCAGCACGCCTTGCCTTGACCAAAACTGAGTTGGAGCACTCAATTTAAGGTCCATCCATACTGACCATGAGAAGTCAGTATGAGGGCTTTCCCGAACTGACTAACGAGAAGTCAGTATAAATGTTTTCCATACTAGAAATCAGTATGAGGGCATTTTCCATACGGATTATGGATAGCCAGTATGAGGGTCTACCATACTGGCCTTGGGAAGTCAGTATGAGTGCCAAGTTGTACTGACCTTAAAAAATAGTATAAGAGCCTCTACCTTTAAAGCTTGAGAATTTCAAATGTTATCGAAGCTCAGTCAGACACAGGAACTCATCTATGTCCATGTCAGTACGAGGATATCCAAACTGGGACTCCTCGGGCTGAAAAGAAGTCTAACATAAAGTTAGTGTATGGTACACTGACGCAGCAGAGCAGAGCAGAAAGAAGACCTAAGGCATGTGCTACGATTGAACAATATAATCCATGAGTCTAACGTTTGGATTTATAAGTCTAACAAATAGAAATTCAAAATGCGAAAGGTTCTCCTCTATATAAAGGCCTGCCCACAACCTTAAATGATTACCAAACATAAAATCTGAAAGTCTTTAGAAGACAAAAGGCATTCTAATAGGTCATCTCTTTTCTAAACTTTCTGAGTTTCCGTGTTTTCTAACACGAGAAATGAGTATCCGACTCAAATTACCCACCGTGCTAAACTTCTCCTAGCACAAGGCTGAAGCTTTAAGCTGAAGCTCTTCTTTGGTGAATATATTTTCTTGAGATATATTCATAACAGTCATTTTCCTACTCTGGGATTCGGATTCTCACGGGCGTATGCCAACCACCTGAGTTCTGGGAAGAACAGTAAACATCCAACCACTGGAAAGAAGGTTGCGGGGTGTCGTCCTCACTTCAACCTGAAGACTGAGTCTGTAAGGAGTCCCTAGGCAAGTTCCACAGCTGACCGAAGGACAGAGGCACCGACGGGCTATGTATAGATCGTAAGGAGGCTTGTATTTACTTAGTAAATTATCTGGATCTTGGGTCTGAAGAGTGGATGTAGGAAATTGAGATCCGAACCACTATAAGTCTTCTTTACAGCTTTATTTACATACTTGCTATGTTTTTCTGTTTCACAAACTGACTTTTGAAACCTTCAATACTTCCAAGTATTGAAGTGTATATGTTGTGAGACTGATTTAACCAGGACAGGCCTAACCTTAAGTTTTCTACACACTAAACTGACTTTACTCTGTTTTAATCGAACAAGTGCAACCGTCTACTTTTACTTCCACTGCACATTATATACCTTCCGCTGCACAGTTTTGCCCTCTGATTTCGGGACCAACAAGTGGTATCACGCGCCAAGGTTCTTACAGACTAAGGTTAGGCTGAGTCACTTAGGACTAGATCTCTATTTTTCTACACTTGGTTCTGTTTGTGTGTTCTTAAGCTTAAGTACGCAGAGATGGCTTAGATTTTGAAGCTTCCAAAGTATTCATCAGAATACTTTGAGATATGGGAGAAGCGGTCATTGATTATGCTGAAGAATGTCCACCCTGTGATGGCAGAGGTTCTATCTACCGGACCACTGAAGATCACCAAGGTGAATACTAAGCTCAGAGGAGCAGAAGGTCAGGAGATAGTGGAGAAGCCTTATGCAGAGTGGACGAACGACGACAGAGCTCGTTTTCAGCTGAAGATGGTGGCTATAAAGCTCACCTTACAATCTCTACCAGAGCCACTGGTTGTTGAATCTCTCGAGCACAACAATGCCCAAAAGATATTGTAATTTTCTTGTACAATCAGCCAAGAAACAACTCAGATGAAGCGAAACAAGCTTCAAAACTGTGTAGATAAGTATGAATCTTCTCAAATGCTTCCTGGTGAAAATGCTAAATCAATGGAAGCTAGATTCAATACTATTATCTGCGAGTTGAAAAACATGTGGAGAACCTATGAAGTTGCAGATATGAATGCGAAAATTCTCTCCAAGATACCCAAGGAAGACTGGTTCGTCAAAGCCACCAGGTTGAAGGAGAATGATCTCTCCAAGATGACAACCAAGGATGTGTTCACCCAGCTCTAAGCCCGTGAATGGGAAATCCAAATGGCAAACAAAAATGAAGCAGTGCGAAGGGTCAGCACAAATCCCGAAGAAGATGTTGTCTTTTTCGCAAAAAGAGAGTTCAAGAGAAGGCCTCAAAAGCCTTACCAAGCTGGCAGATCTTCCGGACAGACGTCCACTTCAAAGTTAGCAACGACACCTTCCTATCAGAAAAGGGAGGACGACAACTCAATTGAAGAGCTTGAGGAGCAGATGAGGAAGCTTACCAGACTTCTTGAGAAAACTAGAGCCAAGAAGGAAGGTTCACAGTCCAGTGAGCTGAAGTTCAGCGAAAGACCTCCTAAAGTATGTTTTGAGTGCGATTCTCCAGACCATCTCAAGTAAGAGTGTCCACTAGTTTCCAAGGAGGAAAGAGAGCGCTTAAAGAGGGTATTCGAGAAGAAAGCTTCCAGAGCAGTTGCAAAGGCCATGCTCTCCAGAACTGAGATGCCAGACATCCCAGACAATGATGATGGCTACTACACATCTGACGATGAGGCAGTGGAGTAAGCCTTCCTGGTGCTGATGGCCAAGCCGGCAAAAGAGAAAGATACTGAAGGAGTCTACTATCCCGGTACACATCCCTAACTCAGTTTCTATTCCTATAGAATGCATAGAAGTCAACTCTGAATCTTATTGCTCAGATACAGAGGATGTTACACTTGAAGCTTTAAATAGGGAATTCGCAAAATTTTATGAGTTAAAAAATGTATTAGCAGGAGAAAATGCTTTACTGAAATTGAAAGTTTCAAAACTGACTCGGGAGATCCAAGGATCAAAGTCAGTAAGTGAAGATCTAGCAAAACTTAGAGAAGAGTATTACATTTTACTTGAATCTTTTAAATCTATTTCTGAAGAATGCGAGTCTCAAAAACTGAAAATTGCTAGTGATCAAAAACTTATTTGTTCACTTTATTCTAGCACTAAAAAAGTTTCAGAAGCTCTAAGTTTGCAAAGACATGTCTCTGATAAGTCAGGTTTAGGTTTCTCAGAAAATAATTTGAGCAATCATGCATCCACTTTTGAAACTAGGAATATCTCGAACCATCATTTTAAAAAGAATTCTAGTTTAGAAGACAAGTTGTTAGGAAAAGGAGTAGTCAGTATGGACAAAAAATCCTTAGTGGCCAATCAAGATAGAAGGGGACAATCAGTTTCAAAACTGACTTCTATGCCCAAGTTTAGAAAAGGTTTGACTTACATGTCAAACAAACCTGAAATGGAGCCCATTATACCTAGGAAGTGAGATAAACAAAATGTTCATAATGCAAGGAAACACACTTCAACAGCTAAAACTAAACTTTATAGAAAGTCAGTTTCATTTCTGGATTCTAGAAATTCGAGGTTCCCAACTCATAAATTGTATGAGATGAGAACTTATCCATATAAGAATAACACCTATGCGAGGTCTAAGTCGAACCATTTCTCTACTTTTCAGACTAGGAAGACTGCAAACTCCGGACTCAGTTTTTGAGAATCTAATCAAAACTCAGTTTCAAGGAAGTCAGCTCCTAGAAACTCAGTTTCTCACAAGGTTTAACACACTCACTCATTTCCATCAAACATGCATAGAGGCTGCATCAATTATCTAAAGCAGAAGAGAAAGGTAGAAGATGTTTTGACACCTAGGTTTAAGGTGAAGCAAGTATGGATTCCCAAAGGCTGGATCCATAAGACTAACCCTGCAGGACCTACAAAAACACGGGTACTTTCTGTCTAACCTTTTCTATTTTGCAGGTACAGGGTGACCATGGTCAACTTAAAAGGAAGAAAAGGGCATGGATACTAGACAGTGGATGTTCAGCTCACATGACCGGTGACAGTAATTTTCTCTTAAAACTGAGAATGTCAAGAGGACCACTTGTCACTTTTAGAGATGATTTAAAAGGCAGAGTAACTAGCAAAGGATGCTTGGAATGCAATGGAATCATCATCAACAATGTATCCTTAGTCACAAACCTCAAATATAATCTGCTGAGTGTGGCTCAACTTATCTAATCTGGATAGGAGGTGACTTTTGCCGAAGAAGAATGTTGGATCAATGACAAAGACTCCAAAGAGACTGTGCTAAAAGGAGTGAACAAAGGAAGTCTTTACTACGTGGATTGGGAGAGTGGAAAGCTTGACACGTGCCTTGTCGCAACATGCTCATCTCAAGAAGGATTCAACTGGTCATGGCATAAGAGACTTAGCCATCTGAATTTCCAGTCAATCAGACACCTTGCCAAACACAAACTTATGGAAGGCCTACCTCAAGTCAGTTTCAAGACGGAAGAAGATGTTTGCAAAGCGTGCAAGATGGGAAAGAAAACCAAAGCATCATTCAAGAATCAAACTGTCACAGCAAGCACAGACAAGATATTCAAGCTACTTTATATGGATCTATTCGGACCAGTCAAGCTGCCTATCATTGGAGGAAAAAGATTCAGTCTTGTTGTGGTAGATGACTACTCGAGATACACTTGGGTAAGGTTGCTGAAGAGCAAGGATGAAGTGAAGATTCCACTTCCAGAACTCATCCTTCAAGTGCAAAATAGCAAAGGAGTCACTGTCAAAAGAATCAAATCTGACAACGGGATTGAGTTTTGCAAGGGTCCAATGATGGACTTCTGTGCTGATGCTGGCATTGCTCATGAGAAGTTAGCTCCAAGGACGCCCTAGTAGAGTGGTCTTGCCGAACGAAGAAACAAAACACTCAAGAAGGCAGTCATGACTATGCTTGCTGAAGCTGATTTAAAAGAAGGTTACTGGGGAGAAGCCTTGATAACGATGTGCTATACTGAAAACAAAATCACTATCAACAGTCGCTATCACAAAACTCCGTACGAAGTCTTCAATGGTCGTAAGTCTTTTATAACTCATTTTCGTGCTTTTGGTTCTCAATGTTACATCCATAACAATGGAACTTCGAAACTGAATACTTTTAGTCCCAAGGTGGATGATGGTGTGTTCCTCGGATATGGACATCCTTCATACAAGGGATACAGAGTACTCAACAAGACAAACCGGCTTGTGGAAGTAACATGCTCTGTTGTTTCTAATGAGTTTATTTTAGTGCGCAGAACCTTGAAAGAATTGGAACTGGGTGATTTTGTTGTTAACATTGGGTGTGAGAAACTTAGTGCTCTTAAAGAAGATCAAAATCAAGATTCTTAGACCAAATTTGTGGATGATCACACAAGCATTCCAGACGAGGAGGCCAGTAATACAACCGACCTAGCTAAGGCCTTTGGTTCACTGATGATAAATCCTGTCATCAATCAAGGGGGAGCTTGAGGAGATCAAAACAGAGCTCTGTTTGAAGGTCAAACAGGAATAGAGTCGCCAATTCAAACTGACCTTCCTGAAAATGAAAGTGCTCATCCTGAAGATGTCCAACCAACTGTGCCACAAGAAGACCAAGGAGATTAGGATATGGAAGTAATCACTAGAGAAGGAGACTCTAGTCAAAATGACTTTAGTCAAAACAATCACTCCTTTCCTTCAAACATGAATAAAAACTGCATCAATTATTTGAATAGGGAGAGAAACGTAGAAGATATTGTGACACCTAGGTTTAAGGTGAAGCAAGTATGGATTCCCAAAGGCTGGATCCATAAGACTAACCCTGCAGGACCCGCAGAAACACGAGTACCTTCTATCTAACTTTATCTGTTTTGCAGGTACAGGGTCACCAAGGTCAATCTAAAAAGCAGAAAAGAGCTTGGATACTAAACAGTGGATGTTCAACTCACATAACCGGTGACATTAATCTCCTCTCAAAACTGAGAATGACAAGAGGACCACTTGTCAGTTTTGGAGATGACACAAAAGGCAGTGTAACTGGCAAATGATGATTGGAATGCAATGGAATCATCATCAACAATGTATCCTTAGTCACCAATCTCCACTACAACTTGCTGAGTGTGAGTCAACTTATCCAATCTGGATATGAGGTGACATTTGCCGAAGAAGAATGCTAGATCAATGACAAAGATACCAAGGAGACTGTGCTAAAAGGTCTGAAGAAAGGAAGTCTCTACTATGTAGACTGGGAGAGCGAAAAGCCTGACACGTGCCTCGTCGCAACAAGCTCATCCCAAAAAGGAGTCAACTGGCTATGGCATAAAAGACTTAGCTATCTGAATTTTCAGTTAATCAGACATCTTGCCAAGCACAAACTTGTGGAAAGCCTACCACAAGTCATTTTCAAGAAGGAAGAAGGTGTCTGCAGAGCATGCAAGATAGGAAAGCAAACTAAGAGCATCATTCAAGAATCAAACCATCACAACAAGCATAGGTAGGATCCTCGAGCTACTATATATGGATCTATTTGGATCAATCAAGCCGCCAACCATTGGAGGAAAAAGATTTACTCTTGTTGTAGTAGACGACTACTCAAGATATATTTGGGTCAGGCTTTTGGCAAGCAAATATGAAGTAAAGATTCAACTTCCAGAGCTCATCCTTCAAGTGAAAAACAAGAAAGGAGTCACCGTCGAAAGAATCAGATCTGACCACGGGACTGAGTTTCGCAACGGTCCACTTATGGATTTCTGTGCTGATGCTGGCATTGCTCATGAGAAGTCAGCTCCTAGGATACTCAGCAGAACAGACTTGCTGAACGGAGGAACAAAACACTCAAGGAGGCAGTCAGGACTATGCTTGCCGAAGCAGACATGAAAGAAAGTTACTGGGGAGAAGCCTTGATGGAGGCATGCTATACTCAGAACAGGAGGGCCATCAACAGTCACCATCACAAACCCCCGTACGAAGTCTTCAATGGTCGTAAGCCTTCTATAGCTCATATTCGTTCTTTTGGATCACCATGTTACATCCATAACAATGGGAACTTAAAACTGAATACTTTCAGTCACAAGGCAGATGAAGGAGTGTTCCTTGGATATGGACATTCTTCATACAAGGGATACATAGTACTCAACAAGAAAACCAGACTTGTGGAAATAACATTCTCCGTTTTTTTTATGAGCCTATTTTAGTGCGCAGAACCTTGATAGAGCTGGAACTTGGTGATCATGTTCTTATCAATGAGTGTGAGAAACAGAGTGCTGATAAAGAAGTTCAAAGTCTTATTTCTCAGACAAAATCTGTAGATGATCACACAAGTGTTCTAGATGAAGAGGCCAGTATTTCAATCGACCTTACAAAGGCCTTTGGATCATTGACGATGCACCCAGGCATTGATCAAGGGGGAACTTCAGAAGGTCATACCAGAGCTCAGTTTGAGGATCAAACTAGAAGAAAGTCACCAACTCAAACTGACCTACATTAAGATGAAACTGCTCATCCTAAAGATGTCCAACCAATTGTGCTTCAAGGAAATCAGAGAAACCAGGATATGGAAGTCATTTCTGGAGAAGAAGACCCCAGTCAAAATGACCTATTTCTAGTTCCGGTATCGGGAGCAGACAATACTGCATATCCTGGAGGTTTCGTCCAACTTGTCGAAGTTAACCAGCTTCAGAAGCTAACTCAGTTCTGGATAGTATCGTCAACTCAGTTCGCACGAGACAAGGAAGGGCTCTACTGACTTGTTTTATATCTCAAGAGTCAGAGCCAATGAAAATTGGAGATGCTCTGAAGTCAACAGACTGGATCAACACAATACAGGAAGAGCTTGTAGAGTTCAAGAGAAATGAGGTTTGGTACTTAGTGGATCGACCAACTTATCAGTTAGTTATCGGCACCAAATGGGTCTTCAAGAATAAGAGAGACGAATCTGGGAGCATAGTAAGGAATAGGGCAAGGCTGGTAGCAAAAGGATATGTTCAGTGAGAAGGAATTGATTTCGACGAAACTTTTGCTCCAGTGGCCAGACTTGAAGCAATTCGCCTATTTCTCGCCTATGTTGCGCACAACAACTTCACAGCCTTTCAAATGGATATAAAGAGTGCCTTTTTGAATGGGCAGCTCAAATAATAAGTGTATGTGGAGCAGTCCCCTAGCTTTGATGAAGGAAACCAAGTTTACAAACTGAGGAAATCTCTTTATGGGTTGAAGCAGACACCCAGAGCTTGGTTTGAGACGTTGTCTCAGTTTCTCCTCAAGAATGGTTTCTAAAAAGGCAAAATTGACACCACTATGTTCATAATTAAGGTTGGATCAGACATCCTTCTGGTGCAGATCTACGTCAACAATATCATATTCGAATGCAGAAACTTGAAGATGTGTGAAAAGTTTGTCAAACTGATGCAGAGCAACTTCCACATGAGCATGATGGGCAAACAGGCTTATATCCTAGGTCTTCAAGTCATTCAGTCAGAAGGAGGAATCTTCATCAACCATAAGAAATATACCAAGGACTTGATCAGCAAGTTTTGTCCTGAGAAGACCAAGCCCTTGAGGATTCCAATGAGCCCGAGTGCTCAGATCAACCTTGATGAAGAAGGCGAGGCAGTCAACCCAACATCATACAGAGGCATTATTGGGTCACTTATGTACTTAACTGCAAGTAGGCCAGACATCTCCTACTCAGTTGGAGTATGAAGGAGATTTCAAGCCAATGCAAAGAAGTCGCACATGGAAGCTGCTAGAAGAATAGTCAAATACCTCAAAGGAACGGAGTCATTAGGTATTTGGTACCCAAAATCTAATGAACTGACTCTCAATGCTTATTCAGACTCAGATTTTGGAGGATGCAGAATTCACAGAAAGAGCAAAAGCGGAACATGTCAGTTCCTAGGCCACAAGCTTGTTAGCTGGTTCAGCAAGAAGCAGCATTCAGTAGCCACGTCTACAAATAAAGCGGAGTATGTTGCTGCAGCAAGTTGTTGTGCTCAAGTGCTTTGGATCAAGCAACAAATGCTTGACTATGATATAAAAATTGGGTGCATTCCAATCTATTGTGATAATTGCAGTGCAATGTGCATCACAAAGAACCTAGTTCATCATTTCATAACAAAGCCTATCGACATAAGGCATCACTTCATCAGAGATCACATCGAAAAAAAGGATGTGTCCATTGAATACATCCAAATTGAAGATCAATTGGCTGATATCTTCACCAAACCACTCTGAGAGACCAGATTCAAGGAACTCTGTTTCAAACTTGGTCTACTGGAGATTGATGAAGTCCATGTTGAAGAGGAATGATTCTGAATAAAATTGAGTCCAAGCTCTCAATTTTCATGAACTCGATGCGCGAAGAAGACATCCCTACGACATCCAAAGAAGCAGAATCATACCTTCATTCAAGCTCCGAACTGACTTGATGAAGAGAAACCAAGTTTTGGTTTTCATACTTAGAAGAATTCTGAAGGACGGATGCAGAATTAAACTAAGATCCAACTCTCAATTTAGAAACTGACTCTCAGTCAGTCTGGAATTTCGAAAGGTGGATTTTCAAATTCTAAAGGCGATCGCTGCAGTTACATCGCTATTAATGTGTATCTTGCATCAATGAATCATATTTCGACACGTGGAATAACGCTCCTTCCCATGTCGCTTTAGTCAAATCTAGAATGCGCATCGCGAGGCAACGTATCTCAATCGTCGCTGAAGATCAAGAAACAGAAAGGTAACAAGGTATACCTACCTCATTTAAATGATCTTTCTCTTTGTTATAAATAGGGTTCATTTGATTCCTCAGAGAAACAAAATTTTTTCTCCAATCTCCATTGTCGAACCCTTCCTTCCAAGTTTATACTTCGTCTTCAACCAAAATCTTCCCTTAGATCTGGAAAAATAGTGATAGAGCCCAAGCCTCCAGACATAAACTCACCACCTTTTGGGTGCGGTCGAAGAGGGGGGAAAGAAGTATGTGAGGTGCAGAAGACATCAGAATATTGAGCGTGAGCAGGGCAAATAGATTGTAGAAGGAGCAGAAGATATCAGAAGATACATTCTTCCGTTGTAGTCTCAATCTACAAATCAACAAAGCTCATGGCTTAGAAGTGATATACCAACAACGGGGCATGATCACTTAGAGAGCTTGTTTGCCTCGTCTCCTTTCCATCAAAGGCACAATTCATAAAGGAGAACTTGGCGAATGAAGAAGAAGTAGGAAGGTGGGAAGAGAAGAAAAGGGAAGACATTTCATCTTTCCCTACCATAAAGTGCAAAGCCACCCGCACTACCTCCCAGACTAAAAATTGTTGGTAGACCAAAATTCGGGAATAGTTTTATATGTATTCCTTATATGAGGTGTTCAAGAAAAATCCAGCAGCAGTCAATTGGAAGAACATCATGAAGTTCGAAAGTAGCCTAATATAGTTCTGTAATAGGTTTCTTTTTGTTAGTTTATCCCTGTACTTGTAATGAAAATTATTAAAGGGTAAACTGACTTGTTGATGACAATCTCTTTTTGTCCAACAAAGGTCTTCGTTCTTCAAATGCTGAACTTACACAATCCAGTGTAATCAGCAGGATTCTAACTCTCTCTCCCCTTCTTTAGATTTACATTGTTCTAAATTGACAGTAAATCAATCGAGCAATATCTCTCCAAGTTTATAAGGAGAAGATCTTAAGTAAAAAGCCCAAGTTGAGGGGGAACTTTTCTGAGTTTATGCGACACATAGTCAAAACTGTAAAAACTATTAAGTTATTCTCACCTCATCGGCTTAGGTATCAGATGTCTTTGACCACACCAAAAATGGGGAAATTGTTAGGATTCTTTATAGAGAAATCCTTCCTTACTTTTTGTTGTTTTGGTGGGTCAAAAGTTGTAAGCCATCTTAGTCAGTTTTTCCCGTTTCTAGAGTTCTAAACTGTAATCTTTGTATAGGATCGAATTGAGTTGTAATAGAACTTAGGCTGAAGACTGAGCAAAGGAGAATGCTCGAGAAACGACTATCAGCACACCTAGCTTTGAACCAAAACTGTGTTGGAGCACTAATCTTAAGGTCCGTCCATACTGACAAGGAGAAGTCAGTTCAAGGGATTTCCATACTGATAAGAAGAAATCAGTATGAGGGCGTTTTCCATACTAACTATGGATAGTCAGTATGAGGGTTTACCATACTTACCATGGGAAGTCAGTATGAGGGCAAAGTTATACAGACTTTTAATAGTTAGTATCAGAGCCTCTACCTTCAAAGAATGAGCTTTTCGAAAGATATCGAAGCTCAGTCAAACTTAGGCATTCATACATGCCCAAGTCAGTACGAGGTTATCCAAACTAGGATTCCTCGGGTTGAAAAGAAGTCTGACATAAAGTTAGTGTAACGTACATTGACGTTGTAGAGCAGAGCAGAAAGGAGACCTAAGGCATGGGCTACGATTGGACAATATAATCCATGAGTCTAACATCTGGATTTATGATTCTAACGGATAGAAATTCAAATTGTCATAGATCTACCTCTATATAAAGGTCTGCCCTCTCAACCTTAAACGGTTACCTAGACGAACAAACAAGAACAGAATAAAAAGGGCAATTTCTAGTCATCTCTCTTTGCCAAACTCTCTGAGTTTCCGTGTTTTCTAACATGAGACTTGAGTCTCCGACTCAAGTTACCCACCGTGCTAACTTCTCCTAGCACGAAGCTGAAGCTCTTCTTGGTGAATATATATTTCAGAGTTATATTCATAGCAGTCAGTTTCCTAGTCTGGGATTCTGATTCTCACGGGTTTATGCCAACCACCTAAGTTCTAGGAAGAACTTGTAAACATCCAACCAATGGGAAGGAGGCCGCGAGGTGCGTCCCCACTTCAACTTGAAGACTGAATCTGTAAGGAGTTCCTAAGAGAGTGCCACAGCTGATCGAAGGATGGAGGTGCCAACGGACTGTGTATAGATCGTAAGGAGGCTTGTATTAACTTAGTGAATTATCCAGACCTTGGGTCTGAAGAGTGGATGTAGGATATTGATATCCGAACCACTATAAGTCTTGTGGGCTCTTTTACAACTATCTTTACTTACTGCTCTATTTTTCTGTTTCACAAACTGACTTTGAAACCTTCAATACTTCTAAGTATTGAAGAGTATATACTGTGAAACTGACTTAACCAGGACATGACTAAGTTTAAGTCTTCCAAACACACAAAACTGACTATACTCTGTTTTCATTGAACAAGTGCAACTGTCATACTTAGTTCCGCTGCATATCTTATACCTTCCGCTGCACAATTTGCACTCTGATTTCGGGAACAAATATGATCACATTGGAGATGGAAAAAGCTTGGCAATGAAAATCAAAAAACAAAAAACGACATAGAAGAGGTGATGACTAAGATGAAATTGTTAGTGGATTTTTTTAGATGTTGAGATGGCTCTTCATACCCAATATGAAATTGAAGACCATTATATTAATTGCTCTGCATCAAAATAAAGTTGAAGGGGATAACAAGGGGCTGAGAGAACTGGGGAATCGAAAAATCGTCATAGTGTTGGAGAAGAAGACGGAGATATGGTGGGGTTTGAGAAGATAAAGCATCACAACTTGCTGTTGATATGGTAGAGAAATCATGTACGAGAGATATCCGGAAGTTGTTAAGGAAAGAAATAAATTATTTCCAAAAATACCCTCTTATTAAATTAAAAATGAAAAATAATAGTTAATAATTTAAGTTAATAAAAAAATTTGGACCATTAAAATTCGATAATAGATGGCTGAGATCTAGTCTTATCTCTCATTTGGGACTTGGTTCACATATGATTGCAACTATGATCCAATATTAGGTGGTGGACGGCTATGATCCAATATTAGACCAAAATTTAAAAGTTGTATTATCTACCAATAAAAGATGCATTAACGGGATATTTTAGTAAATTTTCACCACCTTCAAATCTAAAAAATAGGAAAATCCCTAATTTCATGCTCCACTATCCCTACATTTTAGGAATTTCGAATTATGATTAAAATTTTCCTAAATTAATTTTGACACTCATTATATCTAGAAAAATAGGGAAATTTCTAATTTAAAATATCACCCACCCCAATTTTTAGGAATATCATATTTTAAATCAATCAGTTTAGCAAATTATTATTGCATTATCTTTTCTATTTGATTGCATTATACATAATATAAATATTGCGTTATTCATAATATTTTTATAGGCTTGTGTAATGCAATTTACATCTGAAAAATATATAATTGTACTCTAAAACCTCAATCAATTCATGAGACATATTGCAATTGTATATGGTTAGAAAATGCATATTTGCAGACATATATAATGCAAGTTACATTCGAAAAATAAATAATTATATTATGAAAATCTCAATCATTTCATGAAACATTATTGCATTTGTATAGACTTATATAATGCATACTTACATGCTTATATAATGCATATTTAGATGCTTATAAGATGTTACATCTAAAAATAAACAATTGTATTCTAAAACCTCAATCAATCTATGAGACACACTGCAACTGTACAAGCTTATATAATGCATATTTACAAGCTTATATAGTGCAACTTACATTAGAATAATAATTAATTAAATTCTAAAAATCTCAATTATTCCAAAAACGTAGTACAATTGTATAGACTTATATAATGCATATTTATAGGCTTATGCTTATGTATGAAAGATATACAACTACGTTATAAAAAACTGAATCAATCCATGAAGTAAGAATTCAACAAAAACATCAAGATTATCCATTTATTTAATAAAGATAACTAGCAACGATAAATAAAACAATATATTATCCTAGGATTCGGGTTGCATGTGTGCAACCTTGCATCGCTCCATGCTCAGCCTTCCCATCAATGGTGTAGGTGGGTCCTCCATGGCATGCAGTGAGCACGACAAGGGTGGAAGAGCTATGCGGTGGTGACTCTTCCTACGTACAAATTTTGATGGGGATGATATTGACGTCAAAGTGACAGACAACCAACGCCACCACAATGGCCGCAAACAAAACCTTCATCGTCAATGCTGCCACGCATGGGGGCGCTTGCTACAGCGTAGGGTCATGAGCACCGGAAGCGCGAGACTCATGCCCGACGAGAGAAATAGGAGTCGGGCGAGCAGGAGGATGGAGAATCGATGAAAGAGAGAGATTATAATATGGATTATTTTTGGAGATAGAAATCTAAATATTCATCCATGAAAATTGAATTTCCTTTCTTAGATGATTTGATCCTCAATCATGATGGAGAAAATTTAGGATATAGTTATGGAAAGATAAAATAAGAAAAATGATAATTACAATTAAACCCTTATGATAATTAAAAGAATTTAAATGAAGTAAAAATAAAAATCAAAACATTAAATCTGGACCACTGAAATTTTGAAATTATAGGCCCAAATTTATTCTCTTCTCTCATCTAGTAATCACTTGTGATGTGATTACACCTCTCTCTCTCTGTCTCTCTCTATATATATATATATAGGGGTGCATTCATGGCTGAACATGTGTCCATGAATGAACAGAGACCAAAATCCAGCCTTTGATTTCGAAAATAGACGTCCCAGATTTTCTGTTGTCATTTATCATTGTTGCTAGCTTCTTCTATCATTGAAAGGGCAAATTAGTCCTTAGCGGGAAAAATTGAAATATAACTAAATCTACATGCTGATTTTTCGGATTAGTTACCAAATCAAATCCCCACAATTTTTTCCATTATTAATATATAAATCAGAAAGAGAAAATACACCATGATTTATTCCATAATCTTAAGTTAATCGTTATCATTGTTTATGGCTTTGTGTGTCATTGTTTATGGCTTTGTTTGTCATTGTAAGGTAATTCTGTCAACTTCCACTAATATATTATCATTAAATATATAAACAATTTCAAGTGAATAAAGATAACAATGATCTTAAAGGTGTATTATAAATCAATTAAGATTAAAATGATAATTTTGATAAAATGATATTTAATAAAGGTAAGAATGATAATATAAAATAGCGTACAATGCTACATATTAACTGAGTTCACACAATGTAGAAAATAAATAAATAAATATCAATCCATTAAACAGGAATTCGAACAATGAAACATTTATTCAAAAATAATAACACTCGTCTAAAATTACAATGATAATCGCATATGATACAAAAATAATGAAAAACAGAGCCGTTGTTGATGGAGAACTCGACGGCGGTGGGGAAGGGGGTAGCGAGGGACTGGGTGATGGTAGAGATGGCGGCGGTGAGGAGGCGTCGAAGTGCAAATTGTCCCCACAGAAGTCTACCATTTCACAAACACCAAACGAATATTATCAATCATCAAGGAAGCTAACAACATACTTGCGTAATGAACAATGAAATAATTCATATCAAACATAAAACACAACAAAACCTAAAATTTAATATAACTAATCATATAAACTGCACTCACATATGAAGGGGGTGAAGACGAGGAAAAGTAGAAAGCCGGAGTTGCCGCGTAGGAGGTCGTTGATTGGCGCGTACAGAACAGTAGCGGATGCGGCTAGGAGGCATCGAAGTGCAATGGAGGAGATTAGGTTTTATGCAAAGTAAATGTAATGTTGAATAATAATTATAGGAGAAAGATATTTAATTGAAAATGAAATATAATAATTATGGGGAAAGATATTTAATTGGCATGAAATTAGGGATTTTCATAATTATGGGGAAAGATATTTAATTGGCATGAAATTAGGGATATTACCCTTTACTTAATATAAAATTAATTAAAAAATGACACGTGGCAAATTATGGGACGTCCAAATTTTAAGATGAATGGCTGGATATATGGTCATTGTTCATTCAGGACATATGGTTCGGATTTGAACGCAACTCTATATATATATATATATATATATATATATATATATAGAGAGAGAGAGAGAGAGAGAGATTGGTTAGATCATATGAGAATAGATGTTAATGTAAGAAATAAAAATAAATCTCAGCCGTTTATTGCACAAGATCTGCGGTCATGCTTTAATAATTTCTGTTTTCATTTTATCTTCCCCGTACTTCATTATTACATATTTAAGGATATATTTGTCATTTAACCTGTTTTAATTATGATATCTCCCTCAAATAAACAATTTTCTTTTTTGGTTTCCTTCTTTCACGCGATTTGGATCTGTAATTCCTTTACTTTTCGATTTTCCATGAGATTTTGATTATCTTGTTGAATAAGTTTTGATATTTTTCAATATTAATTCGTCTTTGTCTTCGTTTTATCCTCATTAATTAATTCATATATATGATTTGGCGATCAGGTTCTGGTTTTGATTGGTTATTAAGGTTAGATTCGAAGTTTTTGTGCTTTCTATGTTCACGTTTCTTTCTGGTTTTGTGATTTGTATATCATATGTGTTCTACTTGTTTGAAACTTTTTGAATGATAATTATTGATTATGGTTTCACGAGACTGTTTTTTATATATTGCTTAGAGAGTTTTTGTTTTAAACGGTTTTGGAAGTCTTTCATTTTTAGTATTGCGTTATTCATCTGTTGTGATATTATGTTCATTATTTTGTTTGTTAGCTTCATCAACCTTTTCATCACATTTTTTATTGAATTTTATGTTTGGTGATGCAATGTTCATTTTATCTGTTCTCAATGATACAATGAAGCCTCACAAGGGGAGAAAATTTAGAGAAATTGGATGATGGTATTTAAAAAAAATTGCAGAGATTTTGTCATTTAAGGAAGTAAGGTGCAGATAAAATATAGGTTGCAGATTTTCGTTCGTTGTACAAAATAACGATGTACAATTACATTTTTTTTTAAGGGGATGTACAATTACATTGAATTTATTTTATAATGAACAACACTTGAGATAAAATGAAGAATGAATAAAATAAAATGAAGAATCTCTAGTATAAAACACATGTCACGTGTAACATCAAAATTCATATCGAATTTATTTTATATTGAACCACAATTAAGATAAAATGAAGTATACAATACATAAAATGAACAAAACACAACTTTTGTGCCCTAGTTCGGAATGACTATCTTGCCCTTTAATGAAGTAAAACAAGGATAAAATGCCGCATTTTTTTGTTGAAGCTCTTATGTAATCTGGATCATTGATGTTGTCAAATCTGTGGACGAGATTTATTCTCATTTCTCATGATAAGGGCTATTCTCACCAGATCAGCCCCTTATATATATATATATATATATATAGTAGTGATCAGGTGAGAATGACCCTTAGTATGAGAAATGAGAATAAATCTCAACCTATGATCTTGTCATTTCAACGCTCAAGATGTATTTAATTCCGTGTGCAGTTTTGGTCGATTATCCTGCATTAAAGGACAATATAGATAATTTTAAAGCCTGCATTTTAACTAAGATTTTGTTCATTTTAAGGGCAATATCCTACATTAATATTACATTACGAAATAAAATGCTTTATATCTCTACTTGCGATATTTTATCTTCAATGTTGTGCATTTTATTTTAACAATCATGCATTTTATCAAAGAAAACGTGCATTATATCTCATTACGAAAAAAAAATTATCTCTCTAATAAGGAAATATTGTATGTATCAAAATCTGGATATCCATATCTAATCTGATATGGAAATATTATTATAAATAATAAAGATTATTTGATTTTCAAAATTGAAATATATATATATCCTTAATTTATTTGAATATTCTTACCATACATACTCAAAAGAATCATAATTTTATTTGTGCATCATCAAAATAATTCAAGTTTATATTAAAAGTTAACGTGTAAATTTTAAATTTTTTCTTGAGTCGTGACGATCATTCATATATCGAAATAAACGACGAAATAATTTGAATCTCACTATGTTACATAAATAAAATGTATGTTGATGTAATTTATCTTAAAATAAGTTTATTATATATATATATATATATATATATATATATTTTATCAAATATGCATTCTAATATTATTGTATTGCATAAAATAAAAAAGTATATTCTCATCTTATTTTATCTTAAAATTTATAAATTTTATCTTAAAATTGTTCATTATATCTCTATATAATATGCATTTTCTGAAAGAATATAATGCATTTTATGCATCATATTGTGCATTTTAAGTACGATTTCATGCATTTTAGGTATATTTTCGTTCATTTTACGAAAATCAATGTGTTGTTACGAGATTTATGTATAGAATCACTAATTTTTTTTTTCGTTAAGGTTTTCGTCCTCTAGATTTATCCAATTAGGATTTTATTTGAAAGATAATTAAATTATATTTAATTTGATATATAATACAAAACGAATTTATGTTATGATCATTTAAAGTTTTTAGAATTTTAATTAGAGGATAGAGAAAAAAATTTACAAAATTATCCTTAAAATCGAATAATGCACAATATACTATAGAAAATGAACACGGAAATTTTTAAATCTTGAGCGTTGATATGCAAAGATAGAGGGCTATGATTTATAATCATTTCTTATACTAAAAACTATACTCATATAATCACCACTCGATATATATATATATATATATATATATATATATATAGAGCAGTGTTCAAATCCGAACCATATATTTATGTGTGAACAGTGAAGTTATATCTAGCCGTCTATTTTTTGTAATTTAATGGATCAGATTGTGACATGTGGCATTTTATATATATAATTTAATTAGATAAAGGGTGTTATTGGTATAACTAAATAATATATTTTATAGTATCTTTTATTATTTTGGTAGTTTCCTAATTTTATGCAATTAAACAAAGATATTGTATCTTTTTATTTCTTATTCTTTTTTCCTTTTACGTATCTTTTTCTTGTTCATTAATTTTCATCGTCTTTCTTCATTATATTCGTGTATTCTATTTTTCCAAGAAATCAATCGCAGCCTTCCACCACCCTCCGCCACCGTGCAACCGACAGCACCAGAGCCCTGCGACGTCCGCTCACTGCAATTGACCGGCGACTGTATCAGCGATCTGCTTGTGTGCTTGTGTGGCGTTTCACTTGTGCGCCTTCCACCACCCTCCGCCACCGTGCAACCGACAGCACTAGGGCCCTGCACCATTCGCTCGCTGCAATCGACCGACAACTGTATCAACGATGTGTATCAGTGATCTGCTTGTGTGCTTGTGTGTTGTTTCACTTGCGCGATTCGTTTCTTGTGGCTAGAACGGGTGTTCTTCATTTTTTCTTCAAAATTAAATTTGTGAGTACTTTGGGATTTCTTGGGTTCGTGAAAATTCTAATCGATTCGGCGGTGCTTTCCCGATTCGTTCAAATTTTTGTTAAGGGAAGGTGTTAATCGATTTCATCTTCTCTAATTACTGTAATAGAACTAGGGCAACATCTCTTTTCCCTAAATTCTGGGATTTTCGTGTTAATCAATTTTCTATTGTTAATATCCTTAGGATTAAAGTGTTTTCTTTATTTTTGTTTCGTATGCGATTATCATTGTTATTTTAGACGAGTATCATTATTTTTGAATAAATGTATCATTATTCGAATTCCTGTTTAATAGATTGATAATTATTTATTTATTTTCTACATTGTGTGAATTCAGTTGATATGTAGCATTGTACGCTGTTTATTTTATCATTGTTACTTGTATTAAATATCATTTTATCAAAATTATCATTTTAATCTTAATTGATTAATAATACTCCTTTAGATCATTGTTAGCTTTGTTCAATATCATTGTACGAATAATTAAAATTGTTTATACATTAACGATAATATATTAGTGGAAGTTGACAGAAAAACTTTACAATGACACACAAAGCCATAAACAATGACATATAAAGCCATAAACGATGATAATGATTAACTTAAGATTATGGAATAAATCGTGGTGCATTTTCTCTTTCCAATTTATATGATAATAATAGAAAATATCGTGGGGCATTTGATTTGGTAACTGAATCCGAAAAATCAGCATGTAGATTTAATTCAATCTCAATTTTTTCAGTTTAGGACTAATTTGCCCTTTCAATGATAGAAGAAGCTAGAAACAATGACAAATGACAACAGAAAATCTGGGACATCTATTTTCGAAATCAAGGGTTGGATTTTGGTCTCTGTTCATTCGTAAACACATGTTCAGCCATGAACGCACCCCTATATATATATATATATATATATAGGGAGCGGATCCTATGCTAAAATGTTGTTTGTGCTAAAATACTAATCATGCTTGATTGGTTATTAAATTATGCTTATTCAGTTGTTATATTGTGCTTCATTGATTTCCATAACTACCACATCAAAATAAATAACTTCCAGTCTAAAAAATTCAATCTTGACCATTCATCCATCAAAATCAATGATCTAGGATTTATTCCTATTTAGTATATTCTAATATTTTAGCATATGATCCATTCTCTATATATATATATATATATATATATACTTATTTCTCTTGACATGAAAAGAGTAATTATAACTTTATTATTGATCAATTATCACAATTAATACCATTCATTCTTATTCAATATATTTTTATAATTTAATCAAATCTATCTCTTTGTACATTCTTCTAAGTTCTAACGAATTATTGCCCATACTGCCCAAAACATAGGCACCTTGTATAGCCATGCCATGTTTATTCATAAAAATAGAAGATACCAATTAAGTAAACTGAAACAGAAAACCGAAACGTTATCATAGAATGGGAAAAAAATTTAGATCATCAAATTCCAAATAGTGTTATTAAATATGAAACGTATTATTGATGTTTACCCATAAAATGATCTGATTCAAATTTAACTTAGAAATCATCATGAAAAAAGCTCGATCACAGATCTCAATCCTAAAATAGGAAAAATTTTATATGAAGTGAAGCCAGCAGCAAAGAAGAGCTTAGCCCATTCAGTTTCAGTTCTCTGTTTTCCTGTGAGCGTGGTCATCATCAACAAATCGAAGAAGAATTTTGTTTCTGTTGCCTCAGCTTCATCTTCTCCACCTTCCATCACAACCATGTCAACAACAATCACTTTTCCCTTGTTGTTTATGGCTTCTTTGCATTTCATCAGTATTCTAGCACACTCCTCATCATTCCAGTTGTGTAGTATCCACTGCTTTATCACATGAAAAAAAAAAAAATACAGTATTAAATATGAAAAAAATGTCATACACATAATATGCATGGAGAGAATTATTTTATTTCATCTGCACACTACTGATGTTCGACACATGCATGCATCGAGTCATATTTTCTATCAAAATATTTTGTTAACTAATAGTCATATATTCAAGTTGTAACAAGACTGTGCATTTGAATTTGAGGTCACACTCTTAATTGTTAGTATTTGCACGTATTTGGATATAAATATACGGAGGGTGATTTTATTCATAGCCCCCAATTTTCTCATTATAGCCTCATAAATAATTAAAATTCAAATAATTGTTTAAATGGACATATTTGTCCTTGTAGTTCAAATACCAATTTAATACCGGAAAAAATAAACAAAAATTGAAGACTCTTACAATTTTAGTAGCCACTGGCAGTGGCGGATCTATGGAGCCTCCTTAGCCCGAATTTTTTTTTGTTTTTGTAGTGTCATGATCCGATTTTTTATGGTATAGCCCCCCTCGTATAGAAGAAAAAATGAATGAAAATAAAGAAAAAAATGATATAAAATGATTGAAGTTAAGGTGAAGGCGAAAAAAAAAATTATAGCCCCCTCGGGAAAATTTTCTGGATCCGCCACTGGCCACTGACGCTGTTTACTTTTATTTTTTTTAGAATAAAATTTTGTATTTTCCATTATTGAGGGGTTGAGTTAATTAAAAAAATTGTAAATTCATATATATTTTGTTAAATAAATTATGCTATTTACAAATATTATGCATTCATATATAGACTATATAACACATGATTATATTTGTTTTATTTCTTCCTTAGCTTGTGCGGTGCCTTTATCCTCTTTCAATTCAAATAACTGCTAAATTCTAGATAAGTTAATTAATTTTAGAATAGTCTTAAATTATTTTTCATTTTTATTGATTCTTCACCATTGTATATAGAAGATTATTTAATTGCATCGTGTTACTGAAATTTATTATAAAAGGTGTATAGTAAATTTGAAGAAAACAATTTTAAAATTCAATCTAATTGTTTTATTCAAAACATAAATAGAAGTGAATGAACAACTAGAAAATAAAAGAAAACTACGTTAAAAAAAAAAAGAAGAAAGTTTGAAGTTAATTTATTGTTTTTTAATTATTTGTAAATAAGGTCAAGGAGGGAATTTGATATTTGGGGCTTCAAAATTTTTTTTGACATAGTATTAGATTTTGTATTTGGGGCTACAGGGGTAAATATATCCATTTAAGAAATTATTTGAATTTTCAATATTTTAGGGGCTACAATGAGAAAAATGGAGGCTATGAATAGAATTACCCCTATACAGACCATATCACACTTACTATTCCTCGACCGTTTGAGTACAAGAAATTTACTGACTTTTGAAGAACATTTAATGATTTCATACCTTAAGGAGAACTGCATCAGCGCGAGGAATGAACTCAAACATGTCTCCACCCATAAAACTCAAATTCTCTGAATCTCCCAATCCATCAACCACGTGTGGAAGATCCAGCACAGTACATTTCAAGCCCGGAAACGCGGAGGCAATACGCTTAGCCGCGGTTCCAGTGCCGCCGCCAACATCCACCATGGATCCCAAACCTTGGAAAACTTGTCTACACTCTGTAGTAAGTATACTAGTTATAAGCCATGCATCACAAGCCATGGCCTCATTAAACAACACGTTCAACCCTTTGTCCACCGCTGCAAGCTCGTACAAACTCCTCCCGTGCTTGGTGGAGAATGGCGTGGTCAAGTCGTTGTAAAACCATTCACTCAGATGTTGCCACGGGTCCATGAGAATCGGGTCCAACAAGGCGAGTACGTAAGATGCCAAGCTGAATGGGCCGTCTCTCAATAGGAGACGTGAAGCCTCACTCAGGCTATACGCCTCTACGTCCACGGCCTCGGCCTCTGAGGTGACCTTGACTTTGTTGAAGAACTTGGAATGCACTAGAATGCGCATCAGACGGTGGAGATCATGAGATTTAGCTTTGTTGATGGAGAGGGAGTCTGCTAGCTCAGAAAGTGTTATAGGCTTGCCGTGTTTGTGGATGGCATCTGGGATACCTAATTGAATAGCGCATTTCAGAGACATGGAATTTATGAAGTTGAATGTGTGGTTCCATACATGAGTCTGAGAATCGAAGAGCTCTTTTACTGACGACTTTACTCCACTCTCCAGTGCCATTGTTGACAGATGAAGATTGTTACGTTTAAGCATTTCTTGTAATGTATATATATAGTGAATACACAAGAATTTGAAAAAAGTTCTTTGGTATTATAATGATTATATTGTCAATTTTGATAAGATATTCGGTTGATTTTTTTTATGCAAAATCTTACTTCCAAAAATAATACTCGCTGTGTCCTGTCTCATCAATCTTACTTTCTATTTTCATCTCATATTCTAAAATAAAAAAGTACTAATTTCACTACATTCATAAACATTGATTACTGTGTCAGATCAAAATGAGACTAATGACCCGGATTAGAGAGTATATTTTAATCTAGATTATATTATAAACATTGATTACTGTGTCAGATCAAAATGAGACTAATGACCCGGATTAGAGAGTATATTTTAATCTAGATAAATATAATTTTTAGCAATAATGGTTACAGTGCGTTATATATTGTTTAAAAATAATTAAAAAGGGTCAGAAAAACCTAAAGAAAATTATATGAAAAATAAAAAAGGCGAATGTAGAAGGCGGAAAGAAGAAATCAAGGAAAAATGAAAAATAAATAAAAAAGAAAGATAGTTGGAATAGTGCACCACCGCAAAAGATGCATTATTTACCTTGGGCTGAAAATAGCATTATAGGGGAAGAAAAAAACTAAAAGAAAATAACAGAAATAGCATTGTGGCGGTCGACGCTACCTCTCCTACAAATTAAAATCCCATCTTAATGGAAATGTAGCATATGTGTTGGATATGATCTAAGACGTACAACTCATTAATTTAAACATATAACTCCATTTAATTATTTAAATTGGAATTAAATAGATTAATTAGCCCATCGATCAGTTAGGCGTACACCTCCCTTCACTAATTATTTGATCTCTGCTACTTTAAATATACTTTCATGGCAAAAACTTGTATTAGGCAGACCTAAACGGTTTAGACGGGTTTTATCCTACCCAAATGGGTTGATCCATCCTAAATAGGGTTTATTAATCCCAATTAGTGTATATTATATGGGTTTGGACTTGGGTTAATGGATAAAACCCGCCTAAATCGTTTAGGCCTGCCTAACCCAAGACATTCCCTACTTTTATGGATTACTGCCATTGGTATTATTTAAAACCTTCTCTTCATATAAAGGAAAAGTTCCTAAATCGATCTTATACAATTAAGAATCTGATTTGGAACTATTAACGATATTATTATCATAATCTCTAAGATAGATTTAGATATGTATTCTAGGGTTTTATGTTTATCTTTTTAGATCTTTTCATATCTTTGTAAACTCTATATATAGTTCTTTCAATAAAGGTTTATTTCAAGGCAAATATTAAAACCCTATCATGGTATCAGCCTGATACGATCCTCTCCCCCTCCTTCGATCGTCTCCTAATCGCGGCGCAAACCCTACGTGCGCCGTTTCTAAAATTTTTTCACGGGTTCAGCGACTGAGTCCCTTCGTGTGCGTCCGCTGGTCATCGCGCTTCCGTTTATCGACGACAGCCTCCTCTTCTCGGCCTCGTCCCTACCTCCATCAGTTCGCACACCGTCTTTTGGACTCATGGCTCCGGATTCGGACTCTCTTCCGCTTTCCACGCTGGTTCACATGATAACGATCAAGTTATCCTCATCCAACTTCTTATTATGGTGTTCTCAAGTTGTACCACTTCTTACATGTCAGGACCTTCTAAAGTATGTTGATGGCTCTATCAATCCTCCATCGCCTACTCTTGCTTCGTCGTCCGGCCATCCTTCGCCGAACCCTGCCTACACGTCTTGGTTACATCAGGATCAGAAACTTCTCAGTTTGCTATTGTCGACCCTGACAGAGGAGGCCATGGTTGAGGTACTAGGCTGCTCGACCTCACGTTCCGTTTGGATGGCGCTGGAGAGCGCCTTTAGCAACAAGTCCAAGACGCGAGAGCTACAGCTTCGGGATGAGCTGCAAACCCTAAAGCGCGGCTCGCGCCCTGTCTCTGAATACGCCAAGGACTTCAAATCTATTTGTGATCAATTAGCGGCTATTGGTCGACCCGTCGATGACACGGACAAGGCTCACTGGTTCCTTCGTGGTCTTAGTCCTACTTTCTCTGCTCTTTCTATTGCGCAGATGGCTCTTACTCATCTTCCGACCTTTCGTGATCTTGTATCCAAGGCGGAAAGTTTCTCTATTTTTCAGGATCCTATGGATTCTCAGTCTACCTCTCCGGCTGCGTTTTATGGGCAGACTCAGAAAACTTCTTCCTCGCAAGGGCGCGGCTCCGGCAATTTTAACAACTCTCGCAATAACAATAACAACTCAAACAATTCCAAACGTGGCCGCAGACGCTCCAACAATAAGCGCCCTCCTCATTGTCAGATCTATCGTCAGAACGGACACTATGCCAACCACTGTCCTGATCGCTACTTGCCGGCCCCCAAGGCCAATCTTGCTGAAGCCTTTCAAAGTAGTTGCTCCATCTCTCCGGATAATCCCTCCGATTGGTATGTCGACACCGGCGCCTCAGCCCATATGTCTCCTGATATTGGCAGTCTCGACATCGCTCGACCCTATTCCGGCTCCGATCAAGTGGTTGTTGGTAATGGTGCTATTTTACCTATTTCTCATATTGGTTCTACTCAATTTTCGAATTCTATTAAGCTCCTTGATGTTTTGGTGGTTCCATCCTTAACCAAGAAGCTTTTATTTGTCAGTAAACTAACCTCTGATTATCCGGTTGACATTGTGTTCTCCAATAAATACTTTACCATTCAGCACCGACACACAAAGGAAGTTCTTGCCAGAGGTCGACGTAATGCGGGCCTATACACCCTTGATCACTTCCAGCAATCATTTCTCTCCCAGCTCAAAGGGAATGTTCTCCGTGCATCTTTCGAGTTATGGCATCAACGACTTGGTCACGTGTCTTTTGATTCTATTTCTATGTTATGTAAACAAGGACATATTTCTGTTACTTTCTGTTTACCTAAGCCCTTGCTCTGTTCTTCTTGTCAACGTGCCAAGACTGCTCGTTTGCCTTTTCATTTAAATGAAAAACGTTCATCTAGCATTTTGGATCTTATTCATTGTGATTTATGGGGCCCTGCGCCTATTACATCTTCTGCTGGCTTCCATTATTATGTTATTTTTGTTGACGATTTCAGTCGCTTTACATGGTTTTATCCTCTGCATCGGAAATCTGATTTCTTTGCACACCTCAAGATTTTTGTGGCCTTTGTAGAAAATCAGTTCTCATCTACCATCAAACGATTTCAAAGCGATGGTGGAACAGAGTTCACTAATCATGCAGTTCGAGATTTTTTTCTTGAAAAAGGTATTCATCATACTTTATCATGTCCGTATACTCCTGCTCAGAACGGTCGTGCTGAGCGCAAGCATCGCCATCTCACTGAAACTGGTCTCACTCTGTTATTTCAATCTAATCTTCCGCTTCATCTTTGGGTTGATGCTTTCTCTACTGCTGCATATATTATTAATCGAATTCCTGCAGCTCCTTTGGATGGTATTTCTCCTTTTCAGGCGCTCTATGGCTCTCCACCTAACTATGGGAATTTTCATCCCTTCGGATGTCGCGTTTATCCCTGTCTCCGCGATTATGCTGCCAACAAGTTATCACCACGCAGCATTCCTTGTGTCTTTACTGGGTATTCATCACATCACAAGGGTTTTAAATGTCTCGATACTGCCACTTCAAAAGTTTACGTAACGAGGCACGCTCGCTTTGACGAGACTCTCTTCCCTATGGCTCAGGCATCCACCGGTACTTCTATGTGTCATATTGATATCTCTTCATTTATTGAGCCAGTTCTTCGAAATTCTTCGGCTCCGCATGCTCGGCATCCACATGTAGCTGCCCCATCTGCCGCGCCTCCTCCACATCAGCCTTGTTCCATTTGTCCGGCCGCAGCCGAGGGCACTCCAACAGCGCCCTCGCCACCTCAACCGGCAGATCCGCCACCTGCCAAACCTATTCAGGCTGAGCAAGCAAAATCAGCCACCTCCTCATCCTATGATCACGCGAGCCAGAGCCGGTATTTTTAAACCTAGGCACCTTGCATTCCATGCATGCACGGTGCTGCATCTCGCCCTACTTAACTCGGTCGAACACGCAGCTACAAGACGGCTCTCAAGGATCCTGTTTGGCACGCAGCCATGACTGAAGAGATGAGCGCATTGCATAAGAATAATACTTGGTCTTTGGTCCCGCGACCTCCGAATACAAACATTGTGGGATCCAAGTGGGTTTTCCGAACTAAATTTCGCTCCGATGGCTCGATTGAACGTCACAAAGCTCGTCTTGTCGCTCAGGGTTTCTCTCAAATTCCAGGAATGGACTTCTCACACACCTTTAGCCCTGTTATCAAGGCTGCAACCGTCCGTATTATTCTATCTCTTGCTGTTCATCATGGTTGGAATCTTCACCAACTTGATGTCAAAAATGCATTTTTAAACGGTGTTCTATCGTCACCCGTTTATATGGAGCAGTCGCCGGGATTCACAGATGCATCTCGTCCTGATTATGTATGTCGCCTAACTAAAGCTCTATACGGTCTTAAACAGGCCCCGCGCGCTTGGTTTCAGCGGTTGAGCACCTTCTTGTTGTATCTAGGGTTTTCTTGCAGTCGTGCGCATACATCTCTTTTTATCTACAGCTGCGGGTCCTCTTTATTATTTCTTCTTGTTTATGTTGATGACATTATCTTAACTGGAAATAATACGTCTCATCTTTCGGACTTCATTAGGCGCATGCACTCGGAATTCGCTATTAAAGACATGGGACGGTTGAGTTACTTCCTAGGTCTAGAAGTTACCTATACATCCGAAGGCTTGATTCTCTCGCAAGCCAAATATGCGACAGACATTCTCATGCGCAACGACCTTCTCGACTGCAAACCAGTTTCGACGCCTCTCCCAGCAGGCGTGGCACTCACGGTCGACAGAGATCCGTTTGATGACGTCACACGCTACCGTTCTGTCGTTGGCGCTTTACAATACCTCATTATTACACGACCTGATATCTCTTATGCAGTTAATCACGTCAGTCAATTCCTACAGCAGCCTACTGTTGAGCATTTTTGTGCAGTCAAGCGTATTCTTCGCTATATTAAAGGAACTTTATCTCTTGGATTATCTTTCTCCCTACATACTGCTTGTAGCTTGCTCGCTTACTCTGATGCTGATTGGGCTCGCTGTCCGGACTCCCGTAGATCCACCTACGGTTATGCAGTTTATTTTGCTGGTAATTTAGTTTCATGAAGCGCCAAAAAGCAACCTACTGTAGCTCGTTCGAGCTGTGAATCAGAATACCGAGCTATGGCCAACACCGCTGCAGAAATCCAATGGACGGTTTCTGTACTCAGTGAGCTTCGCGTCAAGCTCTCCGACCCTCCAACACTGTTTTGCGACAACAACAGCTCCATCTTCATTACTCAGAATTCGGTCGCTCACAAACATGCAAAACACATAGAAATTGATTATCACTTTGTTCGTGAACTTGTTCAAGATGGAAAATTGGTGACGACGCATCTCCCGTCCGACCAACAAGTGGCCGACATCTTCACCAAATCATTATCTCGTCCTTTATTTGAGTTCTTTAGAGACAAGCTCCGAGTAGTGCAGTTGCCGACTCAAGCTTGAGGGGGGATATTAACGATATTATTATCATATTCTCTAAGATAGATTTAGATATGTATTATAGGGTTGTATGTTTATCTTTTTAGATCTTTTCATATCTTTGTAAACTCTATATATAGTCCTTTCAATAAAGGTTTATTTCAAGGCAAATATTAAAACCCTATCAGGAACTCACCACAGCAATTGAAAGAAGAACGAACACACAATACACAAACGTTTACGTAGTTCGGCCAGTTTGCCTACCTCCACGGAAGTCACCGGAATCTTTTATTCATGTTCTTGAATACTGGTTTTTACTGAGAGGATTTACAGATAAACAAGAACGAGAAAAGCTACACTCTATTACAGTCTTAGATCCCTAATTTTTATTCCCTCTATGAATGTGAAACTAATTTTCTCATTTATTAATCGAATTACAATAAGACGTTTGGTTTGAAACTTACATGCAAAACATAAATAACGGAACTAAAAGATACTAATCTTTGTTACAATTTTCCTCAAGAAATGTAGGGTCTTTATCAATATCTTTAATTAAACCCCCCTGCCCCGCAAGCAAAGCATCGGATTAACAGAGACGCGAAGCTTGGATCGAAACAACTGAAATGCAGACCGTGGCAAACTCTTGGTAAAACTGTGAGCAACATGCAAATCAGTTGGGACGAACTTGGCGAGCAGTCTTCCTGAGTCAAAAGCTCCCGCAAAAAGTGACAATCGAGATCAATATGTTTAGCACGCTTATCAGAGACTGGATTTTGAGTTAGAAAATGTGCGTTGTGATTGTCACAAAGTAGGATAGGGGGTCTCAAGGAGCAGCAGGAAGATCTCTGAGTAAATTCAAAACCCAAATGATATCAGTTGCGGCATTAGCAAGGGCGCGATATTCAAATTTGAGCTCGAACGAGAGACAGTCAGCAGCTTCTTTGCTTACCAAAAAACAAGATTAGGACCGAGATAAATGGAGTAGCCATAAGTGGAGCACCGAGTGTCAATGCAGCGAGCCTAGTCTGCATCAGAATAACCAAGTAGTCCAAGTGGTCTTAGTGTGAACGTCAAGCCAAAAATGATTGTGCCTTTGACATATTGCAATATCCATTTCACCACTTGAAAGTGATCAATTGTTGGCCGCTGTTGAAACTAACTCACAATATTTACAGAATAAGAAATATCCAGGCGAGTGATTGTCAAATACTGAAGAGCACCAACCAAGGAGTGATATAGACTAGGGTCATGAAATTCAGAACCAAGAGCCGTGAATGTAGTGTCGGGTGCTAGTGGAGTGGAAACCGGTTTGGAACCAAGCAGGTTAGCTTGAATTAGGATGTCACGAGCGTACTTGTCTTGTCCACCAGAGGAGGTATATGAGACTTCCAACCCCACAAAATAACCCAGTCGACCGAGGTCTTTTATAGAGAATTTCGTGCGATGACGAGCTAATAAGAGAGAAAGCGAACGTAAGTCATTGCCGGTAATAATAATGTCATCAACATAATCTAAAAAGTATATTATCACATATTTTTTATGTAGAATATATAACGAAGTGTCAATGGAACTACAACAAAAACCAAAACAAATAAGAAAACTTCAGAGTTGTTAGTACCAAGCTAAAGAAGCCTAGCAAAGCCCGTAGAGAGCATTTTATAGATGATATATACGATTTGGAAACCTTGGATCAACAAAACCAGGTGGTTGTTCCACATAGATGGGTTAAGAGAGATAGAGAGAGAGAGGGAGAGAAAGCCATTTAAGAATGTGATCGATGCAAAATCTGCACACAGATTATAGCAAAGGGTAAATAAATTTATAAATAACCCAAAGGTATGTCAAACCCACAGAGATAGTGCTACGAAAGTAATTCACATATTGAATGTAGTTTTTCAATCTTTTGTTTGGGCAAAACTAAATTTGAGAGTTTTTTTGGGTTTTATGAAAACAACTTTTAAAGAAATTCAAAAAAAGAAAGCATAGATCCTAGGGAAATCTACCAATCTGATCAACATGCAAGAAACAAATAATTCAAACCCATAAAAGATACTTTTGGTGGAAAATCTGGTAAAGTGGAATCAACTCCTTAGTCGGGCAGTCAAAACTTAGAATATTAACTAGTGATTATCTCCTCTCGGTCTCAAAAACACAAGTTAATCAATCTCAATAAAATTCAGATTAATCCTACAATTGAATTCTTCTTGGTCGGACAGAAAATCAAATGTATTAAACTCTCACTTTCTATTATCAATTTTCACCTCTCGGTCCTTCAATTAATAACAAAAACCTATTCCAATCATCATCTCTTGATCCTTCAACTGAAAAATAGATTTGAAATAAAATCAAAGAGTTTAAACCAATAAAAGGGTTTGAAGAATTCGAATCAAAACATGAATCACAAATGGAGAAACCTTAGAATCTGATAAAGAGTCTAGCCTAGCATATTAAAGATAAACAATGAAACAAAAATTAAAGATTGCATTAAAATAAAGGTGCAGAAAAATAAAGATACAAGAAAATAAAGGTTTTGATTCCAGCCCTAAAAACTAAAGAAACTAAACTATAAACTGAAATTTAAAGTTGGACTGGAATGATCAATAATGAACTAGACATGAGTTTATATAGGACTAGGGTTGAGGCCTTAGATGGTAGGAATTTCCTTCTTGAGTTGATGATATTGATATTTTCCTTCTTTGCTCAAAACTTCAAAATGAATGATTTTTCTTGGTTGAAACTTCCCTTTTGGGGTCTTCATTGCTTCCAAATTGATATGTAACTTGAATCCCAAGCAATTCTCGCCCAAAATATGTGAAAAAATCCCAGAATTTCGCCAAAACATTTCGCCCCGGTCAAGATGACCTTCAACTCGGTCGAAACAGAGACCATTTTCGCCACTTTCGACCCTTCTGCGCAGTCTCACGGTTTTGGCCATAACTTTTGTTCCCAAACTCCGATTGACCCGATTCCAATTGCATTGGAAATCTAACTCAATGATCTTTCAAATGCCATGATCCATTAGCTCATATTCCATCTGTGGAAGAAGTAATGACTGTTTCTTTGAACATATGCTGCTTTCGGTACGGGTTTCCAATGAATTTGGCTTAAAACCTGCAAAATCTTACCATGACAAGCATAATACCCTCTAAAGTAGACTCATGCACAGAAATAAGTAAAAATATAACAAAATGCACTTGAAACAATGGAGAAAAATATGGATAAGTGAGTATAATTATGAGCTTATCAGAATGCATTCTTGACATCGAGCTGATGTAGCGGCCAAGATCGCATGATGGTGAGAGAAATAATAATACGGATGGTGGAGGCTTTCACAACAGGGCTAGAAGTATGAGTGAAGTCGATCCCAGGAAGCTGACTGAAACCCTGAGCTTCAAGCCGAGCTTTGAAATGATCGACAGATCCATCCGATAAGAATTCAGTACGATAAATCCACTTGGAACCAACGATATTGTAGTCCAAAGGGCGAGGCATGAGCTCATGAGCATGCTAAAATCGCATATAAATTGTGGCAAAGAGGCAAATAAATTTATAACTCAAGTGTCGAACCAACAGGAAAGTATGACAAATCTATTTTATGTACTAGCCATAGTTTTTAAATCTTGTTTGTTTGAGTACTTGAAAATTGGGTTTTGGTTTTGGAATTTAAAGATGACAAAACTGGAATTCAAAAGGTTTTAAAGCAGTAATTAAAAATTCAGATTCCAGGGCAAACATCCAATCCACATACATGCATAAGATAATCAACTCAACTAGGGTGGAAAACAAATTACTTTGGAGTTAATTCCTTGTCTGGCAATTAAAACCTAGATTACTAGCATATGTCTATCTCCTCTCGGTCTCAAGAACACATGCTAATCAATCCCAATAAACATAATTGATTAAATTCCTACAAATCAATTCTTCTTTTTTAGACAGAAATTAATTGTATTAATTATCTCTTCCTATTGTCTAATTTTCACTTCTCAGTCCTTAAAAAACACAACTATAAACCTACGGTAAATTTCATCTATCGATCCATCATAAACCCTAGAACAATTAAATTAAATAAGATAATTAAACCAAGTATTTTGAGTTGACAAATCTAAACATGTATGAGGGATTGTTTGTAACACCCTAGAACCTAATTAGGTTTCTAGACACAAATCATGGTTAGAATAAAATCACACATATTATTAATATTCATGAAATAACTTACTAAGAAATAGGAACCTTGAAGTCTTTGAAACACCCCAATGTTAAATAAAATTAAAGTCATAAAAAGTTCTAAAGAGAGTCCCTATTTTCGAGCTTATGACTAATATTTATCGAGGAGAAATTGTGACTGTTGGGAATAATGATAAAATTGGTAGGAATATACCCCTTTAGATCTTACTGTGTACTTGTAATAGGTTTTGGTGCATCAAAGCTAGCATATCTAGTCTCTAGAAACTTAGAATTGTATCGAAATTGTAAAAGTCCTGTATAGGATAATTATATTTGAGTTGTAATAGAATTAGAAATGATCGCTGAAATTTGCTGAAGGAGTCAGCAAAGTTTGAGAAGATTGCTAGAAGACTCAAGAAAAGTACGAAGTGATTACTGAAGAATTCAACAAATATAAAGATTGCTAAGCTTGCTAGAAAACAACAAGTGTCAGAAGGCTATCAAACCTACGGATATTGCTGAAGGCACTCAGCGAGCATATCAAGTTGCTGAAGGTATGAAGCGAACAAATTGCTGAATCTCAAAAAAGTTGCTGAGATCTCAGCAGACGAATAACGACTCAGCAAAATGTCTGATGGCAATCAACAATCATCTAAAAAGCTGTGAAATCAAAGGATCTTTACATTCTAGAGTTTAAGAAATCTCCTAAAATCAGAAAGCAAAATT
Organism: Plectranthus barbatus; assembly: GCA_026898455.1. NCBI lineage: Eukaryota > Viridiplantae > Streptophyta > Magnoliopsida > Lamiales > Lamiaceae > Plectranthus > Plectranthus barbatus. The sequence continues at coordinate 421,530 of JAPKLW010000114.1, read as the reverse complement.
ATCAAACGACAAAAGGGAGATTTCCAAACTTGACTAAAAGTTTCATTCTGACAAGTTGGTGAAATGCGGAAAGAGCCAATCCGACAAAGAAGAGACCTGAAGAGTCCTTGTGCTTTTCAGAAAAAGAAGAACGAAGATTAGGGGCAGACCAACTGAGTCTAACGGACAAAAAAAGATTCAAGCAAAGATGTTTGAATCTTCATCTATGAATAGAAGTATTCACAGAGTTAAAAAGTTCACAAAGTTCGGCCAATTTAAAGATTCAATACTTTACGCACAAATACACGCAAATACTCTACCGAATTCATCACCCGATCAAGTAAACGATCAAGGCTTTACTCAAGATGTCGTGTTTATCACGAGACCAAAGAAGATCGCTTCTGAGGTTATTCTTGGAGTTCTTTCTGTCTAAGAAAGAACTTAGCAGTCACCTTGATCTGGAAGGTTGACTATTACGGGCAACTATCGCAAAGGAGACAAGTTCCAGGGAGAACTCTAAAATTCCTAATCCGGCGACCAAGGAGACAGGAGGTGTGGTCTCACTCTAAGTGTTTGTCGAGATGGTTGATATCCGAGGAGTCTTAAAGGTGCGCTGTGACCAGACAGACGAGCTGCTTGCAATTAGAGATCAAGTCTTGCCTTGTATAATCAATCTTAGTGAATTTCAAGTCGGCAGACTAAAGATTGGACTCAAAACATTTGTTCAAGCCACTATATCCTTTGTGTTATTTACTGCTTACTGTTTTATTGTTCGTGTTGATTTAAAACACAATACCTCAAATGTTGTTGTATAATTTGCAATAAACCTAAACAACTCTCGAGCTTAAACACACATTTCATAAAGACTTGCTGAGTCGAGACCTCACCAAGATAAGTGCAAGAACCCTTAAGCATTCCGTTGCATATATAGCTACTCTGATCGGGGACCAACGGTGACTCATTAGGTATTGGATCAAAATATTAAAAATATCCAAACCGGACAAAATTTCCTTTTCGGACCTTCGTGTCAATCGACATATTGGTGTCAGTTATCATGGTCTTCATGTCAAAGTCCACTTTGATTTTTTACTTCGATCACCATAAATCAACTGTGTCAATCGATAGAAGATGTGTGTCTGCTCCTTGGTGTTAACTCCATGGTTGGGACTGCTCCGCAACAGCTCATTAAACCTGCTTCAAGCCTCGAACAAGGACTCATCAATCCTGTGATGGAATTGCAGAATCTCCATCTTTCTCTGAATGATCACAGATGGTGGGAAGAATGTAGAAGAAATTCTGCTCGGAGATCATCCCAAGTCCTGATGTTGCTGCAGTCCATGGTTGTAAACCAAGTCCACGCTTGATCCTTTGGTGAGAAGGGGAACAAATGCAACCTGATTACATCCTAGCCAACTCCAATCTACTTGACAATGTCACACACCTTCACAAACATCCGGAGGTGAGTTTATGGATCCTCCATAGCTCGGCCACCAAATTGGTTTTGTTGAACCATCTGAATAAGACTTGGTTTTGAGTTCAAAGTTATTGGCATTGATACCAATAACGAATCCCTCATAACCGGGTTGTGGTCTATACTTCCTTGCCATGACATTAGGATCCTCATCATCAGAATCCTCTATTCATAGTCTTTCTCTCTCCAGTTCTCTCTGCCTCCTTGCGGCTTCTGCTTTTTCAATTTCTCTTTTGGCCATCAGTTGTCTGACCAAATCCCACATCTGGTTCACCTCTTGAATCAGCAAGAGAGCATTCCTTGTTGTGATTTGTGTCAGGATCCACTAGTGGTGGCATACTCGGGTCAACCTCCTTATTCTGATTGTGTTGTGGTTCCATGTCGATGATTGTGTTGTTGTTTTTCGTGCTCTTCCTTTTTCTTACTGTTGCCTTGATTTCTGGGTCAAAGACTTTGAGTGATCTGCCTTGGGCCCTTGTGTTCATGCAACACTTGAGAAAGAGACAAATCTTGAAAAATCAGCCAACGTCGACCGAGAAAGGGCATGTCGGTTGATGCAAATAACAAAACCTGGTTCCTTTATTTAATCTAGATCCGGTTAAATTAAACCAGGAAATTAAACCTTAATTTATAACAAAATCAAAACCTTAATTTAACCGGAACCTTTATTTAATCTAGATCCAGCTAAAATTAAACCAGGAAATTAAACCATGCTATTGAGTTGAATTAATTAAACATGCATCAAGATGATTTCTCAAGCCCTAGAATCTGCTAGGGTTTCTAGCCACAAATCATGGATAAAATAAAAGAAAACATTCCATTAAAATTCATAAAATAACTTATAATAGAAATAGGAACCTTGAAGTCTTCAAAAACTCAAATGCTAAATTAAATTCTAAAGTAAAAGATAATGTTAAAAGTCTGATAAAGGAAGTCCCTAAAACCTTGAGCTACAAGATGTATTTATAGAGGAGAAATTGTGTCTTAATTAGGTATTGGGCTTTGAATGTTAAAAATATCCAAACTGGCTGAAATCTTCCTTCTCGAGCCTCCGTGTCGATCAACACATGGCGTGTCGATCGATATGTATTCTTCATGTCGGTCCACTTTGATATCTTCGTCGATCGCTGCCAAACATTCGTGTCAATCAACATAGGGTATGTCGATCGACATGGATTTGTACTTTGAATTCCATCTTGATCGTTGCTCTCGGTCGACATCAATCCTCCGTGTCAATCGACATGCACCATGTCAGTTGACATGAGGTCTTGCTCAGGTTTTCGGCTTTGTCTTCCATGTTGGTCGATTTTCCGTGTGTCGACCAAAACAACAACTTCTCCATTTCGGTTCTTTTCATCACTTAGCAACTTTTTCATCCAAAACCTGCAAAAACTTACCATGACAAACATAATATCCTCTATAATACACTCATGATAAGTGAGTGTATTTACGAGCTTATCATTGCTCCACATAGACTTCCTCCTTTAGTTCGCCATTGATAAAGGCACTCTTCAGTCCATCCAGTAGACCGTGAATCCATGGTATGCAACATAATCTAGGAACGGCCTGATAGCTTCCAGTCTAGCTACTGGGGTGAAAGTTTCCCTTCGCACTGTGCATACCCTTTGGCAACAAATCTGGTTTATTTCGAGTTATGTTTCCAGTTTCATCCCGCTTATTCTTGAATACCCACTAGGTACCAATCACAGATTGATGTGATGGTCAATTTACCAAGTCCCATGCGTGGTTGCGACTGAATTCTGCAAGCTCGTCTTGCATGAAATTGATCCAGTCAACTGATTAAAGTGCATCCGGTAAATTTGTTGGTTCTAGCATTGTGTCTTCTGGATGGTTGCTAAGCCATTTTGGTCGTTGAAGCTCTTCAAACTGAAGTGGTTGAATGTAATGCTCTTTGGAATGTTTGTCTTCTAGAATGATCTCATTCCCAATATAACTTGATATGTGTCTTGGTCTGCTTGGACTGGTGGATGAGTCTGGACTTCAGAAGATTGGCCTTTGTCAGTCTGAACTGCTTCAGTTTGGGCTTGGTCTTCAGTTTGCATTCCATCTTCAGTCTCAGACTTGTCCTCGTCTTCAGTCTGAGTCTGAATCCTTTTAGTCCTAGCTTCTCGATTATCAGCCAAGCCTTTGGGGTTACCAGTCTAGTTTCCTGGGTCTTCATCTTGATCTTCTTGATGATCAGCTTGGAAGACTCCAGTTTGAATTCCCCCTTGATTTATGCATTCTTTTAGGGATATGAAATTCAAGGTCTCAACAAAATCGATTGCATCACTGATTCTCTCAATTTTCTGATGGCCAATCGAGGGTGTGCTGGTTGAGAAGATGATTCCTTCATAGATCTAGTTGAGGCAGTTGGTTTAACATTGAAAGAATTTGTGCCCAACTATTCATTAACATCACTGATCTCGGGAATGTCTTCTCCCAGCTCTTTCATAGTCCTGCACACCAAATTTGTCTCATCAAAGATAACATTATATGTTAGCTCCACAACTTTAGTAGTCTCGTTCAATACCCGAAATCCCTTGTGAGAAGGATGCCCATATCCAAGGAACACCCCTTCACCAGCTTTGGGAGAAAAGGCATTTAACTTTGACTTTGACAGAGTTTTGGCTTGTTCGAGAGTATTAGTTCGGTACTAATTTATGTCAAAGTGGTCTGCTATTTATAGCTGGGAGATTCGACCATTTGAATTTGTAGTCGTCAGAGACAAGAAGGATGTCGTCAAATCATCTCCATTCTTCATGCTATAGCAGCCTGCTCTGCTTTGACTTGCTTTTGTAGTGTACTTTCATCTGCTCTCTATCAGAACGAGTTTCAGTCCGAGGAACATAAAAACTTAAGATTCCTCGTACATCATTGTTGGTCAATTCTTTAAGGAATCTTAGATAAGGCTTTGAGTTCCACTCAGATTCTTTTTATCTTCTCGCTTTTCACGTGCTCTTTAACCTTTGAAACTGGAAAACTGAAATCCTCCGAATTTCAAGTTTTAAGTTTCTGGTTTCCTTTAGTGAAAAGTCAGTTTCTATAAATTGACTTTCTGGCCAATTCAAGTTTCAAGTTCTGAAACTAGAATTTTGATTTCTAGTTTCTCATTTTCTTCATCTTTAAGTTCTAAAACTTGACTACAACATCTTGAGCTTTTACTTCTAACAATTTCTTCCTTTAGAAGCTAAGTTTGTATCTTCTCGATCCTCAACTTCCAGTTTCTAGTTTCTATTACAACTCGATTTATCCTATACAAGGATTACATGCAGAAACTTAACTAGAAACTTAAAACTAGCTTTGACACACCAAAACTTCAAATAAAGGGCAAACCACTTTCCCAATTTCTAATAAAACCTATGAGTCCGAGCACTCTGAAAAACAAGAAGCCTCACCAGAAATGTTACCTGAGAAAGCACCAAAGAAGAAGCTGGTGAAAAAGAAGCGAGCCCAGAGAACCAAAACTCCTACCACGACTAATACTCGAAAAAGAGGGCAAGAAATTTCCCAAGAGAATGCTAAATTAAAAAAGAGCAAGCCAATGCCACCGGAGAAATCTCCCTCCCCTACTCCTGAAGAAAAAGAAGAAAGCAAGAAGGAGGGTGATGATGGGGGCGAAAAAGAAAAGAGCGTTGAGCAAGCCAAAGAGGAGACAGCCACATCTCAAGGGGACAAGACAGAGGAGGAAGGTGCCCAAACTGAGACAGAAGCTTCCCAAGCGAAGGATGGCGAGGAAACTCAAGTGGATAAGTTAAGCACGAATGAAAAGGAGGAATTAATACCCAAGGCCAAAAATGAGGACAAAGAAAAGGAGCTTGAACTTGAACGCGCCCAAATGAAAGAAGCAAAGTTTGAGAGGAAGAAGAAGGCAATTTTACCCAATTCAAGCGAACCAAAATAGAGTCTGAGGAAGAAAGCATGGAAGTGATTCAACCTTTCAAAATGTCTACAAAATCGTAAGTGCCCAAAAGTAGGCAACCCCGCCAACCACAGGTACCTCGCAAACCGTTATTTGATTTACTTAATCTGTTTGGTGAGTATTTGCCCAGGAATAAGTTTGAAGTCTTGAAGAAAAGAGAAATTCTGCCAGCCCATTTGATCCACAAAGAGACCCTGCAGCAGTTGGGCGTCTAGAAGGAGGTGAAAACTACTTTAAATCCATAGGATGGGGCAAGTGGCTGAAATGGGAATACCCCATGTATTTCCAAATTAACCTTGAATTTCTAGTATCCTACAACTTCAACCCAGCAAAAGGCTACACCCGAGGAAGTGCAGATGTTATCCAGTTTACTTGGTGGAGAGGAGCGCAGCATGTAAATTCAGGAGCTGGTTTGACAGTTGGGCATATTGAGCATCAGAGACGTCCAGGTTCATAGACAACGTGTAGACATATTAGAAGAAGATAGCAGTCACCCACGAGTTCAGGAATGAAACGAGCAAGGATCGCGAATTGAGGTGCCCGACCCTTAGAATCTGCCACAGGTTCTTGGCTTACAACCTCTATAGAAGATTAGACGGTATAGGAACAATCACCAACCAGGAGATGTTCTCACTCATCTGCATGAGGCATAGGACAACTTCCAAGTGGATTTGACCAAGTGGACCCCGGTGAAGGAGATGGAGTACTTTGATGTGGTGAGTCTAATGATGATGAAGATAGTGGAGCAACCCCAAATGGAAGTTTGATATTTGTTGGAGTCGTGGAAGAAAAAGGAAAGGAAGAATTTGAAGGATTTAGTGGAGCAAAAGGAGATGATTCAAGCAGCGAGAAATTACTCAAGGAAGTGACCAGGATGAGGGATGAGATCCACGCCTTATTTAGGTTCATGCACGTTTCTCCTCCTCCTCTTTCTGATCAATGAAAGCATAACCCCCCCCCCCATTTTATACTAGATTTATTAGTTTTCAGTTGTTTTCGTTTGTTATTGTTTCCCGCGTGTTAGAGTCTTTTTAGCCACACTTTGCATAGCAAAATGTGTAGGTGTGTTGTGTCAGTTAGAGTCGAGCATGCTAGGATTTTCCCAAGTCATGTCAGGACAGGCAACTAGGCAGATGTTTAGAACTTAATTGTTGAATTAAGGATAACAAACTCACCACAAGAACAAATGGAACCAGTGAGGATTTGAGCCTTAATTGCGCACTCACATTATCATTTGTTCTGAGAGTATATCATTTATGAATGTGCAGTTTTAGGGCTTGGCTTTGAATTGTTGTTAAAAATTCTTGAATATGGTAAAACAATAGAGCACTGAGGCAGTTATGTTCTTTGATCCTTAAGCCAGTGGAACAGAAATTAAACTCGAAATTAATCATTTATTCACCCCATTTTAAGCCTAATTGAATATTTCATTTGAGATAATCTTTTCTGGGGATTATGAGTTTAAAGAAAATATTTGAAAAGAAAAGGAAAAAAGGGAAGGGCTGAAAAAAAAAAGAACGAAATGGAAAAAAGAGTGAGGGCCTAAAATAAAGAAGATAAAGGTTATTAGAAAAAGAGATGCATAACATGTAAACAAATTTATGTTTTGTGCTCTGGCCCGTAAAAATGAGAAAGGAAGAAGGGAAAAATAATACAAATTCCCTTAGGCAAATCAATTTATATCCAGCCAAGTTCCAAATCTTCCTACCTTTGCCCAAGCCTCATTACAACCCTGAAAAGACCTCTTGATAGTGAAATGCCCAATTCATAGGAGTGGAGAACGAAATCTTTGTCGAGGCCAATTCAACTGCTTTTCAGTATGATTGAGCTAAATGATATAAGTCAGAAAAAAATTGAGAGTCGAGTGATGTGTGTTCACTTAAATAATTCTCCTATCTATTGTGGTGACTTTTGACTTAATCTTTTTAGTTCTTAATGTTGCCTAATCAATTGGTCTGGTTTGATGCAAGTGGTCCAAATGTGCTCAAATCGAGTTATTTTTCTTTTGGTCCATTCTGAGCCTTAGTCCAACACTTGAGGACAAGTATTATTCAAGTATGAAGGTATGACACGACTCTGGATTTGACCTCATTTGAGAACACTTTATTATATTTGATATTCTCTTTTGAGCATTTGCAGGTTATTAAGAATTATAAATGAACTGCTTTAGTTGGACTCTTGTGATACTGAAGGTTGGATAACTTAACTCCATTCCCTGTGGAATCGACCTTGACTCAAATTGACTATCTACATAGCATTTGAGCTAGGATAAACCTGGTGGCCATAATTGGGCCCTTGGTATTATTGACGCAAAACGACACCGCATCACCCGACCAACAAATTTATTCCATATTATTAGATTTTCCACCATGTGCATTTATTGGGTTTGGAATAAATGTGTCATGCATGTTATTTAGATTGGTTGAAATCCCTAGGATTTGTGCTATTAATTTCTTGATTTTAGTTCTAAAGTTTATTTTGAAAACAAAACCCCTTCTAATATCTAATTTTCTCAAACAAGAAGTTGATAAACTGCATCCAATACATGGGATAATTTCAATATACTTTTCCCTTCGGTTTGATAACCGCCTTGGTTTTATAAATTTATTTGCATTGTTATATTACATAGTCTGGTAATTTCCCAGTGATTAGTGGCTGGTGGATTAACCGGGATTAGAAATAGTCAGATCAGGTAGAGGAGATTGTGGAGCAATCGCATTTGGAATAGGCATCGGCTGATCCATGGTGCACATATACTGCATGGAGAGATCGCTGATGGAGGAGAGGTTGTTGTGATATGGGCATCACGAGAGCTACCAACAATAGTGGTTTGTGGCTCAACAAACAAAGAAACATCAAGTTGAGATAAGGATTTTCCCTAGAGGAGCTAGAATACAGAAAAGATAATTCATCAAATCGTACATGACGAGTGACGTATGTATGAGAAGACTTAGTATCGAAGCACATGAAATACTTATGTGTAGAAGAATATCCCGTGAAAATACAAGGGCGACTGCGAATGAAGAATTTATTCTAGGGATAATCACGAAGACAAGGATAGACACGACATCCAAACATATGAATGTTCGCATAATCAGGAGGAACAACAAATACAACTTCAAAAGGAGATATACCTTGCGAAATTGAAGATGGAAGTCTATTAATGGAGACTGTCGTGATGAATGCTTCAACCCAGAAAAATGGAGAAGAAAAGGGAATTGCTAGACTGGTCTTGGTAATATGATGATGTTTCCTTTTAGCTCGCCCATTCTAAGATGGAGTGTATGCACATGAGAGAATATGATGAATCCCTTTACCACGAAAATAACTCTACACATTGTTGCTCGTGAATTCGGTGCAACTATCACTTTGAAACTTTTTAATAGAGCAATTAGATCAATTCTCCACAAAAACTTTAAAAGTTTGCAAATGAGTAAAGACGTCTAATTTACGAAGTAGAGAATAGAACCAAGTAAACCCACTGAAGTCGTCAATATAACCCCATGGTAACGAAAATTTGCAGTAAATTTAATAGGAACAGGTCCCCATAAGTCACAGAATAAAATCGAAAACATGCAAAGATCGCTTATCATTCAATGTGTATGGCAAATGTGTATTTTTTTTCTTATTGGCAAGAACCATCAAAAGACGGTTTAGGAAAACAAGATGCCCATTTTCCAATATGTCCTTGATTAGACGATTCTGTATAGTGGAAGAGTTGTTAGAGAAATGTACATAAACTTGAAAATCCTTTGTGAGCTTACTAACAAATAGGAGATTCTTTGTAAGAGCAGACACATCTAATACATCTAATAAGTTGAGAGAATCCGTCTGAGAAGAGCCAATACGAGGAACATCAAGACAAACACCATTACCAACAACAATGCGATCAATACTAGAATAAGGCTAATGAGTATCCAAGGTGTCATGATCCGAAGTTATGTGAGCGGAGGCTGCTGTGTCAAGAAACCAATCTGAGGCATTGAAGTTGGAGATCGAAAAATTAGCAAAGAATGCTTCAGCCAGATTAGCTATCACGAATGATGGTTGATGAGAGTAAATATCTTGACATGCACTTGCATAACGACCATCATTGCGAAAAAATCTGACAATGCGGGGAGCAACGACTGGATCCGCGTCCTCCACCACGAGAGCATGAACGACCACCACTAGATCCAAGAATACCACGAGAATCATGATGTAATTTCTATTGAATGTAGAAGGCAACTGTCGAAGAGCTAAATGAATCAAGAGACTCTTGAAAAAAAGATATTTGTGAATTGTTGTTAGAGCCATCTGTGCTGCAGAGATATTCATGAAAGAAGGACAAGGACCACGGAGGAACCAATGAGTTTTGTCAGTGTCATCAACTAGACGTCCAATAGAGGCGAGTCGGACGTAGAAAGACTTAAATTGACATCCATATTCTAAGATAGAGCGATATCCTTTTTTCATTAGCTGAAGATCATCCTTGAGTCAAAGTTCTCTAGATTTGGAATGATTACTGTTTGCTGCTTTAAAGGTGAGCTAGATGGCACAGGACGAGGAACAACCGAGAACCTCTGTCATGGATTCTTTCGTAAGAGATGAAAGAAGAAGACTCACTACAAGAAAAGATGAAATAGACTACGAGTAATAGAAGACGCGATTATTAATTCGCGTTGTTTATATCCAAATAGAAGACGCGAAAGTGTATTTGTGTAGAGAAAAAAAGGGACGCTGATAGAAGACGCGGGATTACGCGTCTTCTATATGGGTATAGACGACGCGAGCAACCGCGTCGTCTATAGACGACGCGGTTATATATATATTTTTAACCTAGCTACTATCTCGCCCCCAATTCGATCACGCGCCCCCAATACACACCGACACCACCGCCATTCTGCCCTTCGTCGTTCTACCCCACCACCGCTCGCACGGCCACCCATCACCCACCGCCGACCGCCGACCGCCGAACACCACCGCCGTTCAGCCCCTTCGTCGTTCTGCCCCACCGCCGCTCGCGCTGCCACCCATCACCCACCGCCACAACGCCGCCCTTGATTCCCTGCCCGCCGGCGTGCCTGCGTTGCTGCGTCTTCGATTTCATTTACGGCCTTCAATTTTTCTTCAGCATCCACCCCAGGTACTCGCCTCTTCTTCCTCTTTCGATTTGTATTATGGAAAACAACTTTTGATTTCTTCAAAACAGAGGACGGTGAGCAATGTCATTTTTTATTTCATTTTCGGGAGAAGCCCACCCACTTTTTGAATTGAAGTTTTACGTTGGTTCTTCCTCATCCTGATATATGTTTCTTTTCCCTTCAATATCGCCAATATTAATTGATCAGATTTGAGAAACAAGATGGAGGGCAGCAGAATACCGACACCAGAAGAAATAAGTTGGGTAAGTGCTAAGTGAGCTTTTTTATTTGTTTACTAAGTGAGCTTAAAACAAGATTTGAACTGTTATATATGTCTTGTTGTTTCGAATTTGTGAGAGGTATCTCATTGGGAACCCTTGCATTGCATGAATAGATGTTTGCATATATTGAATTGAACATGTGCTTGTGTGGGAATGTTATGCTTATTTGATGTTTTTGATATGCCATTAGGGATGACTTTCTTTCTCACCTTTCCATGTTCAGGACTTTAATCGTTTTGTACAGATGCATTCCTCACTTATACGAAGGCTTTCATTGGAATGTGAACTAGAGGGAACATTATCTTGATTATATATGGGATTGAGGTTTTTCTTCTTTTTTTCCCACTTAAAAGTTATTTTCTTGTCATATTATTGTACTCTGTGATTATTCTTATTCTTCCAGCCATATGATATGACATAATGCATGTCTAGTGAACCTCTGACTCTCATTGACAGTGCAGAGAATTGGAAGAGAGTGACAAAAGAAAAGGAGAAAGCAACAGAAGTGGTTGCTGCTGCCTCATAGGATACCAGGTTCTAAATTGCCCCCATCATTGTAATAATCCAAGATCTTCATTTTGTATTCTTTGACTTACACACACATTTGCTCCTTTAAAATTATGATCAATGTAGGAAAAATTGATGGATTCTCAAATGTGAATATCAACAACTTCTTTATGTTGATGGAATTCTTGCATTCTGTTTTCTTGGAAATCATGTTTATGGTGTGTGATCTTTTGAAATGCTAATCCAATATATTATTTGTGCAAATTAGATTAAATCGAGATAATTATGATAATTTAAATCTAGACGGTTATCATTTCTTTAGTGGGAAGTCACTCGGTTTCCATCTGAAGGAGTATTCTTGAATTATCTTAACAGGAGACTTACTTTGCAATTATGATAAGGTTCAATGGTTACTCATGCAATTTATTTTGCAGCTTCTTGTAATTTTTCTTTTTCGTGGAAACTGGAATTTTTGGGATGATAGAACCTTTACTTGTCATTTATTTATTATTGGCTGCTGGCATTTTGGAATTCCTGATCCAATCAGAAAGCCACAATCTTGTTCTCAAAACTGCTGGAAATGTTTTCCAGCAACGCCACAACACTAGGTTCCAAGCTTTAACCATTGTAAGTTATCTTCTGAGAACTATAGATTCAATAAGCTCCTTTTTCTCTGATACAAGTCTTGTGATGCAACTTGCATTCTCGTTTGACATATTTGATTGATAAAGCTGTTCATCTTACTAGTCTTTTTGAGCTTTTAAAGGAAATAGTCTATATTTACCCATTTTTTTTCACCAGCAAAGCTAACTGCTGGGCAATCAAACAGAGTTTGCAATGCACTTGCCCTTCTTCAGGTGATATGTTGTAGTTTTTTATTATTACTTCTCTTGATTTGCATGTATATTTTTGCTAAATACTTGTGTTTTCCTGTTGCAGCGCACATCCCTCTGTACTTGTATCCATTTTTTAATACAACCAGCCAAAATAGGCCCTTTTGCACTCAAATTATTTTGTAGGAGTTTTTATTCTAAATTTTTGTACTCAAATTATGTGTACATTTAATTTTGTTATAATTATTAGTGGAAAAATTGAAGATTCTATATATTTGTTTCCATCATGTATGTTATTGTTGTTGTTATTCTATTTTCGAAATACTATAATTATTTTTACAGGTTTTTAAAATTTAAAAAAAAAAAATAGAAGACGCGGAATGCAGCGTCTTCTATAAACATATAGAAGACGCGAACGGCCACGTCGTCTGTTAGCGAATAGAAGACGCGGACGACCGCGTCTTCTATTAGCAAAATCTGATGGACTACACAACAATAGAAGACGCGGAATCCTGTGATAGAAAACGCGGATTCCGCGTCTTCTATTCCCTTTATTCTTATAGTGACTAATTAGAAGGCATTGATCTTGTGTGAGCTAAGCAGTGTAGGCAGGATTTGGAGAGGAGGTGCCTATCGGAGTTGAGAGAGTAAGAGGAGGCGTTGGCCTTGAGAGAGTCAGTGTCATTAGCCATGGCCACCGATGAGAGGGAGGGAAGAATATAGGATCGATATTAGACTGATACCATGTTAATGTAAGATAATATTTGCCTTGAATTGTTTGATTACATTGATCATATAAAAATAGTAACAAATGAGAATAAAAAGCTAACAAATAAACATCAAATTTCAAATTGTGCTATTTAATATGAAATGTCGTATTGATATTGAGCCGTAAAATGATCTAATACAAATTTAACTTTAGAATTTTTCATGGAAAAAGCTCGATCACAGATCTTAACCCAAAAACAGGAGTAATCTTATATGAAGTGAAGCCGGCAGCCAAGAAGAGCTTAGCCCATTCAGTTTCAGTTCTCTCTTTTCCAGTGAGCGTGGCCATCATCAGCAAATCGAAGAAGAGCTTTGTTTCGGTCGCTTCAGCTTCTTCTTCTTTTTCTTCACCTTCCATCAAAACCAGGTCAACAACAATCACTCTTCCCCTGTTGTTTATGGCTTCTTTACATCTCATCAGTATTCTTACACACTCCTCGTCATTCCAGTCGTGTAGTATCCACTGCTTACACACTCCCCGTCATCCATATATCATATGCATAGAGATTAATTATTTTGTCTCCAAGTTTTCTTGTCAATTATACAAGCAATGATATACATGCACGCAAGGTATAACTTATAATAGGGAAAGCTTGGGTTTTTTATTCTATGCTTCTTATGACACACGAATGTCTGTGTTAATTGTCGAGTCATATTTTGTATCAGTAAAATTTATTTTTCAAATAGCATGTAATTTTCTATTTGAATTTGAGCTCCCGTTTGATGACATATTTCTCATTTGTTGTGATATTAATATACCGACTTGCAAAGTTCCTATCCAATTGACAAGAGAATTTACGCTGACTTTTGAAGAATCTTTAATGATTTTGTCCCATAAAAGTTTCAAATCCATTTCATACGAAATAAGTCTAAATTTCATACCTTAAGAAAAGCTGCATCTGCATGAGGAATGAACTCAAACATGTCTCCACCCACAAACTTCAAATTCTTCGAACCTTCCTATCCCGCAATCACGTGTGGAAGATCCAGCACAGTACATGTCAAGCCCGGAAATGCGGACGCTATACCCTTAGCTACAGATCCAGTGCCACCGCCAACATCCACCATGGATCTCAAACCTTGGAAAATTTGTCTACATTGTGCTGTAAGAATAGTAGTTATAAACCATGCATCACTAGCCATGGCCTTATTAAACAATACATTCATCCCTTTGTCCACCGCTGTAAGCTCCCACATACTCCTCCCGTGCTTGGTGGCGAATGGCGTGGTCAAGTCGTTGTGAAACCATTCACTCATATGATGCCACGGGTCCATCATAATAGGATCCAACAAGGCGAGTACATAAGGTGCCAAGCTAAATGGGCTGTCTCTCAGTAGGAGACGTGAAGCCCCACTCAGGCTATACTCCTCCACAGCCTCGGCCTCTGAGGTCATGACCTTGACTTTTTTGAAGAACTTGGAATGCACTAGAATGCGCATCAGACGGTGGAGATCTTGAGACTTGGCTTTGTTGATGGAGAGGGCGTCTGCTAGCTGAGAAAGTGTTATAGGCATGCCGTGTTTGTGGATGGCATCTGGTATGCCTAATTGAATCGCGCATCTCAGAGACATGTTATGAAGTTGAATGTGTGGTTCCATACATGAGCCTGAGCATCGAAGAGCTCTTTTACTGGCGACTTTATTCCACTGTCTAATGCCATTTTTCACAGATGAAATTAGGTTACGTTTAAGCATTTTTTTTGTTATCTATATATATAGTGAAAAGTGACGAGAAGTAGAAAAAAGTTATATTTCCTATTCAATAATGACTAGTTTTCTACCTCCGCAAACACAGGCGTAAATATTTTTATTAATAGTTTATTATAAATTATATATAATAATGATATTGAAATTAAATTTATTTTACATTAAAATTTAAATTTATCAAAATAAATATTATGCATCAAATTACTCAATTAATAATTAGTTTATGATTTTATATTTGTTTCTCTTATTCCTCTCTCTAAGCACTTCACCATATTAGTGGATTTACTTAAAAGTTTGGGTGACTTCATCACCTAAATTAATTTTTTATTTAATAATAGGATGATATGATTTTTAATGAAATAAACGTTTTACCGGCTAATAATCAATAAAAAAAGAGTTGAGAATGAATAAGAAGAGAGTGTGTGGGGGTTCAGATTTGAGAATTAAGAGGAGCCAAAAATTATTTTTATTTGATAAATTTTTATATTTATACATAAAATTGAAATTAGTTTTAGTGTATGAGCTTTTTATATATTTTATTATTATTATGAGCATCAATTTTTACTTAATTATGTATTCTTTTTGTTACGTATAAATCAATGAAACCTCTTAATAAATGTTTATGGATCCGTCACTACTTCACCAACACCTCTGGCCTCTAGTACATACACACAAATACTTGTATTATAAACAAACGAAAGAAAAAAGTGTATAATGATTACAATAGTTCTCCGCTGTCTATATATATACTGATAAAATATAATTAAAATTGTAACATATTTGCATGAGATATCTCCATATCTCCAATATTCTCTCTTTATTTTGTTGATATTTGTTTCTTAATAAATATTATTTTATGAAGCAAATAATATATATCTTATCATAGTATCAACCTAACATCAGTCTTCCCTCCTAAAACCCTAACTATCCCTCATATCTTCTTCGAACAACATCTATGGTTGATTGTAACGTTTTATATTGACTACATATATGGTTGATTTTTTTCTACAATATCTTATGTTTTTACTATTTCAAAAAATAAAGTATTTTAAACGTAGATAAATATAATTTCTAGCAATAATGGTTACTGTGCTTTTTATTTTTTTAAAAATTGATTTAGTATATTTATATAATTTTAAAATAGCTTAAATCAAAAATAGGGAAAAAAAACTAAAAGAAAATAACAGAAATAGCATTGTAGCGGTCGACGCTACCTCTCCTACAATCCCATCATGATACAATGTAGCTTATATGTTGGATATAATCTAAGACGTACAACTCATTATTTTAAACATATCACTCCATTTAATTAATTGTATGGGAATTAAATAAATGAATTAGCCCATCCACCTTGCACGGCTCAGTTAGGCAGACCTCCCTTCACTAAATATTTGATCCCTACTACTTTAAATTTACTTTAATGGATAAATCCTTCTCTTCAAAATTATCCAAATAAATTCACGCATTCAATACTATCAATATTATCCAAATAAACTGTTGTTTGCAGGAAAAGAATTATTTTCCAAAAGAGTAATGTTTGCACGTCGTATTAGCATCTTAGTAGATTATATAAATTCAAAAAGACTTTTGTTTATTTGATATATATACTTTACGCCTCCGACTTTAAAACATTTTATGTCTAAAGGGGGCGTCTAAAATAATTCTACTTTAATTTACCTTCGACTAATTCGAACAAGAAAAAATTAATTTCACCTGCTGCATGAATTTCAACCACGAACTCTGAAAGACGAAGTTCGATACCAAACAAATAATAATTTGATGATGATTAGGATTCATCACAAAAATCTTAATTAAAGACTATCACTTGTAAAACTAACATTAATAATTGGTAGAAATGAAAAAAATTAATTAAAACCCAAATATTTATTTATTGTCACGAGTCACAAAGTGCATAAAAGTGTGGAAAGGTATTTAAGACGTCTACAATTCGGTCTTACCCAACCTATAGAGGGAAAAATTTATCAATATGTCCGCAATGATAGAATTTGAGAGTGAAATATAATTCTCATTGATACTAATGTAATCGAAGGTTACAGTATAAATAATACAAAATGAGGTGAAAAATATCAACTAGCTAAACCCTAGATATTATTGTTAGGGTTGGCGAGAATTATGCTGATGCATATCTTGCATGCACTCGCATGCATGTCGTCGAATCTTGGAGGGCGAAGCTTGTGCTGGAAGACCGGATAGGAGATATACGAATATTCAACACCCCCCCTCAAGTTGGCAGGTGAAGATTTAGAACCCCCAACTTGCAGCTAAGATGTCGTAATTGATCGGAGCCAAGCGCCTTGGTGAACATGTCGGCGACTTGATCGGTAGTGTGAACTTCGCATGGCTCGATTTCTTCGGACTCAACTCTTTCTCTGACAAAGTAACAGTCCATCTCAACGTGTTTTGTCCGCTCATGGAAAACCGGATTGCGTGCGATCTGCCTCGCAGCTTGATTGTCGCAATAGAGCTTCGTAGGTTTTTCTTGTTCGGCGTTCAAGTCAGTGAGCAACCACCGCAACCATATTATCTCGCTAACCGTGCTGGCCATTGCTCGGTATTCTGCTTCCGCCGACGAGCGAGAGACGACGGTCTATTTCTTGGTTCGCCATGACACAGGCGCTCCTCCAAGTTGAATGAGGTACCCGCTGCGAGATCGACGTGTCTGAGGACATCCTCCCCAATCGGAGTCACAGTACGCAACGAGGTCTAGGCTCGGATCGGAGGGCAACATGATGCCTTGTCCCACAGTACCCTTGATATAACAGACAACACGTAGTGCAGCCTCGTGGTGAACTTGTCGTGGCTTGGACAAAAACTGACCGAGTATGTTCGTCACATACTGAATATCTGGGCGGGTGACTGTCAAGTAGAGCAATCTCCCAATTAACCGGCGATATGCGTGTGCATCGACGAGGGGGCTGTCCTCGTCATCAGTTAACTTTAGGTTTTGCTCCATGGGTATGCAGCTCGGTCTGCACCCTTCCATTCCGCAATCCCGCAATATGTCCAGCGAATACTTTCGTTGAGTGAGTACCATTCCACTATCCGATCGTGCGACTTCTATGCCAAGGAAGTATTTCAGAGGCCCTAAATCCTTGATGCTGAACTCCTCATCGAGCACGGTTTTGACTTCTCGTATCTTACTTTCATCATTCCCGGCAAGGATGACATCGTCCACATAAATGAGCGCAGCAACAAAGGAGTGATTATCCTTATAGATGAATAAGAAGTGATCCGCGTTCGACTGTCAGAATCCAATCCGTAGAAGAGTCCAAGTGAACTTGTGATACCAATTTCGGGAGGCTTGCCGCAACCCATACAAGGATTTTCGTAATTTGCAGACTCGATTCTCATTTTCTTTTGCGTAGCCTTGTGGAATCTTCATGTAGACGTCTTCTTCCAAATCCTCGTGTAGGAAGGCGTTATTCACGTCTAACTGGTGGATTATCCAATTATTCTTTACGCCAATGGTGAGAAGACATCTCATAGTGACAAGCTTGGCAACTGGTGCGAAGGTCTCGTGGAAGTCGACTCCCAGCACTTGAGTAAAACCTTTCGCCACGAGTCGTGCTTTGTATCTTTCCACTTCCCCCATCGGTTTATATTTTATCTTGTAGACCCATTTTGAATCGACGGCTTTCTTCCCATCCGGTAATTCAACGAGTTCCCATGTGTCATTTGATTCCAGCGCCTCAATCTCCTTTCGCATGGCCTCTCGCCACTCATGCGATTTTGCCGCTTGGGTGAAACACGCCGGCTCGGCTCTTGTATCCAGAGTGGCAAGGTAGCACTTATGAGTGTTGGAGAATTTGTCATAACTCACGTAGCTCGCAATGGGATGAGCAGTCGAATCATCATGTGTGCTGTTGGTATGGTGTTCGGACAGAGCTCTAGGCAGCTCTATCTCGTAATCTTTCAGATGCGCTGGTAAGCGCCTGGCTCTTCCGCTGACTCGTGTCTCCCCAGGGTTAATGACGTTTTCAGTTGAGCTCTCGTTGTGGCTTTCTCCTTCTGGTAATGGTTCTGATTCTTGTATGAGCTGATCGTCATCATGGTGTGTGATCACGCCGATGCTGCGCATATCCATAATATTTCCGTTCGGCGCATAAGGGAAGACATTCTCAATGAACTTTACATCACGTGAGACAAATATCTTGTTGGTTTTTGGATCAAAGACTTTATATCCCTTCTGCCCAAAGGGATAGCCTACAAATACGCAAGTCTTGCTTCTTTCTGCTAGTTTATCGTGAGCCTTTTCCATGTTTTTGCTGTAAACCATGCATCCGAATACCCTTAGATGATCATACTCAGGCGCCTTCCCAAAGATAACCTCATATGGAGTTTTTCCTTGCAGAATTTTCGAAGGAAGGCGGTTGATAATATATGCAGCCGTCAATACACATTCTCCCCAAAAATCAACCGGCAAGTCTGCTTGGAATCTCAACGCCCTTGCGATTTCCAGTATGTATCTGTGCCTTCGTTCTACGACGCCGTTCTGCTGTGGCGTGTAGACACAGGACGTTTCTAACGCGATTCCCTTTTCGGCGTAGTAATTCATCATGTCTGTGGACTGAAATTCTCCTCCGTTGTCCGTTCGAATCCGTTTGACTTGCTTCCCAAATTGTGTTTTTACCAAATTGCAGAACAGTTTGATATATTTGCCAGCATCAGATTTGAATCTCATGAGATAAATCCATAAACCTCTACTATAGTCATCATCTATCGTAAGGAAATAATGAGCACCAGAAAAAGATTGAGTTTTATATCCACCCCAAATGTCACAGTGAATTAATTCAAAACAGTCGCTGGTTCTAATCGTACTGGAATGAAAAGGTAACCTAGTTTGCTTTGCTCGTATACAAGGATCGCAAACAGCATCATACATCTCGCAAATTCCTTGGAGTTTTACCCTTGAGGCATGTCCCAATCTCCTATGCCATGTTTCTCCATCGATGACTGCACCGAAGGCATACCTAGCATCACCGATTGGCTCCAAGTGATACAATCCTCTTTCCTGCTTA
This sequence comes from Plectranthus barbatus, assembly GCA_026898455.1. Taxonomy (NCBI): domain Eukaryota; kingdom Viridiplantae; phylum Streptophyta; class Magnoliopsida; order Lamiales; family Lamiaceae; genus Plectranthus; species Plectranthus barbatus. Next base: position 401,900 of record JAPKLW010000114.1, on the reverse strand, counting down.
GCCACTCCAATCCGGTTCTTGGATGCTAAGTCCTGAATATCACAACGGTCAGTGTAAAAGGTTAGCTTGCAATTTAAATCCCTCGAAAGTTTGCTTGCCGAGATGAGGTTACACTGAAAGCTAGGGACACACAAAACATGTCGCAAAACCAAACCATCCTTCAGTCTGACATTTCCAATTCCAACCACCTTCACAAGTTCCCCATTCGGAACTTTCACGGGTATGCTAGCAGACCCCCTATTCAGATTCTCAAACGACGTTTCATCACAGCAAATATGATCAGTGGCCCCAGTGTCTATGATCCAAGAAGGAGTGAAAGTAGACTTACCGGCCATGTTCGCAGATGGCTTAGTCGTGGTTGCTGGTCCATCATGACTCAAGAGGTTTCTGATCTGATTTAGTTGTTCGAAGGTGAAGCCTTGCGTGGGTCCTGTTTCTTGATTTGCTGCAGTTTCAACATGTGCTACCCTGTATGGCTGCGGCTGGCTTCTCGCGATTTTCTTCCCATCTCTCTTACCCTTTAACTTTCTGTTCTCTGGGTAACCAACTATCTCATAGCAAGTCTCGATGGTGTGCCATAGTTTCCCACAGTTTCCACACTGCGGTGGATTCTTATCCCTTATTCCTTCACGGCGATCTGCATCCTTGGTGAGCCTCTGGACTTGGAAAGCAGCACCGTCGACTGTCGGGTTTCTGGAGCCCGAAATAAATCTCTGTCTCTCGTCTTCGGCAACAAGATGATACGCGACGCCTAAACTGGGTAGTGGCGTCATGCTGAGGACTTGGCTTCTTATGGTGTTGAAGGTGTCCTCAAGGCCTATGAGGAACTCATAGATACGTTCCCTTTCTACTTTCTCCTTAACGAGTTTGGCCATGTTGCACGTACACAAGCCACACGTGCATTTTGGATTGGTTGAGACGGCATCTATCTCGTCCCAAATTGCCTTTAGTTTGGTGTAGTATGCCGAAACTGAAAGCTTCTCTTGTCGAGTGAGAGTAAGCGTCCTTTTTAATTCGTATGCCTTGGGTGCGCTTTCTTTTCCGAACCTCTCGCCTAGATCTTTCCAGATCTCGGTCGCTGTCTTAGTGTGTTTCACACTGTTCCTGATTTCCTTATCCATCGCAACGATTAGCCATCCTTTTACCATGGCGTTGCATCGTTTCCAGAGTAATAAATCTGCACTTTTGTCGTCCGGCATCGGTATCGATCCGTCAACAAATCCGTATTTATTCTTCGCTAACAAACAGTTCTCCATCTCTTCAAGCCAGTCGCCATAATTTCCGTCGTTGAGCACATCGGTAACGTAGACGTGACTCGGGTTGTCTGACGGACTGATATAGTATGGTGACATGGTGTCGTTAGAGATACTGATCTTGTCGGCCATGGCGACAAGTAGCGAACGTGCGGAAGCTTAGGTTCTACAGGAAAGAACACTGCTCTGGTACCATGATAGAATTTGAGAGTGAAATATAATTCTCATTGATACTAATGTAATCGAAGGTTACAGAATAAATAATACAAAATGAGGTGAAAAATATCAACTAGCTAAACCCTAGATATTATTGTTAGGGTTGGCGAGAATTATGCTGATGCATATCTTGCATGCACTCGCATGCATGTCGTCGAATCTTGGAGGGCGAAGCTTGTGCTGGAAGACCGGATAGGAGATATACGAATATTCAACACGCAACCCTAGACACAAAATTATGAAGTCCTAGGAGTGTAGACACTTATTGTCTTTTTGTGTTCTTTGATCACGAATTAGATGGAAAATATGTAATTTCGTGTTTACGAAACACGAAACAAAATTTATTTCCAAGACTATTTCAAAGATTGGAAACTTAAATTGAGATTAGGAAGAGTATTAAAATAATTCGTGAATGCAGAACACGAAGTCAGGAGTATTAACTTAGTTCGTGAATATAGAACACGAATTAATTAATTCTTTAAAAACTTAAATTGAAGAGCATGAAAATATTTTATTTTTTAGTAAATATTAATATGAGTATTATTATGTTTTTGAGATTTATATTTTAGGTCAATGATTAGTTTATATTATTGATATTAATATATTAATTTTGTTTTATTAATTATATTATTTTATTAGTAAACTTTTTATTATTTTGTCATTATTTGTTTAATTCGATTTTTTTTATTCTACTATGACTATAATTATTAATAATTTCCCTATAATTTGATTTGCATATATAGAATTGAAAAGTGATTGTTTAGAATTGTTTCCCTATTATTTAGTTGTGTGCTTAGTAGACACGATTGTGCTTTATGAGAGGAGAATTTGATTGTTGATCCAAAAAAAATAATAATAATTATTATTATTATTGGTCCCGAGATTAGAGTACGTATTATGCAGCGGAAGTAAGTTTGTTTGCACTGGTTCTCCTAAACTGACTGGAACTCAATTTAGGGGTTTCTGAAATATTAAGTTTGGGATCAGATAATTGTTAAGTAAGTTTCTCCAGTACACTTCAATACTTAGACAAGTGTTGTAGATTTCAAAGTTAGTTTTAAATAAACTAAGTATGCATAAACTTAAAAGGAAGCAAGTAAACAACACATGATATTATAGTTGTTCGGATTTAAATATCCTACGTCCACTCTTCAGACACTTGGTCTGGAAATTCACTAAGTATAATTACAAGTCGCCTTACGATCTATGCACAGCCTGTCCATTTGGTTGTTACAAAACTCTAGGTCACTGTCTGTTGTAAGAGTTTTTATTTTCTTTCCAGTTTGATTCTCTATCAGATTCCTCCCATTCCTAAAGTACTTCTCAAATACTTCAGATTTATTGCTCATAAGGAACACCTAGATCTTTCTAGAGTAATCATCTATAATCCCGACCGAGCGCTGACTGAACTCGGGTTTCACGCACATGAGTCGAACTCTCCCGCTCTTGAAGTTTGGTCTTCTTCGACTCCGGGACCTTCATGCTGGTCTGATCTTCCTTGACCTAGGAGCGATGGTGACACATTCACCAATTGCCCTTCCGATGGGTCTTCTTGTTGGCTCAGAGCTTACACATGTGTGCCTCTGCCTTCCTCAGGGCAAGGACAGTATGAGAACGGCGTACTAGGTAAGAGGCACCCTTAAGAACTCACCAGCTCACCGGTTAATCACTCGAATCACACAGAGGTTTAGAGAGAAGGGAGAGCTTTTCAGAGTAGAGAGAGTGTGTAGCGCATCTAGGTTTAGGATTTCAATCGAATGAGAAATGAAACGGGTCACAAGGATATAAACGCCCAAAACAAAATACCCGAACCACAAGAATCGACCCAAAACCCAATCCATAATTGAAACCAATGACTGGGCTCGGATAATTAGGCTCGGTAATTGAGCGGCCCAAAACCAAAGGCCAACCCAATTAATTTCAACATCTATAATGCAGATGGAGAGCATGATGATGATGATAACGAGCACAATGTCGATGGTAGTGAGATATCAAGTAGAAAATTAATTGTAATGTGATAAACAAAAACAACTATGTAATTAATCATTATTCCATCTAATTTTATTTGGGAAGGTCTCAGGTTAGGCACGTCTAAACGGTTTAGGCGGGTTTTATCCATTAATCCAAGCCAAACCCATCTAATATACCCTAATTGGGGATTAATAATAAATCATATTTGGCATAAACTTGCGTTAGGCACGCCTAAACGGTTTAGGCAGGTTTTATCCATACCCAAATGGGTTCACCTATCCCAAATAGGGTTTATTAATCCCCAATTAGAATATATTAGATGAGTTTGACTTGGGTTAATGGATAAAATCCGCCTAAACCGTTTAGGCGTGCCTAACATGAGACCTTCCCATCCTATTTTGGTATGGGTGAACCTATTTGATTATAGATAAAACCCGTCTAAACCGTTTAGGCGTGCCTAATGCAAGTTTTTGTCATTTTATTTTAGTTGTGTTATCTAATTTATTATTCCTCGCCTTCATGTATATCAATTATTATTCAAATTACTTTTATCATTTAATAAGTTTTAATTGTCATGGGTTCACCTATCCCAAATAGGGTTTATTAATTCCCAATTAGAATATATTAGATGAGTTTGACTTGGGTTAATGGATAAAATCCGCCTAAACTATTTAGGCGTGCCTAACCTGAGACCTTCCCATCCTATTTTGGTATGGGTGAACCTATTATAGATAAAACCCGCTTAAACCGTTTAGGCGTCCTAACGCAAGTTTTTCTCATTTTATTTTAGTTGTGTTATCTAATTTATTATTCCTCGCCTTCATGTATATCAATTATTATTCAAATTACGTTTATCATTTAATAAGTTTTAATTGCCAAGTTTTCTTAAATTAAATTTTAATTATTAACTTAGAGAATTAACTTATTTTAATTATTAAATTGATTTATTACATGAATAGGTTAATTAATTTATTATTATTGATTTTATTTAAGGAGAAAATGAATCATTTTAAATTTGATTTTATTTAAATTTCATTATAATTTATAATATAAATAATTTCTCAATATATTTGTTTGTGCATCATTCAATTTGTTGTCTGGGTTTCGTATTAATTGTTTGTAAAGGTTTCATAATCTTTGTTCAAAAAATATTTAATTTAAGTTATAATAAAAATATAACTAAATTATTTATTATTATTATAATTATAATTAAATGTTTCGTGATTGTCATTCACGAAACTCATCTCTGGAATTTAAAGGCCAAACATTAATTAATAAATTGAAATCAGTTCGTGTTCAGTATTCACGAAAAGATTATATGTGTCCACATTTAGATTTTTTCTTTCATTTGTGTCTACATTTTAAATTCTGAGACTATAAATATAAATCACCCAACCTAGAGGCTAGAGTATCTAAATGTTTGAAAGTAAAAGTAAACCTTATCTATTATATAAACTGAAAATACAATTTTCAATTTTCAATAGATAATTTAAAATATTATAAAATTTTCAATATAACTTTGATTAATAATTTTATAATCTTTCGATTGAGAATTTTTGGAGTTTCTTAACTAATGAATTGAATATTCTCAACTTCTTCAAGTCCTCGTCAACAGAAGATGAGAGGGATTTTTTTTATTTTTTTTTCTGAGCAGTACAGTTTAATCCTGCAGTCTTTCTTGGCTCATAGTTGAGCACTTTTGTCGCGTTGCTCATATTATTTCAAGTATATATAAATACTATTGAATAAAAAAATATTTAAATTTAGATTTTCTTATAAAATTGTTAAAAATTTGAACACCTAAATTGATTAAACTACCAAAAATGTATAATGAAGCCAATTCAAAAATTTTGGTATGACTAGGATTGCCTGACGTCTAGCTAGACCAGCCTTAAGCCTATAGTAATTAATTGTTTCCATGTTGTATAGTTTTTTTAAAAAAATAATTCTACTTCATATTTTAATTTAATTCTTTCTCTAAAAAGCAATAGTTTATTCAAGGGCATATTTTCTAGTGCTAAAAACTTGGGAAAACGGCCCAGTGACGTGAAGAAGATGCATAGTTAACAAAATCAAACTTTTTACTTCCACTTTCATGTTTTACTCTCTATTTTATTCATTAAGTTTAGTATTAACATCATGATATTGAAGTTTTTAATAGAACAGAATTTAATATACTTGAACTTAGGGGACGTTTGGTTTAACTGTCAGGAATCACTATGGGTATGAGTTTGATAGTAGAGGGAATGGGTATGAATTTATTTTTGGGAATCATTCTCAATTCTGATGTTTGGTTTACTAGATGGGTTTTGGAATCATTTATCAATTCTAATGATTTATTTTTTAAGTTTATAGGTTTATAATATAATTAAATTGTTATACAAATAATAATTAATTTAATAATAAAAAATAACAAAATAAAATTATATTAAAACAAATAAATAATCTATTTATCTTCTTATTTGTTTTATAAAATATAAAATTAAGATACAAAATAAATGATTGATTTTATAAAATAATATAATTATCAAAAATATTAAAAAAAATAAATAAATCAGAAAATAATTATAAATAAAATGAATTAAAAAAATAATAAATAAATGATTAATTTAATAATAAAAAATTAAGAAAATATAATCGTATTAAAATAAATAAATAATATATTTATATTCTTATTTATTTTATAAAATATAAAATTAAGATAAAAATAAATAATTAATATAATATTATTAATATATTAAAAAGAATAATATATAATATTATAACATAATATAATTATCAAAATATTTTAGATTAATATTATAAAAATAAATATAAAATAATATGAAATAAATATTTTGGTAATGATATATGGGAATGAAAATGAAACCCACCATTTTGGAGGGTTTTGGTGATTCCCAAGTATTTGGGAATCATTCCCATTTTTTCATTCCCATACTCTTTTACCAAACATTGGGTTTCGAAATCATTTCATTCCCTCATTCTGAAACCCAACAATCAAACGCCCCCTTACAATTACAAAGTAATGTTAAACAGAATAATAAACTACACAAAGTTTGACACGTTTAAAGTTTAACATGCAGAGAAGAATTGAACAGACATAAAAAATTATTTTTGACGAATTTAAAAATTTTAATTCCAAACTCGCGAGAGCTTTGCGGCTAAAACAGATTTCACAATTATAACAATGTTTATACAACAATACCGAAATAAACCATATTCAAATCCGTTCCCAGTTTACTCCCTCAAGAAATTTAAATTTACATAGAAGTATAATATCAAAGAGAAACGAATTGCAAAGCTCTGAGTTGGATAAATTCATTTTTTAGTTTTTAAATAAAATATTGATTTATGGAAATTAATGTTGCTGTCATTTTTTAAGGGATAATGACACAGAAAATCCTGTTGAACCGTCAACTTCAAATAATAAACTGCTTTTATTGTGTTCGAACTAAAAGGAGATGAAAATACCATTAGAAAGTCACTTGAGTCTAGTTTCCAACAAAAAAAAGACTCTAAAAAATATTAAGTATGGAGGAAGTTATGGCTATTTGACTCAAGGCTGACAGAATGCAAGAGGTTGCGGGAATTTGGAATGATCTTCAACCTTTTTGAATTTATTGCATCTAGATGCATTGGTTCTTGTTTATTAATTTATCCCTACATATTCCCTATTAAATTTTCTTTATTAGTTGTAAGACTTACCTATAAAAGGCCTTCTGGTATTAACGAAAAGACAACAATATAAAAAAATTATTTCCATCAGCTTTTAAGCTAGTTCAAGAAGATTTACCTTCTTAATTCTACTCTAAACTCTTGATAGTTTTCTAGAGTGACAGAGTGTACTGAGTGTGCCTTGTGTTCTCTCCCATTTCTTCTGATTTCCCGGTGTCAGATTAGGATTAATTTAACCATTGAGCTATTATGCTAGGAATGTATTGACCATTCATAATTGTTTGGATTACTTAGACTCATTAACTATTAAAATTAACTCATTTAAACATCCAACTTTTAAATTTACTTTTATATCATCAAAATTATGTAATCCATATATAACTTTTAAATACTCTACAAACAAAATGTAAAACATTTAAAATAAACATAAAATAAAAGTAAACTAAAATGCAAGTAAATAGAAATAACTATATCTTTTTATAAATCTGAAAATACAAATAAAATTAAAATTTTAAAAACTGAAACTTGTCGAAACAAAATGTTAAATATTTAAAAATAAACGTAACATTAGAATAAACCAAAACGAAAGTAAAGAGAAATAATTAAAAAAAATAAATATCTGAAATAAAAATAAAATAAAATAAACTGAAACTCACAAATAAATGTGAAAATATAGAATTAGTGTTGGTCCCGAAATCAGAGTGCAAATACGTGCAGCTGAAGGTTTGAATATGCAACGGAAGCAATAATTAATACACTTGTACTTGTTCAGAAAAAAAGAGGTCAGTCAGTTTGGTGTGTAGAGGACTTAAGCTTATGTATGTTCTTTTTAAGTCAGTTTCACAAAATATACTCTTTAATACTTGGACAAGTATTGAAGGTTTCTACAGTTAGTTTACGAAACTAAACAAGACAGAATTATAAATAAAGCAGTAAAGAACACACGATATTTATAGTGGTTTGGATCTAAATATCCTACATCCACTCTTTAGACCCAATGTCCAGATAATTCACTAAGTAAATACAAGCCTCCTTACGATCTATACACAACCCGTCAATGCCTCCCTCCTTCGGTCAGTTGTGGCACTCGCCTAGGAACTCCTTGTGGACTTAGTCTTCAGGTTGAAGTGAGGACGACACCCCGCAGCCTTGTTCCTGGTGGTTAGATGTTCGCTCTTCTTCCCAGAACTCAGTTGGTTGGCATACGCCCGTGAGAATCAGTATCTTAGAGTAGGAAACTGACTGCTATGAATATATCTTGGAAAGATATATTCACCAAAGAAAAGCTTCAACCTCGTACTAGGAGAAGATAGAACGGAGTAATAACTTGAGTCAGAGACTCAAGTCATGTGTTAAGAAACACGGAAACTCGGAGAGTTTGAGCAGATAGATGGCTTAGGAGAGCGCTCTTCTTAGAGTGAGAATTAATTTGTTCTGTTCGTTTCTCGTCACTCGTTAAAGGTTGAAGTGCGGTCCTATTTATAGAGGACTTCCTCCGGCATTTTGAATTTATGTCCGTTAGACACATAAATCCAATCGTTAGACTCATGGAAGATATTGTCCAATCGTAGCCCATGCCGTAGGTCTGCTTCAACACTGCTCTGCTAAGTCACTGTATTAGACACTAACTTTATGTCAGACTAAATTCCAGTCCAAAGGATCCAAGTTTAGATAACCTCGTACTGACTGTTGTGTTTACTCTTCGGCAGTTCGAGCTCGAGGAGTTAAGGAAGTGTAACGGTTCGACCGTTACATTCGAACCGTCCCATGACTTAGTTGTTTCAAGTTGTTCGGCAGTTACAAGTCAAACGAAATTAATGTCGACAGTTTAAGGTGGAAATTGATGGATATTAATTGTGGTGTTTTAAATGCTTTAGATTTGTTCTTATAAATAGCATTGTAGATTTCATTTGTAATAGAGTGAATCAAGAAGTGTGAGTGAGAGAAGAGTTTTTCTTTTTCCAGATAGAGAGTAGAGTGAATCAAGAAGTGTGGAAATTGATGGGCATTAATTACGGACTAAGGCAAGCCCCTCGAGTTTGGAATTTGAAGCTCGACAGAAGCTTGAAACAATTGGGTTTCAAGAGGTGTTTGCAGGAACAAGCGGTGTACACAAAGGGTGGCACTAACAACAGATTAATTGTTGGTGTTTATGTTGATGACTTGATTGTGACAGGTGTGGATTCGGAAGGAGTTCGAATTTTCAAAAAGCAGATAATGGGGGAGTTCAAAATGAGTGATCTCGGATCACTTTCGTACTATCTCGGAATCGAGGTGGACCAGTTCGATGGAGGTATCTCAATCAAGCAGACAACTTATGCCAGGAAGGTGCTAAGTCAGTTCGGCATGCTTGATTGCAACTTGACCCGGACCCCTATGGAGCCAAGGGCTCAGCTCTACAAAGATCCCGAAGGACAGCTGGTTGATGATACCGAGTACCGAAGAGTTATAGGTTGTCTTCGATATCTTCTTCATACAAGGCCGGATCTATCCTATGCTGTTGGAGTTGCCAGCAGGTTTATGGAGAGGCCTACGGAGATGCATCACAAAGCCGTGAAGCAGATTCTTCGTTATCTCCGAGGCACTACGCTGTTCGGGCTAGTGTTTTGCAGGGGAGTTGGAGATGAAGAAATCGTGTGATACTCAGACAGTGATCTCGTAGGAGATCTAGATGATCGAAAGAGCAATAGAGGAATGGCGTTCTACATCAATGATTCACTTGTTTCGTGGAACTCAGAGAAACAAAAGACGATGGCCCTTTCCTCGTGCGAAGCGGAGTTTATGGCAGCAGCAGCTACAGACTGTCAAGCACTTTGGTTGAAAGCGTTGTTATTCGAACTGTGTGGTTCAAAGTCGAAGGCAGTAAAGCTCTTCGTCGACAACAAGTCTGTGATCGCACTCATGAAAAATCCAGTTTTTCATGGTCACAGCAAGCATATTGATACGAAATATCATTTCATCCGAGAGTGCGTTGAAGCAGGACAGGTCAAAGTGGAGTTCATTCGAAGTGATGAGCAGAGAGCAGATGCACTAACGAAAGCTCTACCTGCACCAAGGTTGGTGACGATGCGACACCTGTTGGGTTTGAGAGATCTCGAACTGCACCAGGAGTAAGGGAGAGAATGTTGTGTTTACTCCTCAGCAGTTCGAGCTCGAGGAGTTAAGGAAGAGTAACGGTTTGACCGTTACATTTGAACCGTCCCATGACTTAGCTGTTTCAGGTTGTTCGGCAGTTACAAGTCAAACGAAATTAATGTCGACAATTTCAGGTGGAAATTGATGGGCATTAATTGTGGTGTTTTAAATGCTTTAGATTTGTTATTATAAATAGCATTGTAGATTTCATTTGTAATAGAGTGAATCAAGAAGTGCGAGTGAGAGAAGAGTTTTTCTTTTTCCAGATAGAGAGTAGAGTTTATGTAATAGTTTCATTACAAGTAATAAACTCAGAAAATTTCCCCAAGTGTTGTAGCTCGCTCGGTCGAACCACTTCCTTTAGTTCGAACAGCTTATTTCGAACCACTTGTCTTCCTCATACCACTTTGTGATTTTTCCATCCTTGTATCCTGGGGCCAACAAGTGGTATCGGAGCATCAGTTTATGCAAAAAAATCATACGGTGGGACAATATGGATATAGTTACTACAGAAACATCACGGACACAACAAGGGAGCAGTTCGTTCTAGTACCCGCAATTGACTCACACGAATTAGACTGATAAGCTCATATTTATACTCACTTATCTATATTTTTCTCCATTGTTTCAAAGATATTTTGTTGTGTTTTTACTTATTTTTGTGCATGAGTCTATTTTGGAGGGTTTAATGCCTTTGATGGGTGATTTTTGCAGGTTTTAGGCCAAATTCATTGGAAACCCATTCCGAAAGCAGATGATATTCAAAGGAACAGTCACGAATTCTTCCAAACGTGGAATCCGAGCTGATGGATCATATAAATAGAAAGATCTTTGAATTAGCTTTCCAACGCAACTGGAATCGGGTCAATCGGAGTTCGGGAGCAAAAGTTATGGCCGAAACCGTGAGACTGCGCAGACAGATGTTTTTGTGTCGAGAGACAGGATTTGTGTTGAGAGACAGGATTTGTGTCGACCGAAACAAAGGTCAAAACTCCGGAAATTTGTGATCTGCAATCCTGTCGACCGACAGGATTTGTGTCGATCGACATGGAGGCCCGAAAAAGCTGTTTTAGGCCCGTTTTGGTAGTTTTTGCTATTTTTACCCAATACTCAAATTAGGTATTTTTCCCCCTCTATAAATATGAACTCTTAGGCACGAAAATATAGAGTTTTTCCTTGGATTTTACATTGAGTTTTGGAGTTTTCAAGACATTGAAGGTTCCTATTTTATTTGTAAGTCAATTATTAATATGTTTCTTTTAATTCTAGTCATGTTTTGTGGCTAGAACCCTAAACATGTTCTAGGGTTATGATTTATCTTTTCTGATGCATGTTTATTGAAATCGACTCATATGGCATGGTTTAATTCTCTGATTTAATTTTATAATCTAGATTAAAAGAAGGATCGAGAGGTGAATTGAGATCTAGGTTTATAGTTAATAGTTGATGGATCGAGAGATGAAAATTATTAACAGGAAGAGAAAATTAATTGTGTTTGTTTTCTGTCTCAAAAGGAAGAAACCTACATAGGAATAATTAGATAATTATGAGATTGATTAATTTGGTGTTCTTGAGACCGAGAGGAGATAGTCACTAATTAATAATCTAGGATTTAATTGTCTGACCAAGGAATTTAATCCACAAAAATCTATGTTTTCCCCATTGCTGAGTTGATTGATATTTGCATGTTGAAGATTAGATTATCTGCCCTAGGATCTGTGTTTTCTTTAATTGTTTTCAAAACCTTTATTTTATTGCACTGTCATCTTTGATTTCCAAACAAAACCCCTTTTACAAATTCCTCAAACTTCTATGTCCTAGAAATTATAACTAGTACTTTGGATTTTTCGTTGCACAGTCCCTGTGGGATCGACCACCTATGGGTGTAAAAAATTATTATTTGCTCGCTGTTTCTGCAACTATCAAATTGGCGCCGTTGCCGGGGACTTGTCAGATCTATCTAATTATTAGTTTATTTTTAGTTCTGGTGGATTGAGGTTGTACTTTATTTTAATTTCGTTTTTATTGGTTTTGCTATTTTTAATTTCATATTTAGTTTGTCGATTTTTGTTTTTGGTGTTTGATTTTCGTGTTTTTCCTGTTCAGTTTTTTTTTCGGTTTTCAACCTCTGTTTCGATCAACAGATTCTCTGTCGACCGAAACAGGCGCAGAAAGCACCCGTGTCGATCGACAACCTCTCTGTCGATCGACACAGTGTCTGATTTTCTATTTTTTGTTGTTTTTGTTGCAGGTTTATGAACACAAGAGCCCAGGGCAAGCCACTCGAGACATTTGATCCAGAGATCGAGGCTACAGCCCGGAAGAGGAAAGGCAAAGAAAAACAAAGCACAAGCATAGTCATGGATGAGATGCCACCTTTGGAGTTGACAGATGCACAACTCATCACTCAAGAGAGTGCCACCTTACTTGTCCAAGAAGTCACTCACATGAAGGACATCATTAAGCAACTCATGGCAGAAAGGGAAGCTGACAGGCACAAGGGCGAAAGAAGAGAGAGAAAGGCGCCGCACAAATGAATCTGATGATGAGGACCCCAACAGAATGGCCAAGAAGTACAGACCACAACCCGGGAATGAGGGATTTGTTATTGGCATCACCGCCAATAACTTTGAACTCAAGACCGGTTTGATTCAGATGGTACAGCAGAACCAATTTGGGAGCCGAGCAGTGGAGGATCCGTACACTCACCTCAGGATGTTCGTGGAGGTGTGTGATACCATCAAGCAAGGAGGAGTCACCCAGGATGTGATCCGTCTGTGCTTGTTTCCCTTCTCACTTCGGGATCAGGCTAGGATGTGGTTTACAGCCTTGGACTGCAGCAACATTCGTACATGGGCCGATCTTAGAGCCGAGTTCCTCGCCGCCTTCTTCCCACCTTCAGTCATCATTCAGAAAAAGATGGAGATCTTGCAGTTCCACCAGAGGATGGATGAGACTCTCTTTGAGGCATGGACCAGGTTCAATGAGCTACTGAGGAGTTGCCCGGGCCATGGAGTTGTTACTGAGGAGCAGGCCCACATCTTCTACAGAGGATTGACTATGGAGAGCCAGAAGTCAGTTGACTATGCAGCCGGTGGATCATTGATGAGCAAGTCACCAGAAAAGGCTCTAAAATTGTTCAGGAAGATGGCCCTGCATGATCAACAATGGGGGAACCCGAGAAGGCCATAGATCCGAGCTGTTGAGGCAAAGGAGGATGATGCATTGAAGAAAGAGGTTGAGAAGCTAAAGGGGGATGTTGAAAAACTAACTACTTCTGCTTCTGTTTCTGTTGCACAGGTTGATCCTATCGCCGATGTGAACTACATGAATCGTGGTGGCTACCAGAATCAGTACCGGCAAGGGGGATACCAACACTACCATCCTAGACCTCATCCAGGTTTCTCCTACTCTCAGCCTGAAGCTGCCGAACAACCACCTCCTGATTTTGATGTGCAGAATGGCGAGATTGTGGAGAAGAAGAAGGAGAGCCTTGAAGAGGTGCTCAAGAATCTCATCAAAGCTTCAGATCACAGAGTGGGGAAAGTGGAAAAAGAAGTGGCAGGACTGACTACTAAGGTGGATCTGCTTGAAAGCACGTGAAGATCATCGAGACTCAAGTGAGCCAAATTGCTACCACTATCGGGATGCAACACACATCAGGAAAGCTGCTGAGCACCACTGAGGCAAATCCCAAGAACCAGAAAGAGTGCAAAGCTGTGAAGCTGAGGTCCGGAAAGAGCTATATAGGCCTGAGCATGCCCCAAAGCAAGTTTGGGGGGACAAAAGAAGCAGACCCAGCAGAGTCGGCCTCTGTTTCGATCGACAGGAATCCTGTCGATCGACACAGAGACCTAGAAGAGGAAGTCGACACAAATTCAGAGGAGAAGATCGATAGAATTGTAGAGGGTGTGTCGATCGACACACCCCCTGTCGATCGACAGGAAGTCCATGATCAAGGCCAGTCAACACAGTAGCATGCCCAACAACATTCCTCCACTTCCAAGGCTGCCAAGACACCTCCGATGCCGTTTCCTCAAAGATTCGCCAAGCAGAAGGAGGATTCCAAGTTCTCACGCTTTGTCGAGAACTTGAAGAAGGTAAGTATTAATCTTCCACTAATTGAAGCTCTTTCTGAAATTCCAGGTTACATGAAATCTCTCCGGAAGCTGATGAGCGAGAAGAAACACTTTGTGGAGAATGCAACTGTGAAGCTTCATGAGCAGTGCAGCATGGTCCTACAGAAGAAACTTTCAGTCAAGAGAAGTGATCCAGGCTGTTTCACCATCCCTGTTAAGATCGGGGGATTCAAGTTCGAGAAGGTGTTGTGCGTCACTGGTGCCAGTATCAACCTGATGCCCTTCTCTATCTTCCAGCGCCTCAAGATTGGAGAGTTGAGGCCAACCACTATCACCTTGCAGATGGCAGACCGATCTGTGTCTCGCCCCAAAGGTATAATTGAAGATGTGCTTATTCGTGTAGGTCATCTTATCTTTCCTACAGATTTTGTGGTCCTCGACATGAAGGAAGATGGGAACACACCCCTGATCTTGGGAAGGGAATTCCTAGACACTAGTGCTGCTCTGATTGATTGCCGTGGTGGAGAGATCACGCTTCGAGCAAATGAGGAAAGGATCACATTCAAGCTCGACACAAGCCGACAAAAATCCGAATGCTTCAGAATCACATCCAGAGAAGAAGCAGATGAGGAAGAAGAAGAAGAAGAAGCAAGTGAGGAGTTCAAAGAAGACCAAGCCGCTCAAAGATGGGAGCGAGGGAACGAGTCGGCAAAATTGTCAATTACACCGTCTCTTCCCGAGCTCACTGCTGTCATCCAAGATCGGTGGGTCTATATGGTGGATTCTCATGGTAGGCGAATGCGAACTAGCCCACCTTGGTTCTGAAAAGAGGTATCGTCGAGCTGCGACGTTAACTAAAGCACTTGTTGGGAGGTAACCCAACTTTTACATGCTTTCTTTTCAAATTCCGTTGTTTCTTTACAATTTTCATTTTTATTTCCGTTGGTGTGTTTAACTTTAGTTTCAAATTTCTATTTTACATTTATTATAGCTTATTTTCAAAAAAAAAATAGAGGAATTGCCTCTGTTTCGATCGACAGACCGGCTATCGATCGACACAGAGGCATGGCGCACGGAGAACACTTCGATCGACAGCAGTAGGAGTCGACAGAAGGCTCTGTGTCGATCGACAGGCTCCCTGTCGATCGACACAGAGTGCCAGCAACACCAAATCTTTGTCGCGCAGCGCTGACTTCCTCGGGTGGATAGAAATGTCGATGTCTGAGATCGACAGTCCGGTACAGTTCTGTTTCTTGTCTGATTTTCAAACTTTTTCTTACTCTCCGAGTTTGAAATAAGTTTGGGGGGATGTGGACAAGAAATTCGAACTTTCTATCCTTTACTTGCTTTATTTGGTTTGTTTAAATTTTTGCAAATAAAAAAAATATAGATAGTATGTGAGGAAAATCTTTAAGTAATTGAAACCTCTAGCATTATATGCAATGTTTGGAATTGATCTTTGATTAGTTGAGTTGATTTCGATTGTGGTTGATTTGCACATGAATGTAGAATACTGCATGATAAGGTCTAATTGAAACTTACACTTGCATGATGTTTGAGTGGATTGAAGTTGACTAAGGAAGAATTTTTTAACCCAAGTGAGTCTTTGAGCCTTTATTTGTTCATGAGAGATTCACATGTATGTTTTCGTTTCTCTAGAACTTGCTTTTGTTCTGTTTTAAGACTGCATAGTGTGCACAAGGATAGAAAATAATCTTAGGCCATCTTTGTTAGCCAAATTATCCTAAACACTGTCCCTTGTTATATTTTTATTCCTAGATTAGCCCCTTTAAGCCTGTTACTTTTTGTTTCTCGGTCTATGAGTTAAGAAAAACATTATAGTTCTATTTTCTCTATGAGATAGTGCTATGAAAAAGGTGAATTGTATCCTGTCTATAGGATTTGGGTTAGATAAGGATAATTGTTATAAGTGGATGGGGAAATTTTAGATTGGTGAGCAAAAGAAGGTTGGGCTCTGATCACTATAATTTCTACAGATTAATTATAGAAATAGTGGCAAATAAATTTTTAAACCCTAAGGTTATCGATCCAGGGGAATGAAGCAACGAAGTATCCAAAATACTAAATCAGACGTTCTTAAAAAACACTGGTTAGGAAAAGCAATTACAAGTTTTAGCTGTTTTGAAAATTGTAATACTTGCTAATGAAAATTAAACAGGAAATTAAAAAGCTTTTAGATTCAAATAAGAGAAGCACAGATTCCAGGGATATCTACCTATCAAGTATGACATGGATGAATAAATTGATTAATTCCCAATTTTAATTCCTCTTCGTAGTGAAACATCAGAAAGGTATTACGAACTTCTTTGTTGGACAATTCGTAAAGTGGATTAATCAATTACCTATCTCCGCTCGGTCTCAAGATAAATTAATTAACTCCAAAGATCTACAGGTTTATTCCTACAATCAATCTCCTTCAGTTACGACAAGAAATCAGATTATATTGTGAAAATCTCTTTCGATTGAAAACTATCACAGTTACGTCTCAAGTAATCAACTAGATAATCCTAAGATGTGGCCAACAAATCAAGATTATGAATAAGCACAGATTTCACAAACTACGAAGGGAAAGGGAAAATAATTCAATTAATCACAACATGCATACATTGCTAGTTCGAAACCCTAGAATCTGAGAAAGGATTTAGTTACACATATTCATGGTAATATTCATCATAGAAAAATACAACCTGAATTGCATAAAAACTGGAATCCGGAGATCTTCCTGCAGGAACTTGTCTTCAAACATAAAACTCTAAAAATTCTTGGAATCCTTCAAAATCTGAAATCTAGAATGAAGCACACTTAAAAATCGAAATTACAAGGATATATATAGAGGTGGAGGTGTATCATATCAAATCTAGGGCTAGATATGCATTATTCTCCAAATCAGATCCGGATTAGGTTTCCCGCATGCACTTCGACCGTGGCAATCTGGCGTCGATCGCTGGGCATGGAACCTCTTCATCGATTGACGAGCATTGGCAGCGATCGATGCGGCCTTTGCTTTCGTCGATCTGCCTTTTCCTTCGTCGAGCACTGTGCCTCGTCTGCACGGTCTCACGGTTTTGGCCATAACTTCCTCTCCCGAACTCCGATTGACCCAATTCCAGTTGCGTTGGAGAGCTAACTCAAAGCATCATCCATTGCCATGCACCAATAGCTCGAATTACGCTTGTGGAAAAACTCTTCACTGCTACTCTTACACGTCACTGCTTTCGGAACGGTTTTCTCGTGAGTTTAGGCCTAAAAACCTGCATAAACATAAAAACACACCTAAAACCACCTAATATTGACATCATGTATAAAATATATATATATATAAAATCAATAAAACTACATAAAATAATATAAAAATAATATAGATAAGTGAGTGAAATAACGAGCTTATCAAATCCCCCAAACTTGAACGTTTGATTGTCCTCAATCAATAGGCAAGAAAGAAATCAAAAGATCAAGTGGTTAAAGTGCAATGCCTCACAAGATTCATCACAGTCAAGAACCAAGAATCCATCACCCACAAGCAATTTAAAAGAGACAGAAAATTCATCAACCGTGGAAGAACTCACAGGAAGTGTATCGCTCAACTCTCAAGTGTTTAAGGTAAAGATGAAAGTACTCAAAATCATGTATGAAGAAGTTTCTACCATAGGCTTGCAGATTTTCTAATATCTCCACTGCTAGAATGTGCACACAAGTCTAGAATCAAAAAGGACTTTCATTAGGTTGTAATGTAGGCTTTTTGTGAAAGGTAGGGAAATATGGTCAAGTGACTAAAATTAATCAAGTTGTACTTCCTCAATCAATCCAAACCACCTTCTATTCATCATCCACCTCATCTCCTTAAATATATCAACAAATACACAACCCCTCTCTTTTTCTCTTTTTTTTTTTATCTAGCTCATATTGAATCTCTTATGCTCTTTTTGATAATTTTATATTCTTTTCTATTCATAGAGCTTATGCGAATTCTAATTATTTCTTTTGAGCTTCTTTTTGCACACGTATTTTCACCACTAATTTATCATTTCTTATCACCAATTCACTAATCAATCCCCATACATACCACAACTCAAGACACGAGTGAGACAATACTTTTCTTAATCTCATAGACAAGGAAAGAAAAATTGTACAGGCTCAAAGTGGCTAACTAGGGAGAATTTTATTGTGAAGGGACAGTGTTTAGGATATTGGGTTAACAAAGATGGCCTAATATCATTTCCTAAACTTGTGCACACTATGCAGTCTCAACACAGAAAATAAGCAAGTTCTAGAGAAATCAAAACACACATGTGAATCTCACATCAAACGAAATAAAGGCTCAAATTTCTCACACAAGGGTTTAAAAATTTTCTTCCACAATTAATTTCAAATCAGCTCAATCAGCATGCAAGTATAAGTGTCAAATCAGTCCTATCATGCGGTATTCTACATTCATAGGCATCTAACCAAAATCTCAATCAATTCAATACTCAACCCTCAATCAATTCTAATCTCACAATCTCATTCAGGTTATCTTCAAAACTCAAAATTTTCCCGACAAAATAGCATAAAAATACGAAAAATTAAAAACAAAATACGAAAAATTAAAAACAAAAGCCGAAAAATTTAAAGACGGAAAGCATAATAAATAAAAGGTAGGACGTTCCATCTCTTGTCCACATCCCCCCAAACTTATTTCCAACTCGAAGAGTGGAATAAGTTTGAAAATCAGACAAAAGAGGGAACAATACCTGGTAGTTGATCTCAGACATCAACTTTTTTATCCCTCGGAGTCTTCAATCATCATCAGGGAGGTCGGGTCCAGGCAGGTCCTTTCGCGCCCTCCTTTCCATATTTGTTCTTGACAACTTGCATCCTCCATTTCTTGGTGTCTTTCAATGTCCCCCCAATGGCGGACTTGTACTTCCGTAGAACTCGTAGTAATTTTTCCAACTTCCCATATCTAAGGTGTGCTGGAAGCATCTTGAGTTTCAGAACCAGCGGATCAGAGTTAGATTGCAGCTTCCCCCGATTTGCATCTGTTGACATTGGTGAAACTGCCGCAATCCCTTTTCTACGTCGCGCTGATGAAAACTCCATCTCTGTCTTCCATCGTGCGTCGATCGACGAGATTGTATCATCGATCGATGTGGCTCCCGATGCTGCGTCGATCGACGTGGCTCCTGCGTCGATCGACGTGGAGGTATTTCCACGTTTTTTCTTCTTTTTCTGGCTGCGTCGGCTTGATAACTACTTCCGTTTGTTCTCTTTCTCCTGTGTTATTCCCTCGGGTACATCCAGCTTCATCACCCAATCCTCAAGCTCATCGTCCGCCTTATCCAAATCTGAAGACAAACACAAAGAGTGTAGTAAGCGGTTCTCCAGAAAGTCCGAATCAGTTTTAAGAGAAGGAAAGGGAGAGGAAATCACCGGATTTGAACAATTGATCATGTGGCACTCTTCCTGGTTGCTCCCTTCATTATGCTTCTGCACTGCTTTGTAGATGGGGAAGGTGACCGACTCGTCATTAACTCGGAACGTCAGTTTGCCGTCTCGAATGTCAATCAATGCTCCAGCAGTCTTCAAGAAAGATCTCCCCAAAATAAGCGGGATGTTGTGGTCTTCTTCCACGTCAAGTACCACGAAGTCTGCTAGAATGATGAAGTCTTTCACCTTTACGAGTACGTCTTCCACGATGCCTTTCGGGTAAGTGACTGATCGATCGGCCATTTGAAGTGAGATTGTTGTGGGCTTGATGCTTCCGATCTTCAATCGCTTCAAGATTGACAGCGGCATTAAGTTGATGGATGCGCCGGAATCGCAAAGGACCTTCCCAAAGGTCTCTCCTCCAATGACACAGGGGATCGTGAAGGATCCCGGGTCTTCTCTCTTCAGCGGCATCTTCTTCTGAATAATCGCGCTGCACTCCTCGAACAAGTTGACCCTCTCGTGCTCCATGAAGGATCTTTTCTGAGAGACCATATCCTTCAGAAACTTCAAATACCCCGATATCTCTCATAGTGCCTCAATCAGTGGGATGTTGACGTTTACTTTCTTCATGTTCTCAAGAAAGCGTGCATACATCTCGTTCATCTTTGCTTTGGCAAACCGCTGCGGATATGGAAAGGGAGGCTTATACATTGGCAGAGCCGGGGCGGCCGTCGATCGATGGGGAAGCATCGTCGATCGATGGGGCTTCGCCTGTGATGACTTCTTCTTCATCTCGGGTGTCTGTCCCTGCTTGCTTGGGCCCTTCATAGGTTTTTCCCCCTCTCAGTGTGATGGCATTCACTTGGTTCCTCTGATTCTGATTCTTGGGGTTTATCTGAGTGTTGCTCGGAAGTTGCCCCGGCTTGTGCTGGGCTCCGAGGGCATCGGCGAACTGGCTGACCTGGGTTTCTATGATTTGTACATGCTTCTGCACCTGGTCCACTTTAGCATCCACGGCTGCAATTTCTTGCTTCGACTTGGCTACAGTATCAGTAGAGCATTCTATGAACTTGGCCAAAATCTCCTCGAGATTTGGCTTCTTCTTCTCCACTATTGCTCCTTCTTGTACGGCAAATCCTGGTGGTGGTTGCTCTGCAGCTTGGGGGTTCGCGTAGGAAAATCCAGGATGGTTCCTCGCATGATTGTAGGTATAGGGCTGTTTATTCTGCTGATTGTGTTGCTGATATCCTCCTCGGTAGTTGTCTTGATAACCGCCCCTTTGAATGAAATTCACAGCGGCACAATCCCCCTCAGACGGAGCTTGCACTGGCTCTACTACAGCAACTGTTTTCTCCTGCTTCAGTGCAGCGAAGTCTTCCCTTAACTTTTTCAGCTCGGCTGCCAAATCAGGTCATTCGGCAACTTTCTCCACCACTTTCTCCTTCTCGACCACCATCACAGGCCGAGTTCGGCTTGAGGACCACCGTTGAGTGTTGTTGGCCATCTTTTGGAAGAATTCCATGGCCTTCTTTCCGCTTTTCGTCATGATGGTGTCTCCCAGTGTGGTGTATACCAACTTGACGGTCTTCTCATTGAGTCCCTCGTAGAATGCTTCTGCCTGTTCTCCTGGCGGAAAACCATGTCCGGGGCATGATCTCAGCAGCTCTTTGAATCGATCCCACGTCTCACTGAAGCTCTCGTCAGGCCTTTGAGCGAATCTGATGATTTCTTTCCTTCTCTGCCTGATGACATTCGGAGGGAAAAAGTTTTCCAGGAATTCATTCCTCAATTCGGTCCACGTGCCTATGCTTCCTTTGTCCAGTGCGGTGAATCATGATTGTGCCTCATCCCTGATAAGCTTGTTATTTCACTCACTTATCTATATTATTTTTATATTATTTTATGTAGTTTTATTGAGTTTATATATATATTTTATGCATGATATCAATATTAGGTGGTTTTAGGTGTGTTTTGATGTTTATGCAGGTTTTTAGGCCTAAACTCATGAGAAAACCGTTCCGGAAGCAGTGACGTGTAAGAGTAGCAGTGAAGAGTTTATCCACAAGAGGAATTCGGGCTATTGGCGCATGGCAATGGATGATGCTTTGAGTTAGCTCTCTAACGCAACTGGGTCAACTTGTTCGAGGAATACAACGCGATTATCCAAAAGAAGATGCCGCTGAAGAGAGAAGACCCGGGATCCTTCACGATCCCCTGTGTCATTGGAGGAGAGACCTTCGGGAAGGTCCTTTGCAATTCAGGTGCATCTATAAACTTAATGCCGCTGTCAATCTTCAAGCGGTTGAAGATCGGAAGCATCAAGCCCACAACAATCTCGCTCCAGATGGCCGATAGGTCAATTACTTATCCGAAAGGCATCGTGGAAGACGTGTTGGTAAAGGTAAAAGATTTTATTATTCCAGCCGACTTTGTGGTGCTTGATATAGAGGATGATCGAAACATTCCTCTTATCCTTGGAAGACCATTCTTGAAGACCGGAGGGGCATTGATTGACATTCGAGACGGCAAGCTGACATTCCGAGTCAATGACGAGTCGGTCACCTTCCCCATCTACAAAGAAGTGCAGAAGCGCAATAAAGGGAGCTATCAGGAAGAATGCCACATGATCAATCGATTGAATCCGGTGATTACCTCTCCTTTTTCTTCTAGTGCAACTGATTCGGATTTTCCGGAGAACTGCTTACTGCACTCTTTGCTTTTGTCTTCAGATTTGGATAAGATGGACGATGAGCTTGTGGATCGGGTGAAGGAGCTGGATGTACCCGAGGGAATAACACATGAAAAAGAGAACAAACAGAAGCGGTTGTCAAGTCGACGCAGCCAGAAAAAGAAAAGAGAACGTGGAAAAGCACCCACGTTGATCGACGAAGGAGCCTCATCGATCGACGCAGACGTTGGATCCTCGTCGATCGACGCTACAGTCACGTCGATCGATGCACGGAGGAAGTCAGCCTCAGAATTTTTATCGACAGAAACAGTGCCACGTAGAAAAGGGATTGCTGCAGGTTCATCCATGTCAATCGACGCCATCTAACTCTGATTCGCTGATTCTGGAACTCAAGATGCTTCCGACACACTTCAGGCATGGGAAGCTAGAAAGATTACTACGAGTTCTACGAAAGTACAAGTCCGCCATTGGGGGGACATTGAAAGACACCAAGAAACGGGGGATGCCAGTTATCAAGAACAAAGATGGAAAGGAGGTCGCAAGGAGGCTTGCTTGGACCCGACCTCCCTGATGGTGATTGAAGACTCCGGGGGATAAAAAAGTTGATGTCTGAGATCAACTACCAGGTATCGTTCCCTCTCTAGTCTGATTTTCAAACTTATTCCACTCTTCGAGTTGAAAATAAGTTTGGGGGGATGTGGACAAGAGATGGAACGTCCTATCTTTTATTTATTCTGCTTTCTGTCTTTAATTTATGTCTTTAAATTTTCGTACCTTTCTATTTTTATGCTATTTTGTGGGGAAAATTTTTGAGTTTTGAGATAACCTGAGCGAGATTGTGAGATTAGAATTGATTGAGGGTCGAGTATTGAATTGATTAAGATTGTGGTTAGATGCCTATGAATGTAGAATACCGCATGATATGACTGATTTGACACTTATACTTGCATGCTGATTGAGCTGATTTGAAATTGACTGTGGAAGAAAATTTTTGAATCCTTGTGTGAGAATTTGAGCCTTTATTTCGTTTGATGTGAGATTCACATGTGTGTTTTAATTTCTCTAGAACTTGCCTATTTTCTGTGTTGAGACTGCATAGTGTGCACAAGTTGAGAAAATGATCTTAGGCCATCTTTGTTAACCCAATATCCTAAACACTGTCCCTTCACAATAAATTTTTCCCTAGTTAGCCACTTTGAGCCTGTACAATTTTTCTTTCCTTGTCTATGAGATTAAGAAAAGTATTGTCTCACTCATGTCTTGAGTTGTGGTATGTATGGGGATTGATTAGTGAATTGGTGATAAGAAATGATAAATTAGTGGTGGAAAGATGTATGTTTGAGAAGCTCTAGAAATAATTAGAATTCTCATAAGCTCTATGAAAAGAAAGAATACAAAATTATCGAAAAGAGCATAAGAGATTCAAAATGAGCTAGAAAAAAAAAAAAGAGAGTTGTGTATTTGTTGATATATTTGAGGAGAAGGGTGGATGAAGTTAGATAGTGATTTGAGTTTTTGAGAGTAGCTAACTCAATTTATTTTTAGTCACTTGACCATATATTTTCCTACCCCTCACAAAAAAAAGCCTACATTACAACCTTATGAAAGTCCTTTTTGATTTTACACTTGTGTGCACATTCTAGCAGTGGAGATATTAGAAAATTTGCA